>JARTUT010001755.1:0-600000 GCA_030674115.1 Micraspis discolor | reverse complement strand
CTCAGATTTTTAGTGCCTAATTTGTCATTTACTGTGTTTTCGTTTGCCATTTGAATGTGAATCATCTCTAAATTTTCTCTTTTATTTTGTTGATGTTCGATTGCTAAAACTTTGGTGTCCTCGTAATTAAAATCGTGTTTTTGTGTTCTTTTATGTTTGTTCAGTGCTGTGGTTGCGTGTTTGGTATACTTATGTGCGTTTAATCGGTCTTAAAGTCTTTATAAAGTCTGACCTATGTATTGTCTGTCACAATCTCTGCATGGCACACTGTATATCACGTGTGACTTTTTTGTTTTTAGTGTTGAAGCTTTTATTTTACTGAAAATCTGGCCTATTTGATTTTGTGGCTTGTGAACTAATTCTCTATTAAAAGGTTTTATTATGTTGTTGATTTTCTGTGACAGACCCTGGATGAAGGGTAGGGGTATCCGTTTAGTCCCAGAAAAGGAGTACAGCTATAGGATATATTGACAGAGCACTAATACTGACATCACCAGAACTGCGGGAGAGGACACTAACAGATGTGAAGGAACTACTGTTCGCCAACAACTACCCTAAGATTATGGTTCAGAAACTTATAAAACAAAGAACACACAGACTATACAATACTCAAAAAGAAGAAAAATCCACAACTAACAATACTAAACGCATACCCCTACCCTTCATCCAGGGTCTGTCACAGAAAATCAACAACATAATGAAACCTTTTAATAGAGAATTAGTTCACAAGCCACAAAATCAAATAGGCCAGATTTTCAGTAAAATAAAAGCTTCAACACCAAAAACAAAAAAATCACACGTGATATACAGTGTTCCATGCCGAGATTGTGACAGACAATACATAAGTCAGACTTCACAAAGACTTCAAGGCCGATTAAACGCACATAAATACACCAAAAACGCAACCACAGCACTGAACAAACATAAAAGAACACAAAAACACGATTTTAATTACGAGAATACCAAAGTTTTAGCAATCGAACCTCAACAAAATAAAAGAGATGATTCACATTCAAATGGCAAACGAAAACACAGTAAATGACAAATTAGACACTAAAAATCTGAGCCGTATTTATATGCCACTATTGAAGCGACCAACGAATTGAAGTAAAAGAACAGACAATCAATGAGAGCGGACTGAATTCTAGAACTATGACATAAAGATGACAGCATCCACTTGACAACATCAAAACAACAGAGATGACAATTTGTGAGATATTTCGCAATAATTTTTATTTATTTGATTAATGTATGTTATTTTTAGATTACAATATCCATTTTAATTGACATTTTACACTGAAGAAGGTGGATTGCCGAAACGTTTGTAAACATTAAACATCAAAATTAAACTTCAACCCAAATACCCAATGAATAAATCCTTTATTATTATATGTATATTATTTTGAACATCAATGATTGGTGAAAAAGATAAAACTAAACAAATTAAGACAAACAACAAACTTGTTGATTCTATGTAGCACACTAATGATATTCAGTGATCTAATTTACAAATTTTTATTGATCGCCGCACATATTCGAGCAGATATGAAAGAATCATTTTTGTTGAATTGTGATAGTTCACATATAGATAGTTCCACCTAAATCGTTTCAACTAAATAAATGTAGTAACCATTGTACGATATATAAAAAAATTAGTATAGGTATTTGTATTTCAACCTTGAGAAAGGAGAAAATTGAACTCCGAAACGACGGCGTTGTTGAAAACGTATATTTATTAAAGTAGAAATACCTGATATGTGACTTGTTTATTTGATTCTTTCATATGATTTGTTTTAATAAAAAAAACTTTCTGGAATTTCTTGAAATCTCGCCGGACAATTTTCACGAAATTTGGCGGAATCCTTTCACTGAACATACTCAAACAATTTTCAAGCTTCAAATTAATGTGCATATTTTTGATGATTGATGTTTGAGAACCTGATCTATTTTGTTAAGATGAAAACTCCAAAACATTTCTTTTGTAAGATAGAGAACATGCGACCGACCGGAACATGCATATGTTTGTCTACAGGATTTTCATCAGGAAGTCTAACCCAATCAATCGGTGCAATTTTCGGCTAGATCTTGATGCTCACTATTTTTCTATTTTAACACAATAAATAACAACAATAACCCATCTCCTGTTGATCTGCTGTTATTCAACATCATTCCTAACAAGTTGTTGGCAAGATCATTCGTAAGAATACCCTACACGTTGGTAATAAAACTTCAACAGTCTTCAGTGACTTTGGTGGAATCAATTATGTGGTTCATAAATCTATCAGAGACCACCATTCACTAAACAGTTTCTTGCCTTGTATACCCAAATGGCCAATAAACACCGGAACTAATTTGGGAATTTGAAGAATATCATCGGATGTCGTGTGGTGTGGAGGCACAATTGTCATTATGGCCCGACCATGGTTTTGCGCTATCATTTGTCAAGATCGTTAGTCACAAACTGTAGGAATGACCTCAATCTCGACAGCTTCACTTGTGAAAAAACCCACTGATTTCACGCATTTCAATTGATATTTAGAATGTGGTTGTTCCTTTGGTGTTTTATTAAGGTTTTCAGTATGAGAAGATGTTTTTCAATAGATGATAATTCAGTATATTCAAGAATTATTAGAGTCGAGGTCGAAAGTAGAAAGTGGAAATCAAGGTTTGAACTGAAATTAGCTAATTGGCAATCTTCAGGAAATACTTCGATTTATAGAAATTACTACATTTTATGTTGATATTAGTTTTGAATAAATATCCAAATTTTTTCCGAAGCATTAATTCCCTTCTTCTAAAAATCTACACTAGTGCTCTCCTAAATTTAGGCAACGTACAGGGTGGGCAAAATTCGTTGTCCACCGAATTGATCTCAAAAACTTCAGCAGCTAGAAGTGAACTGGAAATATATTCTCGAGCTTTTTTTTTCCTGAATGATCCAAAGATGAAAACAGAGCTAGCCTACTGTTTATAGATTTTGCGTTATGAACGAAAATTGAGAAATCGTCATTTTCAATAAACTGAACTGAAATTTTCAATCCCGCCGTTTTTGAGAAATGAAGAGGAATTATGATTTGTCGAATGTAAACTATCTTCGAAAATTCTGTCATCGTACTACAAAAGTTTTTCTGATTTAAAAAATTCATCATATGTCACCAATAAGATGAATTTTACATGAGAAAAAAATTAATAAATTTTACTGCTTTTCTATAGAGGTTTAAATTAAAGCAACCTGGCGTTACAATAGCGACCGTTGAATACGCATCATCTTTATGATTTGAATTACTGATTGCTAAATAGATATAAATGTGGTTAATTTGTCATTGTTTTCACTTAAGATTTAAATAGTCAATTTGTTTATAATCCCTAATATGCTATATTCAAGCGATTGAAAATAGCCGAGTCGCAAGAGAATTATTATCTATTACGAAGAATATCCCGAAGGACATCAACCAAGTGAAAAATATTGCCAGCGTTTAGTTCACAATCTGTTATGTGTTATGGAACCATTACAAAATTACGTTGGAAAAAAATATAATAAGGTAATTGAAGAGGAGAGCACTGTGAGTCGAGGGTTACATTTTATATTTCTTGATTAGACAACCTTAGTGTTGCAATCTACCAACTGACAGCGCCATCGTAAAGCTTGACATTTTTGAGGTTATATGTAGTCAGATCGTTTTGACATACGAGCGCAATTTGTGTTCACAGTAACATAAAAGATTCATCTACGATTATTTTTTATAACATTCGACGTTGATTAACTCAACAACAGTGCATCGATGAACTGAATACAATTTTTAGCGATGAAGCAGTTTTTGTCGATGATATGGTGAATTTAACCGAGGTCGCTGTTCGTCCTGAAGGTAGTCCAAAATCCGATGTTGTTCCGAAAACCATTGATGCTGTGGGTCAACTGATATTGCAAGATGGTGCCGTGACCTATCGTGAGATTGAGACAACCTTAGGCACTAGTAGGACCAGCATACATTCAATATTGCATAAACATTTGATCGTCATAAAAATTTGTTCGCGTTGGATCCCACAAAATTTGTCAATCGCTCAAAAAAACACGTGTCCATTGATCAGAAGAAATGCTTCAAAAATAGGATCGCGGTGCTTCAAAGCTCGTCTATGACATCGTGACAGGTGATGAATCGTGGATTTACGCGTATGAACCTGAAGGTAATCAGCAGTCGACTGTATGGGCCAAATCCAACAAAAGTTGCTCGCACATTCCAAGCAAATGGTTGCCTGTTTTTTCGAAAAAACATGCTGCAATCGTACCACTGAAACAACGCAGAACAGTCAATTCTGAGTGGTACAGAACCATTTGATTGCCAGTTGTCATCCAAGAAATCATCGGCTCAAACAACTGCAATTTTGAGCACTCAAATATCGGTTTGATGAGTCATCCGGCGTATAGTCCTGACTTGACACCGAATGACTTCATTTTATTCCCGCACGTGAAAAATAAAATGAGAAGTCAACGTTTATCGACGACTGAAGAAGCGTTCAGAATGCATGTGTTGGAGATACCTCAATCAGAGTAGCAAAAGTGCTTCGACAATTGCTTCAAACGCATGCAAATTATCTTAATACGGAATATTTTGAAAAACACTTAAGCGATTGTCGATGATTATTATAAGTTCTTGCTATCTAATCCCGAAATATAAAAGGCAACCCTTATAATAGAATTGGAGCTGTGACAATGAATCCAAATATTTCATCAAGAAAACTGGAAGAGGAGGTAGACATCAAATAGCGAAATGCGTTGAATATTTTGAAACGCATCCGTACAAATATCGTTAATTTCATCATTTGCGAGATGTAGACTCAAAAAAAGAGGATTCAGTCTGCAGTTGGTATATTTATATAGAGTCGACAAAATTCCCCTTTTTCCATGAAAAAATTTTTTGGACTGATAAAGCTCGCATCGAAAATTGTGAAATCATCAACATGCACAATATGCGTTTGGTCTGACAAAAATCAACACTTGTTATTGAAGAATGCTGAGTGGTGATGTGAGTGTTTTCATGGAAATAGCTCACATTTTCCGAAATCTTTCACTTCTTATTCACTTACAAATTGCACCCGGGAAAGTTCTTTCTTCAAGTTTGGGAATAGATAATAATCGCTAGAAGTCAGATCAGCACTGTATGATGGGTTAGCCAAAATTTCGAAGAATACTTTCTGAATTGCAGCCATCGCAACGCGGCTCTTGTGATCAGAGGTCGTTAGAAGTCGATTTTCCTCTTCTTTTTTCTTTGATAGCTTCTTTTAACCGCCCTAGAATTGATGCGTATTATTCTTCGGTTGTGAAAATACCTTCATCTTTGTAATCTATTACCATAATCATTTCAGAGTCACAAAAGACTGTTGCCGTGATTTTTCCTGAGGACTGCGACATCTGAAACTTCTTGGGTGGTGATGTGGCTTTTTTGTGCCACTGTATGGAGTCCTGTTTGGATTCAGGTTCATAATGACGAACCCAAGTATCATCTCCGGTAACAATCCAAGTCAATAATTCTTCTCTGTCTTAACAACAGAGATCCAAACACTCGCGAGACCAATCGACGCGCTGTTTTGAGGCGCCTTGAGTATTCTGGGCACCCATCTTACAATCACTTCGGTCATGCCAAGATGGTAGTGAAGAATTTATAAAATTGTTGCATCTGATACTCCAACTATTCCTGTTAGTTTTTTTTTTTTTGTCAGATGGGCATCTTCCAATATTATTTTTTCCATTTTTGGAATAATCACCGGAGTGGTCGCCTGAATCGGCCGTAGTGGGCGCTGGTTGTCTTCAAGTGAGTCCCTCCCTTATGCCACTTTTAAACTACAGTTTTACCAGGGCAAGTCCCCGTAAACGACCAACATGTCTTTCAATATGGCTTGAACTGATTTTCCTATTGAGGAACTTAAAGAGTGAGCGGAATTTGATTTTCTTCATACTTCACAATTTGTTCCCGATTGACATTTTTGATTGAAATAGTTCGAGAACTAGGTAATGACCTAATTACGATAAAACTTTGTATTTATACTAATATCGAGTTACTTGATTCGTGAAAATTTTGGTAATCATTTTCGCACCCATTTCGCGAACCTTAAATCTCCCCCTCGTATCTTCACAACATTGATGCCATTTAGTCTATTAATCATGTGTGTGAAGTTGGCCCCGCACTTTTTGATTTCCGAAAAATTTTTTGTTGTGCTGAATTGTGCTAGGTTTGTGCTGCTTTGTGCTGTTCGAATTTTCTCGTTATTTTAAGTAGTTTTCGAGATATTTCACTAAATGCATAAAATGGGCCAGCCCCGCACTTTTTGAAAATTTGAGTTTTAACCACTGAAATGAATTGTGCTAGACGTATACTGAGTTGTGCCGTTCGAATTTTTGAGATGGATCTCTTAATTTCCCAGAAAATGGAAAATCAAAAAAAGTTAGCCCTGCACTTTTGTTTTTCTTATCGGAAATGAGTGTAAAAAGTTGTGCTAGGTTTGTGCTGCGTTGTGCCGTAAAAATTTTCATGGAAATATCTCACATTTTCCGGAAAATCCCGAAAATCCGTTACAAGGCTAGCCCCTCACTTTCGTTTTTTCAATCGGAATATGTGGAAAAAATCGTGCAACTTGTTTTTTCTGGAAAAATTATCAGCACAAGTCAGCTCAAATGTAGCACAACTCTATGAGATGATTTTTATGGAAAAAAAGAGAAAGTGCGGGGCAATCGTTTTTCGAATTTTCCAGTTTTTTCGGAAAAAAACTCGATTTTTCAAAAATATTAACGGCACAACTTCATACACGCGTAGCACAATTTTTTCCACATATTCCGATTGAAAAAAAAACGAAAGTGCGGGGCTAGCCTTGTAATGGATTTTCGGGGAAAATGTGAGGTATTTCCATGAAAATTTTTACGGGCAAAAACCTAGCACAACTTTTAAGACTCATTTCCGATCCATCTCAAAAAAGAGATCCATCTCGAACGGCACAACTCAGTATACGTCTAGCACAATTCATTTCAGTGGTTAAAACTCAAATTTTCAAAAAGTGCGGGGCTGGCTCATTTTATGCATTTAGTGAAATATCTCGAGAACTACTTGAAATAACGAGAAAATTCGAACAGCACAAAGCAGCACAAACCTAGCACAATTCAGCACAAAAAAATTTTTTTCGGAAATCAAAAAGTGCTGGGCCAACTTCACACACATCTATTAATCAACCAATCTATTGATTTTTCAGTTTATCCCCATTTAAAAGAAAAAATGAAAGTATTTTTGGGAAAACCTTCTCAGCACAAGCATGTAAAAATGTAGCTAAACTATATAGAGAAATATTAAAAGAAAATTGAAAGAGCTGTGTTTGCTTTTCTGATATTCCAATTCATACGGTAATGAGCATGATTTTGCCAAAAGATTAACAGCACAACTTCACGCCTAGCACAATTTTTCCATATATTCCGTTAGAAAGAAAAAGGAAAGTGCTGGGCTGGCTGTGATATATAATTTTGGGATTTTTCGGAGTGTGAGGTATTTCCAAGATAGTATTCATAGCACAACTCAGCACAATTGTAGCACAAATTTCAACCTTTATTTGTGATTAGGACAAAAGTGATGGAGTAACTATTTTTAATTTTTCATCTTTCAGGAAATTGAAAAAAAATTATCCCATAAAATCGTACAATACTATTCAAGCGTGAAGCACAATCATACTAGTCGTTTTAACACAAATTTTTGTAAAGTGCAGGGCTGGCAAATTTTATGAATTGTTTGAAAAATCTACAAAAGTTACAGAGTATAGAAAAGAATAGCACAAACCTTGCATAATTCAGAACAACATTTTTTTTATAAATTAAAATACTGTGTCAACTGCAAACACATTGATAACTTCTGAACTATCAGACGGATTCGGTCCAATAATAAACTTGACTGAGATGTTTGCACAATGAATCTATTCGGCCAATATAAAAATCTAGCCCATATATACGGCCAGACATACTCGAGTTTGACCTTGGCTTTTTAATCATAAAGTCAATCCCAGTCGATTGGGATGAATGGATTCATTCGATTCTTTAGGAGGAATAACTGAAAATTGCATTAACAGAATTTCGGTTTTTCACCTGTGCGCGAGATTAATTCACCGTTTCTTAACGATCCAGTATAGCCTTATCATTGAATTTTTTTTATTTCGTAAATCAAACATCTTTTACACCAAGATAAACGGAAACTCTTTTTTGCAATACTCTTTCATCACACAGAAGTGCTATCCTTCCTGCTCCAGCAGAGATCGACACGGTTTTTAGTGTGAGAGCAGCGGCGTCCCGCTGCAAAGTTTTGATGCGTGTGCAGCGAACCATAGACGTATAAAAGGGCTGGAATAAACACAGTCGGTGACAGGCCCTACATTAATCATAACACACACACAGACTTGGAGAGGGTTCCAAATAGAGCCGTTCTCTATAAACTCATAGAAGGCATGAGAGGGAATCGCAGCTGTTGCCTTCTGTGTATGTGCCATTGTGCTCTCTCCTACATTACATGGGGAGATTTGGGATTTGTAATATACAGTTGGTATTGATTTATCGCCGTATTTCGGTGTAATCAGGACGACGACGGTCTTGAAAAAGCCGGGGCGTTTGGGTTCATTGTTTGTACGATTATTAAAACGACATTTGGTGCATTGCGGGTGTGTTGGGTTGTATTTTTATTAAGGAAAAAGCTTCTGGAACGCGTCATGTTTTACTTGGTTTATTTGAATTGTACGTTTTAGTGTTTTCGCGCGCTTGTTTCAAGTGGAAATGCGAGCTATAGCTGTTGCTCTGTCCCCTCAATTTGAGAGAAATTTGGGTTTGAATCCTGTATAATCTCAGCTGTAATATTGTCGCACAGATTTCTCAGTCAACGAATAATCCGTCTGCATTATGAAAAATAAGATAACTGAAAACCAACCCCTCATTTTTGAAGAATACAATAAATTACAGGACCATCTCATGATGAGATCCTGAAAGGTGATATTTAGTACAAGATTTATGACATAACATTCAAGAACTTGTCGAAATGGTGTTTAACGTATTGCAATATACTATTTTTATTATTTTTCTGTGCCTATTGTAAAACCAAGTACGAAGATACTGATAACTGTGGTGTCAATGACTGCTGAACATAAGTGTTACGCACAAGTTATGCTCACATCTCGTGGCAAAATTATATACAATGAGACATATACTATCATTGACCTGATGAAACAAACTTTCCGAAATATAAAGTTGACTTACATTCAATCTGTTGCATTGTTCAAATAGTTGCTCTGTGCTATAAGTTTTACTGAGAATAAAAATATTTTTTTGTATTATTTGCAGACCACTTGAACACTGTCAATTAATTCCCTCTGCACACTACAATTGCATATCTCAGCAACGAATCAACAAGCGAATCGTAAACTCTCAGCATAAATGGGTCAGTCATTCCATTTTTTTTCATTCAATAACAAGATTTTCGTTCAAAACGAACGTTTGAGCATGGGTTAGTTGTTGCTCATCTTGCTTTTCTGAAATCTTCATTATAAATTATTAAAATTATTTCATCTTGAACGCCTCAAATCCCTTCTGTAATAAAATTTTGTTCTAATATCGCGATGCTGATGATAATGTCAAAAGGTGGAAGCTTTTAGGAAGTTCACCAGCTATACAGGGTGTCTCAAGTTCGAGTGCCTATTAGACGTTTCTGGAGAACTAGACATATTTGAAATCTGAAAATTGGGATTATGATATTGTTCGAAGTTCTCTACAGAGCTAAAATATTTTCGAAGCCCAAAAACTCTTTTTGGGTTTCAAAAATATCATTACAGGGTGTTTCAAATTTTGTGTTGAAAATTGTGATCTTGAATTGGCCATAACTTCTGTTTTTCAAATTAGAACCCTATTTTTTTATAATTGTGTTGGATTGTGCGGTCAAAAATAATGATAGTTTTCTCACATGATGATGCTCTTGAATTCAATAATTTCTGAGTTATTTGAGATTTTCTGAATTTATGGTGTACGTAGAGTCAAATTGATTGCATCTAAAAAAATTCAATGAATATTCTTTCGAAACTATGGGAACACTCTGTACCCATAGAAGATAAATTATCTGTTAATAATTCACAAGTGTCAGGTGTTATTGTTATTCGTTATCTCCATTTCTTGATTTAACAAAATGAACCGTTATTCTAATTACGAAATTCTGGATCTATTTTATATACATGGTGAATATGACAGAATTATTAGTAGAACCTGCCGGGCCTTCAACGAGAAGTATTGCCATTTACCTTCCATGACGGAGAAGATCTTTAGAAAATATGTTTCAAACAAGTTTTGGATGTGTAACTCATTTCGAGTCCATCTAAAGAATACAAACAGAAATTCAGAAGGGTAGTTGATGATGAGAAAAAAATGCAAAATTAGTGTTTTGACTCATTTCGAAGATACAACGAATGAAAATCCATCTGTTCGAAGTGCAGCTCATGAAATCGATTTAGACAGAAATTCAGTGCACCAAATTTCGAAAAAAATACCGGAATACAGCGGCAGACCATGAATATTGTAAGGAATGGGAAAGGCGTCTAGACAACATGCATGACTGTCAAATATGAGAACGTTCATGCATTAGAACCAGGTGACTATATAAAAACTTGGTTAAATTTTTGTAGAGCTAAAGTGGGTTATCATCTCATCCCTGTCATCATCCAATACCAGATCACCCGGTTCTCCACCAACACAAAGATATTAGAAAAACTTGAAAATGATGAGAATTTATTGAAAATATAAAAGAGATAGAGTTTTGATCATTTGGACAGATCAACTGAAGCACAATTCAATAATGAAGAACTATTTAATAGAAAGAATTGCCACATTTGGAGAAAACTCCTGAGTGAAAATCCTCAGGTGACTATATAAAAGGACAAAGACAAACAGACGAACCCCAGAACAAATTTAGTTTTAATGTGTTTGCTCTTTTGATGAACAATAAAGTGCGGTACTACATTTATGAAGAAAATTTAAATACAGAAAAATTTTTGGAAATCCTGAAAAATTTTGTTTCTGAGTTTTTGGATGAACTGCCGTTGAGTATGGCGACTACCGCATATTATGAATTGGATGGGGCTCCGGCACAAAGTTCGCACGAGGTATCTGAAGAACTGAATGCAATGTTTGGTAATCGGTGGATCGGACACAGTTCTTCACTGTTTTGGCCCCCACGATCTCCCGATCTTACTCCCATAGATTTTTATTTATGGGGTAGAATAAAAAAATATCGTCTATGAATCTCCTATTGATAGTAAAGAACATTTGAAACGGCGTGTGGGGCATGCTTTCCACTCACTAAAGGGGGAGGAAATTGAGCGAGCGACTAACCGAGGTGTTTCAAGACGTATTCCAAAGTGTGTGGAACAAAATGGTTACCATATTGAAACTCTTACCTGATCATTTATTTTATTAATTTGAGTTTTGAAACGTATTTTTATTTTTAATATCATAATTTATTTATAATCATAATTCGGTGTACTGAAGTAGCGAATCTATTTAATGTGTTTCGTATTTAAGAGAGGAATTCTCAATAGCTTCGAAATAAGTCAAAATACTAATTTCATCAACTGCCTTTTTTTGGATTCTTTAGAGGTTCTTACATTCCAAAATTTGGAAAGTTTGAAACATTTTTTCAAAATTGTAAAAAGAAATGGGAATACTTCCCATTGGATACTGAACATTTTGTGTCATCCACCATGGATTTGAAATAAACAATTTCATTAAGTGCATTTGAATGCGTATACAATTGAAAAAATACTATATAAGAAATAAATCCAAAATCTCATTATTAGAATAGCAACGATTCATTTTGTGAAATCAAAAAATTTCATAACGACTAACAATAAGACCTGTCTGACACTTGTGAATTATAAAGGGGACTAGTAAGCCAGTAGATCCATAAGCCCGTAGATCAATAAGCCCGTAGATCAATATAGGCCAGTAGATCCATAAGCCCATAGATCAATACAGACTATAGATAAATGAGGCCCATAGATCAATAAAGCCCACAGAAACACGAAAGACGGCAAAAAAATCCGTTGAAAGCAAAGAAACACGAAAGAACGCAAAAAGCCCAAAGGAACCCAAAAAACCCCGAAGGAACGCAAAAACCATTGAAAGCGAAAAAACACGAAAGAACTGGAAGAAACACGAAAGAACGCGAAGCAACATGAAAGAACGCGAAAAAACACGAAAGAACCCAAGAAAACACAAAAGGGCCCAAAGAAACACGAAAGAACGCGAAGAAACACGAATGAAAGCTAAGAAACACAAAAAATCGCGAAGAAATACGAAAGATCGCAAAATCCCAAAGGAACCCAAGAAAACCTGAAGGACAAAAAAATCCGTCGAAAGAGAAAAACATGAATGAACTGGAAGAAACACGAAGAATCGCGAAAAAACACGAAAGAACCCGAAAAAATAAGGAAGAACGCGAAAAAACTTGAAAGGACCCGAAGAAACACGAAAGAACCCGAAGTAACACAAAGAACGCAGAGAAACACGAAAGATCGCAAAAAGGGCAGAGGAACCCGAAAAACTCGAAGGAACGCAAAAAACCCGTCGAAAGCGAAAAACATGAAAGAACAGGAAGAAACACGAAGAAACGCCAAAAACACGAAAGAACCGGAAGAAACACGAAAGAACGCGAAAAAACATGAAAGGACCCGAAGAAAAACGAAAGAACCCGAAGTAACACGAAAGAACGCGAAGAAACATGAAAGATCGCAAAAAGCGCAAAGGAACCCGAAAAAACTCGAAAGAACGCAAAAAACCCCGTCGAAATCGAAAAAACATGAAAGAAATGGAAGAAACACGAAAGAACCCGATGGAACACGTAAGAACGCGAAAAACACGAATGAACCCGAAGTAACACAAAAGAACGCAAAAAATCCAAAGGAACCCAAAAACCCAGAAGAAGTACAAAAAAACCGAAAGAGCGCAAAAAATACCAAAATGACATGTAAATCGCACACCCTGTATGACATTTTATTGAAATTAGCTCCCGTACGCGGAAAACCACGAAAACTTGAGGAAAACTCTGGTGAAAGTCAGCGCTAGGAAAGCGCAACTTAGATGTGACACCCTGTATATGAATCGAAAATATTTTATCGAATTAAGAACCCGTAAGCAGAAACAGCCGAAATAACTCGGAAAGTATTTGTTAATAATAGGCAACGCATATGGGACATCCAGTATATAATTGATTCGCATGGGTGCTTTTTCCAAAAAAAAAAAAAAACAAAAAATAAAATTAATTCAACTCCAGCATCGATTCACCTTCCGTGAATTTTACTAAAGTTGAATAAATAAATTATTATTATTCGATAAAGCTCTAAAGATGTGCACATAAATAGAGGCTACTCAATTTCCAGTTATTCCCGCATAAACCGAGTGACCCGGATTTATTCTGTGATTCTATACAATGCAAGGTCTATGTTTTCAAGACGATTGATCTCGAAACCCGTTCGGGTTTCTTCGTGGAAATTGTGACAGAATGGAATAATTCTCGACTTTCTAAACGGAAAATTTCGGTCTTATCTCTCTACTTGGATATGAAAATGGGTTTCTACTGCCCGAACATAACAGAAATGTCAAGATTACGTTAGATGAAAATTGAAGAAATGGAATTTTAAAAACACTATTTTAGAAATATAGTTCGTTTCTCGGTGATTTCTGAGGCCGTTTGAACTGAATTAAAAGAAAGATTACACTATACGTGAGGAAATCCTACCTGCAAAAGGTTTTTATGAAAATATCCATTGATTACGAATGATTAATATAGGTAGTCATATTTTGATAGATTCATTTATATAAATACATACAACCAAGCACGATGAATTTTACACGATCGTTCCTAAGTTTCTTTGTGGAGTTAAAATTGAAATGTAAAACCCGAATAAGGTATAATCTGCTATCTGCAAATCCCTACCTGCGAAATATTCATTCTGATTTGTTTATTGTTTGGTTGCGATTACAATACATAAGATTAAAATGTCAACGACAATTGTCATTTCAGAGTAGGAATCGACAGGGTGAAATGAATTGGCTAGGGATGGCCAAACTGGATCTATGCTGGGTACATTTTTAATTTCATAAATACATATCGTAGACTGTTAAACTATAAGAGAATACCTCACCAGGGTTCTTACGAATCGTATGAATTGAAGAATTTTCAAAATATTATACGGAGTATGGATTAAAATTGTAATTGAAAATATGTGACAATGTTCTGTGAACGTCGGACGTGGTTGATGATCTGGAAATTTGTGTTTGAGCCGAAGTAAGCTATTTTCAGCAATTAATTTAAAATATTTTTACTTTCGATTGGAAGATATGAATAGCTTTATCCAAAGGTCCGATTCTCGAGGAAGACACATATGAAAACGGCTTTTCCTGATCGCGTCAGTGGAAAAAGCCTTTTTCAATTTACCGGACCATCTTTCGCGAAAAACCGGGAAATCGGTGTTTTAGATAATTTTTTGAAAATGTTAGCGTGGTCGTATAGGCATGTGAAATGCACCTAACGAAAGTCCGTCTCATGAACTTTACGGTGCTCGCTTCGCTCGCGAGATCTCCTTCCCCTTTCTACCTCGAAATATCGCATTTCTGAA
This sequence comes from Micraspis discolor, assembly GCA_030674115.1. Taxonomy (NCBI): domain Eukaryota; kingdom Metazoa; phylum Arthropoda; class Insecta; order Coleoptera; family Coccinellidae; genus Micraspis; species Micraspis discolor. Next base: position 585,327 of record JARTUT010001755.1, on the reverse strand, counting down.
CCCCTCGCCGACCCAAAGTTTTTCGATCTCCTTCTGTGGATTACCACAGAAATATTCCTTATTGTTTTTAATATATTGGGATGATTTATCTTCTATGCTAACAGAATATCCTTATGAATCAGATTCGAAGAATTTTACTCCACGTACTACATAAATCCAGAAAATCTCAAATAACTCAGAAATTATTGAATGTAGGCGCATAATCATGTGAGAAAACTATCATTATTTTTGACCGCAGAATCCCACACAATTATGAAAAAATAGGGTTCTAATTTGAAAAACAGAAGTTGTGGCCAATTTAAGATCACAATATTCAACACAAAATTTGAAACACCCTGTGATGATATTTTTGAAATCCAAAAGACGCATGACCTTTTCACATCCTTCATCTTCTATGTTGTAAAAACGGTTTACGCTCAGGATATTTAAAATAAGAATAATGAACATATTACTGACTGAACATATTTGAATTCTTTTCTGGTTTTTTTAGATATTTTGAAAACTATTCGATTTAATACAATGGTTTTAACAGAAATGTATTCACTATTGAATACTCGATCATACTAGGAATGAAAAACTTAAAAAAAATTTTTTTCGTCGAATTTATTTTCACTCCCTGTATAACCGGACGTTTTTGGGCTTCGAAAATATTTTAGCTCTGTAGAGAACTTCGAAGAATATCATAATCCCAATTTTCAGATTTCAAATATGTCTAGTTCTCCAGAAACGTCTAATAGGCACTCGAACTTGAGACACCCTGCATTTTTATATTTATTCAGTCACTCAGATAGTCATGACTTAAGTTTCTTGCGTTGGTATCTTTAATTTCTTCAACTGATGATGCTGTCGGTTGTCAACTGTCATTTCTTTATCGTGAAAGGAAACACAGAATTCGTAAGTCATCTTATATATGTTAAAATATATTACATATAAATATTTGGAAATATTATCACTTGAAATCCAATAGTTTTTGATATTGAAATGCCAAAAATAATATCTGAACACGAGATACTCACTACATCACCCACTTCAATCAGAAGAATTCTTAATGAAGCAAATGAAACAAATTCCTCTTATGGCATAACCTTAGTGTATTTTTTGCTATAATACCGTTAATGAAGCCAACTATAGAACGATTTGGAATTGCCAACCCAACAAGAAGCATAAAAAAATTTCTTTGAACGTATGTGAAACAAACTTAATTGATTTATACCGAATCTAACAGGAATTATGCTTTTTTTTGATAATATACATTTTTTGAGTGAGAGTATATATGTGCTGGTCGAATAATTGAAATACCAAAATGGAGATTATTTATTATTTAGACTATCTAAACTGAATCAGAAATTCAAGAGACCCAGAAACAGAATATAATGCTGAACGTATACTGAAGTTTTCTGTTTGAAATGTACATACTATAACTTACCTGTTTATTTCACAAATGACAGCATAAAATACTAATTTACGTAACAAGTCCGGAAAATAGGGGTTTTAGACGAATAGTCCTTGAAGTCTGTGAGTCCAAAAGACTCCCAAAAGTGTGGTTACTAACAGGCTGAATTGAACATTTTTCTTTATTGTAATTCAAGAATAATTTATTATTTGGAGTATGGGAAGGTCGCAAAATAAATATTTCCTATACAACAGCAGGCTTTCTTGTCCAATTACTTCGAAATATCTCTCAATATGTGTTTTGTAATCCGGTATTTTCACAAGCAACACGTCTTCTCTGTCGTTTATTTCATCAATTTACATTTTTGTCAAGTCTTCTTTTTTTAGTCTAATGAAGTAATTAGACTGATTCATAATCAGACAGATATCACTAGTAGGTACACAAACGAGCGTCTTCCACGATTAGGTGTTGAAGTAAATTGATAGAAATTTTTACTGTGTAGTAGCATATCTTATTACAAAAAATAATTTTCTATCGTTTTCTTTTACTTTTCAAAGGCCCTTGTCGTGCCAGTGTTTGTTGATGACAATAAAATATTGATCTGAAACAGTTTTCTGAAAATTGACAATACCATTTCATATATTTTGAAGAAATTTGTTACTTAATATGAATCAAAAGGAATTTTTGAATGTATCACTCATTTTTTAATTTCCAGCAATGGTATTCTTGCGAAGTTCGACCTGCCTATTTGGCTGACGTTGTTGGTAAGCCACAAATTTTTCTCTTATATAAATATTATTTTTGAAATTTCCAATCATTGCCTATCAAAGTTTATGACCTGACTTTTTTCAATACGATGCTTAGATGAATAAAAAACTTTCTCTGTATAATGTGCACAATATCAGATTGATTTTAACGTCTGTTGAATTATATCTGAAATTAAGGTTAATGGCATGCAGACGAAATTCGACATTTGAAATTCCGGAAAAAGTGTATCCTTGGACGGGAATTGAACCCGCTGATCCATTTTGCCGGTCTGGAGCTTCAGCCAGATGCTGAATCGAGGACCCTTTTCCCTCAGAATCCAAATGATTTTTGTATTACTTTGCGAACCATGGTGTTCACGAAGGTTGTGGAGATGTTATCAATGGAAGTCTTCTAGTGTCCCTGTTAATATATATGTTATATTCATATTTTTTCTCCGGGTAACCAAATTCTCTATTATTCTCTATTCTTATATTTTACTGGATACATTTTGAGTAAACTTTTTTTTATTGTCAAAACTTTTGAAGTTGCAGAAGTAAATTGACGTTTCAAGAAATCAATCTTTTGCAGACCTGTTTACGATATAGTTAACAGTGCGTATGAATTTGACAGAAAAATGACATACATAACCTATCATTTAAATATATACAGTAAAATTGGTCAAATTTCTATAGCATCCCGTGTGACCAAATAAAGATAATCAGATTATAAACATCTATTCCAACATTGATCAATGTGTTTGATAAAAAATCACTCACCTTTGTGTTTAATTATCTGAATTTTAGACGATACACAGGAAATTCACTTTCTGGCATAACTAAAGTGAAAAATATATTCATCCGAATTCATAAAAACGAATAAAAATCTTCGGCCAACTCTGTAATACTGGAATATTCCTCTCACAACCGAACAAACTTTTTCTCGAATCCTCAGATTTTCGAAAAATATCTTGCCTTCGGAGGTCCAATCAAACATATACAAGGCTCAATTCTTGAATTCTCGGACTTGATAGAACAAATGTTTATTTCCGGAATTCAGGTCTTCATTAGTGAACATTTCAAATTTATTTTCATCTTTGTTTTCTGGTAAATTTATATAATTTGTTTTCAGTACATTTTTCTCTCTGTATTTTTTCAGTAAAACCTTCTTATCATTAATTTCACCAAACTGAACTAATTAGTGAGGGTTGGATCTCTTGTTGTTCATCTCTTTACAGTTTTCATTAGCCATTTTTGGTGTATTTACCAGCACCAGGTTATTTTGACTATTCACCGTGATCTCAAAGACTTGTGCTATCGTTTTGCTCGAATGTCTGTAATTTTCGAATATCGGAGCCGAAAATGATTGTGTCCGAGAGAGTACTATCGCACAGATGTTCCTTTTTCACCTGATCTTCTTCAAATATGCAATATTACATTTTATTTCATGCATTAGTTCCCAATTTATCCTATATACTAAACGAATCGAAATAAACAAGAACAGCCCCACCCCATGAACTGTAATCGGCGATGCAGGAAAAATACCTGATTCCATTCACAAGTTAACTCACTATATGCACAAGCTGTTTCCATATATTCTGAGCAACGGTTTTGACCTTCATTTTGCCTTCTAGGCAAGGTGCTTTATTGGATTAAAAGTTTTCATCAATTCTATTACCTCGTGATTGTTCGTTTGATTCGTACAAAATTGGAGGGTTTCACCCTCTGTAGAAAATACGATGTTTTTTAAGTAAGACGTGTAAAGATATCGCAATAATCTTATTTTTACATGAAAGCCTGTATCTTAATCTACTTTTAAACATAATTAATTTCCTTGAATATTGACGCACTTGTCATAACGTGGCACCAGTTTTTGGATACCCTCCTCATAAAAATCTGCCGCCTGATTTGTTAACCACTGTGTCACAAATGTTTGACTTCATTATCGTCTTGCAGACGCTGACCGCCCAGGTGTTTCTTCAAGTGCAAGAACAAATGGTAGTCGCTGGGTGCCAGATCAGGGCTGTATGGAGGATGATCTAGAGTTTCCCATTTAAAAGATTTGAGGAGATCTTCATCATGCACATTTGTGCGGCAATCTTCAAATGCTCTCACGCATTTCCTAACCATTCCATCACTCATAATGTTTTGTCCGTAAACTTCACAGATCTCACGATGAATATCGATCGGTTTTACGCCTTTAGCTCTGAGAAATCGTATAACAGCCCGTACTTCATAATCAGCGGGACCCACGATTGTCGGAGTCATCTTAAACACTCAGTAAACAACGTATACAATGAAGAATCAGACTGTAATGGCGTCAGTGCGTAAACAAGAGATGTAGGTTACCAATGCACATGCGCGGAACGCCGACCTTAGCGCTACGGCGGCGGAATCGCAAAACGGTACTTACTTAAAAAACATACCTCGTATATCTGCGTCTTTAAATTGGTGCAGGACGAGTTTGTGAACTAATTGTGATGCATTCGACCCCATAAAATTTGGCACACTGTTATTTGGGAAGTGGATATGAAGGTATAAAATGTGATGCTTTCTAAATATCAACAAATTATATAATATTACAAAAATATAAATCAAGTATTAACAACAAATAATTCAAAAGTGATTATATAACAATTATGTACATCTCGAATTTTGAAATCACACATTTTTAATGAATATATTATTTACAATATTAAGAAACTTTATAATCATCCATTGAATACGGCCTCCAAAGTGGACGTTCTGAACTCACTACAGGTATGTCGAGTGGAGTATGGTCAGAGTTAGATTTGGTTTTAAGGGTCCAAGAATCACACGTATCTGTTGGCCTTCTGTTTTTTACTTTAGGGTCGATAATTAGTTCTGGGTAGCCAATTCTAGTGTCAACATTGAGAGGAGTAAAATCAGGGTGTTTAGTGAATACTTGGTGATATGACTCATAATACGGTAAGTTTCTCATTTGACCAAGAGCCAGTGGTTTTGTGGGTTGATTATCTGTAAATGATATTCAGTTGTAAAATGTGAAGAATATGATCTCTGACAAATAAGTATCCGGAAACTTAAAAAAAGCGCAAAATTATCAAACTTCTTCAATATTAATTGAATTTCAAAATATGCTCCATTTGAAGCTATAAACATGTGCCAATCATTGAAGCAATTTTTGTAGGCGCTTTCAGGGATGGCCATCAACTCCTTCTGCGAATTCACTTATTTCCATTGTAAAAATCACAGACTACCACCGTGGTCGACTGGTTTCAACTGCTGTCAAAACAAACTAGTTGACAGACCTCGCTCATGTTTGACATAGTAATTACGGACAGTCCTACCAACATACAGAAGCTTCAAATATCTAAAAATACTCAACGCTGGCATTTTAAATGTGAATTTCCAGATACTTTTTTGTCAGAGTCTATGAAATCCAATTGTAATGTATCAGAATGTCATTTGAATAGAGGTAAATTACTTCAGCAGCCATATTTCATAATCATACTCAACGTTCGGAAAAATTACTATCATATTCACTAAATTCATGGGTGCTAAGGCGTTGTGGACCAGGAACAGTTTAAGCTATGGAAAGCTTTTGTCAATGATTTCATGGGATGCCCAATCTTGGAGGTCCCAAGGAAAAACTAGACTTACGCTAGTACTTTGTCTTTTGTGAAGATTCATCTCTAATCGCTGATTTCCAAGTACCAGCTCACAATTTTAAAAGAAAATAAAATTATTTGTGGTGAGTGTTGCTTGATTGTGTCACCTATGTAGAGCGATGAGGTTGGAGATGCCAAAAAAAATATTTTTTTTAATAGAGAATGTTTGATTGGAGCAGTTTCTTTCCGTAACATTTGAGTTTAGAAATTTGTGAGTGAAAAAATAATTGATTTAAACTTACAAGGACTAAAACGGTGATAAATTGGAGTGAATCTGGCATCCCCCCCGAAGTGTGGTAAATATCCTGTTGGGTGATAATAGTTGTTTGCCCCACACCTAGTATAATATTTGAGAGATTCTGGATGATGGTAGGTTGGATATCCATTTTGGTGATCTGTAAGAAATTGTCTTGTTTAGGTATCATCATACTGCTATTATATAATTTATATAAGTAATAAAGTTTCAACTCTGAATAATGTAATACTGTCCCACTGTATTACCGACAGTGACGACAATATCTAATTCATACTCATACTTATTTAATGGCTCCACTGCAGGCGAAGCCGTGGGTAAAAAGCGGTTCGATTGACCAGAGGTGTTCTACTTCTACATGACAACGCGCTTTACTGAAAGTTCATCTCACCTAATAAGGAAATGGACATCATCTTTTCAGTAAGCTGCTATCTTCTGACATACCTTATTCGAGTCCAAATTGAGAAGAAAGCACATATCTTTTTGGGGAATACTTAGGTTTGAAAGTGAATTGAAATTCAGACAACTGAATCCGAAACCGAAAACAAATACCTATGCTGGGTTTCATTGGCATTGGTTTATTGATGTACTCGTTGCTCAAGCAATTCTCTGCCCACAATAACTTTGATTTGAATTTCTAGTAGTTAATTGGACAAACTCGTTGAAGAAGTTATCCAATATGGCCTCAAGTTAAGATGTACAGTTAGAGGTGGAAGAAAAAAGAATTCAAATATTATAAAAAATTGAAAGAGTTTTTGTGAAATGCGTAAAATGTAAAGTATGCTGTCACCAATCATCTGCTCTAAGTGTAACAGGCTTAATGGTGGTTGGGAAAAATCAAATCCATTGCAACATGTGCAAATTTCACTGAGAAAGAAGATATCAGGTGCCAAATAGAGAAAACTACAACTCTGACATTGACTGAAATTGATGAAAAAGAGAAAGAAATATGGTTTTCGATGAAAAAAATCAAGAACTGAAAGTACTATGCGATAACTGAAAACTAAGTGAAATCAACGATATTGATAAAAAAATAAACAGCCAAGAAAATTCTGATAGGACAATGATAAACAGGTATCCAAGAATGGAAATTGGATATTTGAATGAATTATTGTTTGAATGCATGACAAAAATGAAATATCAATAGGAAATAATAGGTTACTGAATGTAAAAATTCAAAAATCATCAAATCATGTTATAAAAATGTAAATAAAACTAACTAAGGTCAATCAGAAATTTATGACAAAATTGATAACGTAGTGAGTAAAAGTACTGAGCCAACTATTAATCTAGTAGGTCAATTGAACAGAAGACGACAAGCGTTATGTTATGACGGATGCTAGACTGCCATAGAAATGTCACAGATGACAAATGATGACATATGTGAATCAAGTTCTGGTGAAAAGCAAATCAGTTGAAATAGATGAAATAAAGGATTTTATGCAAATACATTAAAAATTCTTTTCAAAATATTATGATATAACTGGAAACACCGTCACAAATGATGATGATTTGGGAATGCAGAAACGAAAACAACGTACGATAATATTAGGAAACAAAAAACATAACACTAAAGATAATGACTTTGCTGGAAAAGAAAGAAGAGCTTGGATAAACATACATCGTGTACAAAACCATTTAATACCTGAAATGATACATAAGTACGTGAAAGAACAACCTGGTTTTAAAAATGAAAATGAACAAAAAAGTGAAAAGATCGAGGTTCAAGAAATTCCAAGTGTTTTTTGCTGATATCACCTATACATTAAAAGGATGAGCTATATGAACCTGAATTCTAGCCCACTAGAGTAGGAATCAGACGTTTCAGATTAGACATTTATAAAAAACGAACCTGAACACCAACCTCACAACCAAAGAAGGGGTACACAGAGGAACAAATTGAAAAAAATATCGCAATAATTTACCAATATTAACATTAAGATACCAAATAACATGAGATATGATTAATCATGTAGAGATACATTCAAGAAATTGGGATTACTAACCATATATGCTATATATAATTAAAAATGTGATATTTTCATCAGGAAGAATTCTCATTTATTTCATAAATATGAAAACCATAAAAGTTCTTAACACAAGAAAAATATTATACATGATCTAAACAAAACTCAACAACAAGCCAGAAACAAACTGAATGCAGATTCTTAAAAATGTATACCTCTTAGCCAAGAAATATATCTACGATCTCTGATGTTAAATAATTCAAGACGAAAGTGTCTGAATATTTATTTGAGTTGAAACTTTATGGTAATGACGATTATTAATTATTAATTAGCATGTAAGAAATAACTTAATGATATTTTTGTGATGAATATGTACTGAAATAAAGAAATTATTATTTTATTATTATTATAATTTCAAACATCGATCTTTATGAAACCCTCTAATCGATGATCCCAGAAACAAAAATAATCAAGGCTACTCTATGAAATCAAAACGTCTTCATATATTGAAAAAATCTAAATTTTTTAAAATAAGAAGCTATAATGCTAAACTTCAAGTATATTCTGGATATCAATATTATGTTTATACTGGCTTACCTAGGTATACATACAGGGTCTTTCACGAGGAACCTCACCCATATTTATATGGGAAACTACTGAACGTATTTTCATGAAATTCAGCACTTATAAGTATTTCTCGATGCTGATGAAATCTAAAATATTTTCAAGGCATGAGCACCTCCGGTTTTTCCGGAAATGACGACACCTTCCATTTTTCAAATTACAACACCATTTTTTTATTGCAGAAATAGATTCCTTAGAAAATTTCAAGTTATTTTGATGTAAAATTTTTCAGTTTTGGTTGGAAAATTCTCTCTGAGCGGAAGAATTCGAAAAAAATCGAAAATAGAGCTCCGCTGAAACGAGAATAACTTCGAGGTTTTTGGATATAAAATTTTCATTTTTAGGATTTTTCAAGATGTGAGATTGATGTATCCACTTTAAATATCGAAATCGCGATCCATGATACAGGGGGTGAAAAAATCGCTTTCAAATTTAGGGATGACAAAATCGTGAAAAATCAATTCTTTCAAATTAGAACCCCATTTTTTTATGGCAGATATTGAATCTACGTTAAAAAATAATGTGAGTGTATGCATCACACTCTTGCCCTAAAGTGGATATTTTCTGAGTTATTCACAAAAAACTGTTTTGCGTCTTGAATTTTCAGCTATTTCTTTTCCCTTCACGCTAAAAAGATGAAATTTTCAGGAACCGTTACTTAAACCATGTTTTAGATTTTACTACCCTTATATGCAAGAGAAAAAAGTTACAGGTTGTTCCTAAATAGATGGCGAATTTGGATTCGAATTTGTATCGTAAACCTCTTTATTTCAACTAATCGGCCATCGGTTTTCTCTCCAGTGATAAATAAATAATTTCTTATGAACCATATGCAAAAACTTACCATGTTTTACATTCTTTTTTTTAATGATAGATATCATTAATAACATCTGCCAAATTCCTCTTCATTCAGTAGCATTTTGTGTTTACTATCAATTTGGTGATAATTCGTATTAAGTTATAAAATGTATCACTATGCCTAATTTTACCAATGAAGTTTATTTAAATCTCATTTTCCTTCATGGAGAATGTAATAAAGTTGTAGATAGAACGATTCGACTGTTCATTGAGGGGTTTCCTGAATTCCTGAATTTCATGAAAATACGTTCAGTAGTTTCCCGTATAAATATGGGTGAGGTTCCTCGTGAAAGACTGTATATCAATGTTTCCCATATACATTTAGATTTTTGTGTATCTGTCATGTAACTTTTATGAGTATTAAGAAAAACAAATTTGAGAGTTTTTTACCAGTTTTCTATCAAATCGATTTCTCTGAAACTTTGCAAACATATTCGTTTCAACCTCATTCAAACATTTTTTTAGTAATAAATCAATAGGATAGATATTCTAGAATATATTGACGAAACCAAATTTCAGTTTTCATAAATCCTGAACCATTCGACGGATTTGGTCCAACACTGAATTTGACCGAGATATTTGGGCATTTAACCTATTGTGAAAATATGACAACTTTAGCTCGTCTTTTTCAAATGATAAAGAGCATACGGCCAGCATGAGATACTCAAGTTTGACCTCGGATTCTTCATCAAAAAGTCAAACCCAATCCATTTAGACCACATTCGCCTTGTTAATCGAAAATATCATACATTTGGGAAAAACGATAGCACGGTGATCTACTAGTTTTTAAACTTGGAAATTTAATGAGAAGGATATTTTTGTTCGATAAAATAACAAAGCTAACTCACTTGTTTTTTTCCTTGATTCCCTGGGTCCATCCACTGTAACCTTGATAGCATCACTGAGTGTAGCGACTATAGGTGGTTTAGAAAAAATTGTTATGACCACCGAAAATGTTTTTCCTCTACCACTCCGTCCACTGAACCTAAGATCGTCAAACTTAGCCACCCCATTATGCATTTTTGCAGTACAATTTTTTACTTCTGAACATAATTGGAACTCATTTCCTGCAGTTACTTTAACTAAAGTACCATCTTCGATGTCTTTGTCGAAACAAACAACTTTGAAACTTGTAGGCAGGCTTTTATTCGCTCTCCAATGAGGTGGTAACGCACTACACCATACAGAATGATTATCTGTTTTCACCATTTCATGTAGAATGAAAGTATAACTGGCCATTGAAAATTAAGAAGCGATGTCAACGGACAAGTGCTACTAAGATTCTGACACTCTTGTACTCTTGACTCTTGTTAAACACAAGTCTAATTGCTTCCTAATAATGTGACCAATGTTGACACCCCTACCTCTCTTTAGACGAACTGGAAGAGGTGGTTTTTTCTTGGAATAATTACTTAACAGGATTTAATCACCATTCTTGACGAAATAATGGCGCTTGAGGAAAAAGAGAGCTGTACAATGAATCCAAATGGTGATTTGTAGTGTTTATGATATGATTTTATTTTATCCTTTATCCTTCATTTATAATATCCTTTCTCTTTCAGTCTTTTTAACAGCAGGATAATGAAGAATCTAAACAAATTATGATACCGTTTATCTATTTGTGTTAGTTTAATGGAGATAATCTTCAAAATAAAACTATACAGTAGATTTATTCAATGAGTTTTCCAGGAATTCGATATTTAAAATGTTTGCGATTTTTTTATTTTCATTGAATGTCAAGATCGACAAAACTCTTCAAACTTAATACCCATCTGAAGTGTGGGAAAATGGTACGATTATTAGAAAATATGTTATTTGATAGAAGGTTTCGTGTTTTTATTCACAATAAGAGTAGCAATTTCAGAACACTGAAAAACGGTCTTCCTCAAGGATTAGTTTTAACTCCTTTACTTTTCAATTTATATCTAAGTGGTTTACCCACGACATCATCTCAGAAATTTGTTTATGCCGACGACATTACTATTGCTTACCAACATTCGGATTTCCATACTCTGGAAAACATACTGTCATTTGATGAACGTAATTATTTCTTCTGTTTTTAATTCGATATCCCAACTCTTACTTGTTATTGAATACTTCAACTTTTGTAAATTCAAACAAATCGTAGCGTTTAGAATGAATTGATGACTCATTTATTTTGTGAAAATCCATCTTGAATATTGAAAGAAAACAATTATTTTTGTCTAATTTTCACAATAAAGTGAAAATTAGACAAAAATTATTGTTTTCAATTTTTTTTTCAATTATTTTTGTCTAATTTTCACAATAAAGTGAAAATTAGACAAAAATAATTGTTTTCTTTCAATATTCAAATCGTAGCGTAGGTTACGGTAAGGTTATTGTTCAATAGAACACAAGAACTTTTAACTAGGATGCGAACTTTGATCTACCAAATTCAAAAACATAGTTTCAGAATCAATATGCACTTTGTGCTATCTTATTTGATCTATTATAATTCTTCAATATACAATACTGAATATTTTATCCCACATTCTTATGAATATTTCACCCAATTTCAGTAACAATTTATACTCTATTAGTTAATTAAATACCTGATATCGAGAAGGTGATTCGAAGAAACATCGTTTTACCCATAATGCTTCGAAGAAATGCTTTTACCCCCTAAATGAATCTCATGAAATTAATCTTCCAAGAGAAATAATCACCCTGATCAGGTGTACGGGTTAAATGAATAAACAACATACAAATGGAGGGTTCTTCGACTTCTTAAGGGTGCTTTATACGATTCAATAAGATGAGTCTAAATTATTATATCGATCAAATGAGTTAACCGCCTGAATATCTTTGTGAAGGTTTTTATTGGGCCAAATCCTTCGAATATCTCAGCCTTAAGAGCATTTTAAATAGTCAGACCCTTTTTTTTTACTACATTGAGCATCTATATTTCAAATTGAAAATAACGACACACAGTTCTTCTCCTGTTTTATTCGAAACCCAAATGTCGTTTTCTGGAAAACTCACCAAAAAAAGGTTAACTTTACTATCGAAAATCATTTACAAATTGATATCTTCCTTCCAGTAGTCTCGTGTTCTTTGCAATATCTATGTTATCCCAATATATTAAAAACAATAAGGAATATTTCTGTGGTAATCGATGGTTCGATACAGGTAACCACCGAAGGAGATCAAAAAACTTTGGGTCGGCGAGGGGTTTAGAAATGCGATATTTCGAGGTAGAAAGGGGAAGGCGATCTTGCGAGCGAAGCGAGCACCGTAAAGTTCATAAGACGGACTTTCGTTAGGTGCATTTCACATGCCCTTACGACCACGCTAACATTTTCAAAAAAATTATCTAAAACACCGATTTCCCGGTTTTTCGCGAAAGATGGTCCGGTAAAATTGAAAAAGGCTTTTTCCACGGACACGATCAGGAAAAGCCGTTTTCATACGTGTACTCCCCGAGAATCGGACGTTTGGATAGGGCTATTCGTATCTTCCAATCGCAATTAAAAATATTCTAAATTAATTGCTGAAAATTGCTTACTTCGGCTCAAACACAAATTTCCAGATCATCAGTCACGTCCGACGTTTACAGAACTTTGTCACATAATTTCAATTACAATATTAACCCATATCTCGTATAATATTTTGAAAATTTTTCAATTCATACGATTCGTAAGAGCCCTGGTGAGGTATTCTCTTATAGTTTAACAGTCTACGATATGTATTTATGAAAATCAAAAATTTACCCAGCATAGAATCAGTTTTACAATCCCTAGCCAATTCATTTCACCCCTGTCGATTCCTACACTGAAATGACAATTGTCGTTGACATTTTAATCTTATGTATTGTAATCGCAACCAAACAATAAATTTGCTTGGTTGTTCAAGTTAAATTCATGAAATTTTGCCTGCTAGCAAATAAATCTCATAGATAAAACGATATTGAAATATTTTGGTGTCAAAGTCCTCAGTGAAAATATACGAGAAATTCTTATGTGACTGATTGTGAATATTTTTCAAACATAAATAATTTCAATCAAGAAAGAAATGCTGAAAATTGAGGATGCTCTCATTTAAATAACTCCGATATGCATTCAGTATTTTGTGGATCTCTTATGAAAATCTAATGATTTATACGGGGTGAGTCTTTGACCACTGCGTTAATTGTAACCACAGATTTCTGAAGTCAAAAGGAACATTTTCCTCCTATACCATTTTTCCAAAGTTGGCCCCGTTCAAAAGATATAGGGTGTTGAAATTTCATAAAAAAATTGATTTATCCCTTGTATTGTTAAGACTACAATTTCACTTGAAATGGTCGCTGTAGAAGGGTTTTGATGATAATCATGTATATATTGGCATCAGCAGATTTATTCCATTTCCCTGGTTTTCTCACTATTATTCTACAGGTTGGTTAAAGAAATCTTCTACTTCCTAGAATAGTTGCTCATTTTAGCAGATAAAATCATTTTTCCTAAATTGCACCATTTTTGAGATATCCAAAGTTGAAAGGAATCGATAAACATTTGTCCAAATTTTTGATTTCCAAAAATACAATTATGTGCTGAAAGGACTCAATTATAAGATTTGTACAATTTTGACATACTCTATGTGTTTTGTAATAAAATATTATTCTACAAAAAATAAGGAAATTTTCTTCAGTCTATGATTTCCACAAATAAACACTATAGTAGATGAAATTAACCACTGAACAATTTTTGTCTGACATTCACCTCAATATCCAAATTGTTATTTGTTGTATTCATTTTTGATGATGTTTAGGCCCTTGTTTAATAATCAACCCATACTAACTTTTCATAATAAGTAGAGAAAAAGATTTCACTCCCATAGAGACTTATGTATATTTTTATGATAAGCGTGGAAAAAGGTAATGGATTTTCTGATAGGAACTGTTAAATTCAATACTGGTCTTTAAGACGAGCTGATTTCTTATAGCTTTAGACTTTCAGGGTTGTTCAAGTTATATCTATTCCAACATAAGAATATTTCAAATTAAACTCATATGCTTTTAAAAAACTTCGAAACCAGCCTCCTAGATTTGTTGTAGTGCAGCACTTGTTGATGTTTCTCATTATGCAGATATACCAATGAAATTTCCATTAATATTGAAAATGGACGCTATAAACTTATAAACAAGACAGTTTAGAATGCATTTCCCGACTATCCTCATTTCATATTAAATTCAATTATTTCAAATACCTGAAATTATCCTTGAAATATTCTGCGTATCACTATCAAAAATATCAAACAAAATCAAAACAATAAGAAACTACAGAAGACTATTGTAGTAGGAACTACCTACCATAAACAAGTTATAATAAAATTTTAATATTCCAAATGGAATGGTGATAATACAATCGTATTAATGTGACAACAATTATAATTGAAAATAAATAATGGTTCCATATGAAAAAATTAACAGTTATTAATTTTTTTCCTCCTCGGGTTCGAAAATATATTCAATATTTTATGGTAAGGTATTAGAATTTGACTTTATCAATGAATTAACCTTTTTATCTGTAATAACGTTTTTGTTTACTGAATTAATTGAGACCAAAATCTCCTAGGTTTGCCAGAAACAAATTTAAATGACTTTTCTCAGATTTCTAAAAGGAATAAGAACTGTACATCTGAATATTTGAATGCTTATTATCATTCCTAGTGAAATGTGATTGGAATTCAGAACAGATGATAATCTTCAGTAAGAATAAAAAATGATATTCTTAAATGAATTATATGCATTTGTACACTGACATTATTAAATGTTTTTGAAGATTTCATATAGGATTTTCATATTTTCAATAGTATGATATCGAATTAACATCAAAAGATCTCATCAACCTATTCATAGGTCAGTCCTCAAGAAAGTAAAAGAGAAGAAACTTCAGAATACTCGGTGTTTGGAGGCATAGATAAGTTTTTCTGGGTTTGAGCGAAGAAAAAATGATTTTGACAACCTAACGTTGGCTTTCATGATTCGAAAATCTCAAGGGAAAAATAACAAATGTTTTAGGATAATATCCATTAATTCTGAGATTTTTAAGAATTTCTCCATAGAAACGGATGGCTCATAATCTAGTAGTAGAAAGTTATTATGATAGAATATCAAAAATCTATATTTATGGTGTTGAAATACTTTACCAGAAAAAAAGTTTGAATTTGGTATCTGCTCCTAAAAATGTGTTTTATCTGGTATATATATATATATATATATTCTTTTGAACTTGTGGCTGACAATATTTAGTTAGCAAACAATAAAGCATATAGACCAGGGGTTAGTGACGGGGTGTCATACAATTTGGCGTATCACATAAAAGCCTAGGGAAAAAACCCCAGTAAAAAAAACCCTGGCTCCCCGTCTAAGTGTGAAAATACAAAATAAGCTGAAATATATTTCATGGACTTCTTTCTTCAAGAGTGGTCTTCTATTGATGGAAACAGAGACTTCTTCAAGGTGCTCACATTGAATCTGGAAATAAAAAAACAAAAGCAGAAAAAAAAACTGAATAACAAAAATACGTATCATATTCGTTCGAAATTTATAACCTATTCCAAGAAAGAGTTGGAAACATCATGAACAGCCCTAAAACCATCTTGAAATTTATATATGGGGCAACTATTGATGAAATGAAGAATTGTATCTTCTGCCTCTCCATATTCACAACTTGCGCTAGCAACTGAGTTCCATCTAAATAGCATGCCATTGGTACGACCATGACCTGTTCTCAAACGATTAAGAACTGTCCAAATTTTTCTTGGAATATCAAAACCAGGAACTTTTTCAGAAGGATCAGAAACGAGATACTTATTGAACGTTTCGTAAGAGTTCCACTCAGTCTTCCATAATTCTTTATCACTTCAGTTGATAATGGTTTACGTGACTTCAATCTGGGAATTCTATTTTGTAGAAAATATGAAATAATTGGAAATAAATTATCTGGTGAATCGTTTCTAAGAGGAAAAATAATGTTTTCAAACCATCGTGAATCGTGAATGCTGTGGAAGGTAATTTTTTTCAATCAAACTACAGAGGGGTATTTGCCAATTTGAAACCTTAAAATGCTTGCACATTTTTAATGCAGCGGAATTTGGAAAGACAGTAGAGAAAAGAACTATTTCATTTGATCTCACTGTGTTAAAATTAACACAGTGGTCAAAGACTCACCCTGTATAGTATTTGAAGAAAATATTTCGGGAATTAAAAAAAAAAAAAATTCCTGTTCTCATATTCACAGAATAGATTAAGCGTCCAAACATCATGGTCAAGTTCCTTATTGGGCAAAATCCACCCAATGGCACCGGAGTTATGAGTATCTGAAATTTGGTTCACTCAATAATTTGATAAATATCGAAAGCTTCAATTTGTTACTTGAAAATCGTTTCGATTACGTTGAGGGGAATGATCTGCCAAATTCCGAGAAAATTGCCAGGCAGGAAAAATGTTGAAAAATTATTTATACTGTTTTTGAGGTATTGTCGGGTTTCAACGACAATTTGTGCAGATATGTATATATGTTAGGCCCGAAGACCGAAAACGCTCAGTGGCCGGAAAAAACGGCCACATCGCGTTCTGGCTGCCTTAGAACGCACAGAATGCGTTTTGGCTGTTTTTAAACGCTCGCAACGCGTTTTGTCAATTGTTCAACGCTCACAACGCGTTCTTAATGTTCGACTTGTATTATTTGCCGCTTTCTACCTGCGTAGGATAAAATTTATATTGTCCCTCATAAAACAAAGTTGAAAATTGAAATACAATTCAATTATTGACAACTACAATTGGATACTAAAGATGGGTTCGGTTTTTCTTGCCGAATCATTTCAACAATATTAAATTTCTTATAATTGTTTTTCAGTTCTAGGAAGAAAGTTACACTAATAAACTTATATTGTCGAGCATATAATATATAAATGCATGAATGAAAAAGCGAAAAGTTCTTTATTGAACAAA
Organism: Micraspis discolor; assembly: GCA_030674115.1. NCBI lineage: Eukaryota > Metazoa > Arthropoda > Insecta > Coleoptera > Coccinellidae > Micraspis > Micraspis discolor. The sequence continues at coordinate 567,885 of JARTUT010001755.1, read as the reverse complement.
TGAATTTCAATTTATTTTCTACAAATCCAACTTATTGTGGAGAACTAAACAAACTTGAATTTATAACTCTTTTAATTACTTTATTAGAAACAATTCAATTATTGAAAACTACAATTAAATACAAACGACGGGTTTTCCGAACTTTTGTGTACTTTACATAGGTACGTTACTTATTTTTACAAGAACTGTTTGAATGACATTTCGAATTACATAGTACATTTAAATTGTATCCGTAAAGTATGGAATAAATTCATTTTTAGCTAATCAGACCATTTTAAGAAATAATCATGAAACACATCGATTTTTATTTTAATTTACCTTATTTTAAAATAATAATCTAATATACAGCGTGAATTATTTTCGAGTAATGACATCACCGTCATTTTTTGTTAAATTGAACTGTTTTGTCTCCATTTCCGGATTACTCTAGCTGAGCTGATTCCAAAAATGTATCACATGTTGATTCCAATAGGTACAGGTCGACAAATATACAATAGTTTTGTATGTGCTCAGTGCTCATAAAGAAATGCTAGACCACAAGTACCAAACATGTTCGGAAACAACTTATTTTTATTATTCTAAAAATGTAAAAAACTACAGGGTCTTACATTTGAACCAATTGCCGTTAGACAAACGCGTTCCGGCTGTTTAACAATTACCAGAACGCGTTGCGAGCGTTTAAAAACAACCAGAACGCGTTCTGTGCGTTCGAAGACAGCCAGAACGCGATGTGGCCGTTTTTTCCGGCCACTGAGCGTTTTCGGTCTTCGGGCCTAACATATATATTGAGGGGATGGCAAAGAATCGAGGTGCCTAAAGAGAGAAACAGATTTTTCTTTTAATTTTTCTGTCATTTTCTAGTTGTGGGATATCTGACGCCTTCAAGCTTGATGACAATATGGTTTATTTAGAGGAGAATTTTTGGTGTACTCAGACTTGAACGTATAAGTCGAGCGTTTTTGAGTTATAAGAAAAAATGTGCTCAGAGTCAAGAAATGAGAAACTACCTCAAATCTATCATACTATGAACATGCTATGAGCACTTATTACAAAAAAATTATTGTCTTAATAATTTTAGTTTTTTTGCATGAATTTACCGAATTATGGGGGGAATTTGTGTTTTCTGCATTATTGATAATGAGAAATGTTCTACAAATCATACGATTATGAACTTCTGTGTATAACTCCTACAGGTTGATGATAAATTCATTTCTCTATTTTTCATCCTGGCGGTAAAATAGGAAAGCGGTCTTACCTTCAGCAGTCATTTGTGTATTTGAGATTGAGAGAAGCACAACTTCTGATTGAAACTTCTAAGAATAGAAATAAAGAATTGAAAAAACACTGTCGTATGGTGGGGAGCTTTGCCCGTTTGTTTTGAAGCTCTTTTTAGCCTTTTCAGGAACAGTGTTATACTAATAGAATCAATAGAATCACCATGATGAATGAATAAACCTTGTCTCGAACTTGAAATAATTACTCCTTGTTTTCTCCTGTTTTGTTTGAAGCTCGAAAAAAATCTAAAAAAACCTTCCTTTCAGTGACCTCTTGTCCTTTGAAATATCTTATATATTAAAGTCCAAATTACAAATATTTTGAATTAAAAACAATAAAACACTTTTCTTTCATTTTTGTTTGAGCCACAATCCTTTTCCTCCTAAAACTATTCTACTTTATACTGAAATCACTTGAATTAGTTCAAGTCAAATGGTAACATAATCAGTAAAATTGATCTAGGGAAAACTAGGTCGTCTTCCACCATCATACTTGAATTTCGGACGGGCTAACAGTTTTTCCTTGTAAAACCTTATAGACTCAAATCCAAATTACACAAAAGCGATTATTCCTCGGAATCGCATATTCTGAAACTTTTATGAGCTGTAGATAAAACTTTTTCAGAGAACGATTTTGGATTGCCAATTCTGACCAATTCCAATTAACTTCAAACCGTATCACATACGTGATGTACACAAAATAAAAAATTTCATTGTTTGAAATTATTATTTGGGCAATAACTTGCCTCTCTCATTGTTTTTCTTCTTCAAACAAATTCTCAGCTTGTCAGCATTTCAAAAGATAAAATTTACTTTGGAAGCGACAGAAGATCTCTGTTGAAACGAAAGGAAGAAAGAACAATAAGAGATGCAAGTTTCATTGTTTATTGAATTAACAACCTGTTATAAATGAATCACTTCTTTTTTTATTTTCAGATAGCTTTTGAAAACACAAAAACGCCCCTGTACATCAAAATATAAAAGAAATATTTCAATTATAATAAATTAAAAGGCAAATTGAATTATTTTCGGTATTTTTTTAATTCTTGAAACTATTCAAAATATAATGAAGAGTTACAATTTTGTTTATTGCTAATTGTTTGTTAAAAAAACGATTGTATTAATAAGAAATGTCAATTATATTCAAAACAGATATTTTATGATCGATTAAAAGTTATTATCAAGCAAAAAACTTTTTATCATAAAAAACAGTTTCTTTTAAATTCGCAAAAAAAAATTTTGATTTACCAAAATTTGTTCATAAAGAATTCATTTATGAATGGAGATAATTTTTGCCAGTCAAAAAATGTCTTTTATAACATTAGAACTGTAAGTGTGAAAAAAAACTCACAAAATTACGGTGAATTTTCCTTTTTGTTGAATTGAAAAAATGATTATCAACAAAATATTGAATGAATGAATTCATTCATTATCGCACTTAATTTAAGGGTACACAAGAAAGGCCTCACGAAGCGAAAAATTTTATGGCTATTATTCATATATTTTCAAAATACAATGAATAAAAAGTCCAGTTGCTGATTAACAAAGGTCTAATTTATTGGAAAATTAACTTCAGTGATATTATACAATAGCAATCAGTTTTTCGACGTACCTATGCAGATTGAAGAAAATAAAAATTTTATTTCTGCCAAATTTCCGAAATTCATTAAACCGAAAATGCAAGTACCTTAGATATCTAAAAATACTCATTATGAATTCTCAGAAACTACTACTACTCGTTTATTAGTTATCACCAGATCAATCTTGAATTAGGCTTCAAATTGACGGTTAATCAATATTTGAAAGACTGAAATATTTATCTTCCTACTTAAGGCTAGTGTTTCTTTTTACAGATATATCAAATAAAGTACCAATAATTGAGTGTTTTGTATTACACATTATCGAATAATGCCGTACAAAAGAAAACATTAGTAAAAAATTAACAGAATTTGTAAAAGAAATTGATAACATTTTGCCATTGATTCCATGAAAACATTAACAGTTTCTTTCTGAGTTATCAGTAACATGTAATTGCTATCGTTCCGATATTCTTCATCTGCCATATTGTGAATTTTGCAGAACAGAGTAATAAAAATAGAAATTTCTAATTTTGTTCCAGCTGTCTGAAATTCATAGAACATAAAAAGCAAATCCATTTCTGGATGTCACCTTGCATGTATTTAACGCATAATTTCCATTTCTTCGAATGAATCTACTCAATAGTTTCTTAGTTATCACTAGAGTTACCCTAAATCTTCCAGAGAAAAAAGTGTTTTGTATTGAATACCATCAAATAACTGCGACACTATTAGTAAGTGATTAACAGAAGCTATTGATAACATTTGGTCCCTGATTCCGAGAAAAAGAGCGCATCAACAGTAAGTAACTGATAAGCCTTATTGCTATATCTCTCTTATCAGTTTCATTTAATAATCTGTCACCTATTTTGGTTTCTTGATTATGATTTTTGCGCACTTGTTCCTACTGGTCAGCGTGCTATCATTTGCTCAAATATTGGTAATTTTCGAATATTTAGCCGATAATGGTCTCAATCGATTGGGCTTGACCTCCTGATAAAGAATCTGGGATTGCACTTGAGAATGTCCGTCCGGCCGCCTTACACTCTCTGTTACCCGAAGGAAATGAGCTAGAGTTATCATATTTTCATAATAGGTTTGTTGTCAAAATATCTCAGTCAAGTTTGTTATTGGATGACCGTATTCTTGACTATTAGCATATCTATACAACACATTTACTGAATACTTGTTGAAAGTAGATTATAAATTTCAATAAATACTATACAAAAAAAAGTTTATTGGGCTAAAAACGTCTTTCAGATGTTATGAGCTTCTGAAATATGTTTTTCTCGATAAATCCTAGAATATCCACCTGATCAAGTTAAAACCTAAAATATTTTTGAATTAGGTTGAATTAAATAGGCTTGCAAAATTTTTCAGAAATTCACATGCTAAGAAATGTATGAAAATGTAGAAGATTTTCAATACTTTATACCACATAAGTTTTCCGTCGTATTTGAACAAGTAATGAGGTGAAAGTTTTTGTTCGTTTTTGGGTCCTTTTGCAAATAACTAAGTTATTTTATTATTATATAGGGATAAGTAGCAAGTATTATACCATTTTGTATTCCTGATTAAATGGGCCATTTTTTAAAGTAACTTGCCGATGGTAGTACGGCACATTTTTTTTAAAGATGTATCGTCTCAGTTAGCTGAACACATATTTTTTTACTATGTTTCAACGAAACTTATATATTTATTTTTTACTAAAACAATTGTACCTAACAATGGATTTGAGACTGAAATCAATAGCATGGTTATGTAGGATAACATTTGAAGAAAACTCACTACAAAATTGGAAAATTTGTGACTACAAAACCTAAGGATGTAGTGTAGGGTGTCAATTTTCAACATTTTCAAAAATATAACTATTACCACATAACCAAGTGACATAGATTTTATTTAAATTTTTCTACTACCTATCATATCGTCCAGGAACCGCTTGATGTTTAGTACGGGATACCCTGAGTATCAAACTTTTTGGAGAAGTTTTAGAAAAAAAATACTTAAAAATATGGATAGAGCCCAATTGTACATAAAAAATTCATGATCAAATGTACAGGTTCATTTATTAGGAAGTAAATATCTTTTGTTAACATCGTTAACATGTTAACGGTAAGTTAGTTACAATTAAAAACGGAATGATTTTTTCACAACATAACATTTTTTTTGTTAACTTGTAGAATTAATATAATCAAAGTATTCAATTCATTATATTACACTATGTTAGTTAATAGATATACAAGAGAGTCCCCAAAAAAACACAACAAAAGTTATGGCAATTATGTTATGGATATTTTTAATTTACGATGATTGAGAAACTCCTGGAAGAAGTTGTTAGTTTTCAAAGGTCCAGTTTGATGGAAAATTAACTGTAGTGAAAATTCCCAAGAGAATGAAATCTTTAGTAGTATTGCAATTACAGTTTCTTGAAAATTTCTAAATCTACTATGTATATGACCTAAAAAAAATTTTACTTTGTGTTACTAACTTGCGACGCGATGAGCCATCCTCAATATGGCATGCGTACGGAAATTTTGAAGCTGAAATTAAAATTATTAATAATGGAGTTACAGTTTCCCGGTCTGAATTTTTTGGTGGTAAATTGCGTCCTCTTTTAGGATATTTTTTTTTAATTAAAAAAATTATTACTTTACAAATAATAGGTAAAAAACTGAATATCACTTTTAATATTTTTTAACTTTTGGAAAATTTTTTGAACGAATCTTATGTTTTCGCACAACGATCTTCACATAATCCAGAAGCGAATGAGCTAGCTATATCACATAATTTCAGTAAGAGTGTCTCCTATTAACGTCATTTTGAACTCATTATCTAGACTTAAAAATATCATCATTTAAGGGCGATGAAGCAACACTCAAAAAATGACACCTAGTCAACTATACAATCATCACAAGGTTATAAATGTGACAGCAATAACTGTTACTGATAAGAGAGTTGTATCAATTAGGCCTTCCTGAAAAATACTGCTGAAAGCTCCTTTGTCATAGAACTAGGAGCAAAATGTTATCAACGTCTTTCACAAATTTGTTAATTATTTATTATTGCTGTCTAATATATGACGGTTATTTGATAATGTGTTAAACAGAATTCTCTTTTATGTTTAATGTGCATTATCTAATAGCCTTGTTAATGTAGTTGAAATATTTATAATCCTTCAATTTTGACCGTAATTTAGGAATGAACCGATTATTACTAAAAAACTAGCAAGTGGGAATATTACTAAAAATGATAATGAGTGGTTCAATTTATATATGGTGATATTCAGGAGTTTGCTTAAGTTATATGTATGTTTTAGAGGGACAAAAATGGAATTGTAATTGTTTCATTATTTTTTTTTAATTTTAACTTTCATCAGCTGTTCATTCTTTCGGTAGTGAAACGAAAGATTTAGGAGCATCAGCAATTTTATACCTTTAATTGATAAGAAAATTATATCGACAAGGTCTATCAGATGAAACTATGATCCAAATGTTATCAATAACTTCTACAAATTGTTGAATGATTGTTTGGGCTATTAGCATCATCTATTGTGGATGTAATGATCGAACCATCGGCGTCCTAACTTCTGGCAGATCTATAGATGGACTTTTTGAAAATTGATAATTCTCAAAAAGTTTCTTACTTTTCTCCTTGATAAAGATAGAAGATGTCTATCGAAACGTCGGAAATCATTACATCCACAATAGATGATGGTAATAGCCCAAACAATCATTCAACACGAGCTCCATCATCAACAATATCTCGTCATCATCTACAAATTGTGTTAATAATTTACTAATATTGTCTTCTGCATGGCAGTCATTTGATTATTATGTGTAAATCAGAACCCTATGTTATTTAATATTGGGTGCATCATCTAATACAAATGTGAAATCCAAACAAAAACTACAAGTAAGAAGAACAATATTTGAGTCGTTGAAATATTTATTAACCGATAATTTTTATTGTGATTTAGGAATAAGCCGGTAATCGTTATATTTTGGAGAATATACATTCGACGATATTAAAACTACAAGCACAAATCTTCTTATTCGTCTCGCACTTTTTATTAATGTGAGAATTGATTTCTTAAAGAGTCTATATCTCCTGAAGTTCAAATGACACTTATGGAACTCTTGCCAACTTCTAAAAGCTGTTGGTGCTAATAATTTCAGTATGAAAACTCAATGATCTGACAATAACAGTAGATCTATGTTCTTTGTAGAGATATTAGAGGTGTGAGATCACAGAAATATATATACCTCAAGTTGAGGTTTTGGTTATGTGGCTGAAAGATATGTCAAATTCTTAGCGGAGAATATTCCCATTTTATTGTATATTTTGGACGTTGAAGGTTTTTTAATTTTTCAAGAATTTCCAGATCAATTGATTTACAGACAACAAATCCTGTTGGAAAGTAACAATAATGACAAAAATTAATATTGAATTCTGCATTGGTGGCAACGAAATAGCGGTTTTTGTGGTGAGATGAATCCAGAATAAAAAAAATCACTCAAATTTCCTAAAACATGCAATACTAAAACTATTTCATAGAAGTGAAGAAAAGCATTGATGTGAGGTCAGGAATTTTTCTGTGCTTGTTGTAAAGTCGAACAGTGAGATACTGAAAAAAACCTTAAGAATGAAGGCTAAAAAATCAACAAAGCTGTATCTTAAATAAGAAATAACAACTAATGGATTTTTTCCAGTATTGTTGGACGCCGAAATTTATTTTCCCTTACAAAAAAGTTTTATCCCATCGAATATCATATAGAAAAGTTTATCTTCCTTCCAGTTACCTCTTGTTTCTTTGAATACCTTTTTTATTCAAGTACTAAATAATTTAACAGATTTGGCCCAATAACGACTTTGACCGAGATGTTAGGACATCTAAACTATTCTGAAAATATGAAGACTCAAGCGTAATAATAGATTGTAAGCGGCTGACCGACCAGATTGACCTAGGATTCTTCATCAAGAGTTCGAACCCAATCAATATGAGCTCTATAATTGAAAATGCAGAAATTTGCGCAAACCGATAGCACCCTATTTTACTGTATTAGAACAAGCAAGCATAAAATAACTCATTCAATATATCAATAACCTTCATAAATACACAATTTTTTGTGAGGGTCTGAGGTATATCTTATAAGTAATTGTATATTTAAAAAAAAAAATTCGGAATCTTAATATTTTTTAGCCTGGAAACTTCTACTACTTTTGGCCGACTATTTGCCTTTAACGTTTTTAATACGATTTTTAAGTTTCAAATCTATCAGATAGACATTGTTGATTGGCTTTGGCCCAATAACAAATTTGACGGAGATATTTTGACAAGTAACCTATTTTGAAAATATGTTATTTCTAGCACGTCTCCTTCAGAAAAGAATACGTTTGGACTCAAATTTAACCAAATTGCGAATCTTTATTTAGAAAACAAATTTAATATTGATTATACAGGGTGTCCTGTAACAATAAAGAAAAACTGGTAATTCATTCACAACAAATTGCAGACATACTAAAACGGGAAATTGTTGGCGGAAAAATTTTTTGTTTGTCGAGTCGTAGACAATTCTCAATTTTGATGAGAAAATTCTTAACTCATTATTCAAATTATAGAAATTAGAAAAAATTTATAAATCATTGCAAATCTTTATTTAGAAAACAAAATTAATATTGATTATACAGGGTGTCCCGTAACAATGAAGAAAAACCGATAATCCATTCACAACAAACGGCAAACATACCAAAAAGGGAAATTGTTGGAGGAAAAAATTTTTTGTTTGTCGAGTCGTAGAGAATTCTCAATTATGATGAAAAAAATTCTTAACTCATTATTCAAATTATAGAAAAAAAATTATAAATGATTGCAAATCTTTATTTAGAAAACAAATTCAATATTGATTATACAGGGTGTCCCGTAACTCAACGTCAAGCGGTTACTGGGCGATGTACTAGGTAATATCAGTTCTAGCAAAAATTTAAAAAAATTCGATGTCACTCGGTCAGATGGTAATAGGTATATTTTTGATTTTTTTTTATATAATCCTAACGAATAATGATTACAGTCACAAATCCATTGTTAAGTGCAATTGTTTTAGTGAAATAAATATAAGTTTCGTTAAGACATGGTTAAAAAATTTGTTTTCAGTTAACTTTGACACTACATCTTTAAAAAAAATGTATCGCACTACCCTCGGCAAGTTACTTAAAAAAATGGCCCGTTTATTCAAGATTACAAATTGGTTTAATACTTGCTAGCTACCTTACATAAAAATATTATTAATATTTTCAACTGATTATCGAACAATTAAAATTTGAAAGTATGATGTAATGGTGGTATTGTTGTAAGATGTAATCATAATGAAACGCAAGAAAACTTTGTAGTACATTCATTTTTCTTTAAAATTATAATAAATGCTCATATTGTTTGCCCCCGGCACGAATACATGCTCTGCATCGGCTCAGAAAAGATCTTATCATCAAACGTGCAAATCTTCTGGTATTTATTTCTTCTGCTACTTCTACAATTCTGCGACGTAGTTGGGCGAGTTTTTCTATTCGTTTTAAATAAACTTTGTGTTTAATGTAGCCCCAGTAAAAAAATCAAGTGGATGCCACAAAATCGAACCAAGGCGCCCAATCCACCTATCAGGATATTCATTATTTAAATAGTCAAAATTTGTCTCGCTCTTTCTTAAAATAAAACGTTACTCTCTCACTCCATTTCGTGTAGAATAGCGTCACTATCTATCTCACTCTATTATATCTGGCCATCTCACTTACCTAAGTACAGGGGATTTTTGACCTCGCAATATTACCAATAGGTACTATTGTTTTTATAGTTATAGTTATAGTTTTTGTTTGTTTTTGGGTCCTTTTGCAAATAACTAAGTTGTTTTATTTTATATAGGGATACTTAGCAAGTATCATAATATTTTGTATTCCTTAATAAATGGGCCATTTTTTAAAGTAACTTGCCGATGGTAGTACGGCACATTTTTTTTAAAGATGTTTCGTCTCAGTTAGCTGAACACATAATTTTCAACCATGTTTCAACGAAACTTATATATATTTTTTTTACTAAAACAATTTTACCTAACACTGGATTTGAGACTGTAATCAATAGCATGGTTATGTAGGATAACATTTGAAGAAAACTCACCACAAAATTGGAAAATTTGTGACTATAAAACCTAAGGATGTAGTGTTTTTCAACATTTTCAAAAACCTATTACCACTGTGATATTTTATTTAAATTTTTCTACTACCTAGCATATCGTCCAGGAACCGCTTGATGTTTAGTTACAATAATCAAACTTAAAATACTTAAAAATATGGATAGAGCCCAATTGTACATAAAAAATTCATGATCAAATGTACAGGTTCATTTATTAGGTAGTAAATATCTTTTGTTAACATCGTTAACATGTTAACGGTAAGTTAGTTACAATTAAAAACGGAGTGATTTTTTCACAACATAACATTTTTTTTTTGTTAACTTGTAAAATTAATATAATCAAAGTATTCAATTCATTATATGTATTACACTATGTTATTTAATAGATATACAAGAGAGTCCCCAAAAAACACACCAAAAGTTATGGCAATTAAGTAATGGATATATTTTTAATTTACGTCGATTGAGAAACAACTGGAAGAAGTTGTTAATTTTCAAAGGTCCAGTTTGATGGAAAATTAACTGTAGTGAAAATTCCCAAGGGAATGATATATTTGAAGTGTTGCAATTACAGTTTTTTGAAAATTTCTAAATCTACCATGTATATGCCCTAAAAAAAAATTTATTTTGTGTTACTAACTTGCGACGCGTTACAGTTTCCCGATCTGAATTTTTTGGTGGTAAATTGCGTCCTCTTTTAGGTTTTTTTTTTTAATTAAAAAAATTATTAGTTTACAAATTATAGGTAAAAAACTGAATACCACTTTTAATATTTTTTAACTTTTGGAAAATTTTTTGAACGAATCTTATTTTTTCGCACAACGATCTTCACATAATCCAGAAGCGAATGAGCTAGCTATATCACATAATTTCAGTAAGAGTGTCTCCTATTAACGTCATTTTGAACTCATTATCTAGACTTAAAAATATCATCATTTAAGGGCGATGAAGCAACGCTCAAAAAATGACACCTAGTCAACTATACAATCATCACAATGTGACAGCAATAACTGTTACTGATAAGAGAGATGTATCAATTAGGCCTTCCAGAAAAATACTGCTGAAAGCTCCTTTGTCATTGAACTAGGAGCAAAATGTTATCAACATCTTTCACAAATTTGTTAATTATTTATTATTGCTGTCAAATATATGACGGTTATTTGATAATGTGTTAAACAGGATTCTCTTTTATGTTTAATATGCATTATCTAATAGCCCTGTTAATGTAGTTGAAATATTTATAATCCTTCAATTTTGACCGTAATTTAGGAATGAACCGATTATTACTAAAAAACTAGCAAGTGGGAATATTACTAAAAATGATAATGAGTGGTTCAATTTATATATGGTGATATTCAGGAGTTTACTTGAGTTAGATGTATGTTTTAGAGGGACAAAAATGGAATTGTAATAGTTTCATTATTTTTTTCAATTTTAATTTTAACTTTCATCAGCTGTTCATTCTTTCAGTAGTGAAACGAAAGATTTAGGAGCATCAGCAATTTTATACCTTAAATTGATTAGAAAATTATATCGACAAGGTCTATCATATGAAACTTTCATCAAAATGTTATCAATAACTTCTACAAATTGTTGAATGATTGTTTGGGATGCTATTACCATCATCTATTGTGGATGTAATGATCGAAAAAGTCATCGGCGTCCTAACTTCTGGCAGATCTATAGATGGACTTTTTTGAAAATTGATAATTCTCAAAAAGTTTCTTACTTTTCTCCTTGATAAAGATAGAAGATGTCTATCGAAACGTCGGAAATCATTACATCCACAATAGATGATGGTAATAGCCCAAACAATCATTCAACACGAGCTCCATCATCAACAATATCTCGTCATCATCTACAAATTGTGTTAATAATTTACTTCTATTGTCTTCAGCATGGCAGTCATTTGATTATTATGTGTAAATCAGAACCCTATGTTATTTAATATTGAGTGCATCATCTAATACAAATGTGAAATCCAAACAAAAACTACAAGTAAGAAGAACAATATTTGAGTCGTTGAAATATTTATTAACCGATAATTTTTATTGTGATTTAGGAATAAGCCGGTAATCGTTATATTTTGGAGAATATATATCCGACGATATTAAAACTAGAAGCACAAATCTTCTTATTCGTCTCGCACTTTTTATTAATGTGGTGAGAATTGATTTTTTAAAGAGTCTATATCTCCTGAAGTTCAAATGACACTTATGGAACTCTGGCCAACTTCTAAAAGCTGTTGGTGCTAATTATTTTAGTATGAAAACTCAATGATCTGACAATAACAGTAGATCTATGTTCTTTGTAGAGATATTAGAGGTGTGAGATATTACAGAAATATATATACCTCAAGTTGAGGTTTTGGTTATGTGGCTGAAAGATATGTCAAATTCTTAGCGGAGAATATTCCCATTTTATTGTATATTTTGGACGTTGAAGGTTTTTTAATTTTTCAAGAATTTCCAGATCAATTGATTTACAGACAACAAATCCTGTTGGAAAGTAACAATAATGACAAAAATTAATATTGAATTCTGCATTGGTGGCAACGAAATAGCGGTTTTTGTGGTGAGATGAATCCAGAATAAAAAATTCACTCAAATTTCCTAAAACATGCAATACTAAAACTATTTCATAAAAGTGAAGAGAAGCATTGATGTGAGGTCAGGAATTTTTCTGTGCTTGTTGTAAAGTCGAACAGTGAGATACTGAAAAAAACCTTAAGAATGAAGAATAAAAAATCAACACAGCTGTATCTTAAATAAGAAATAACAACTAATGGATTTTTTCCAGTATTGTTGGACGCCGATATTTATTTTCCCTTACAAAAAAGTTTTATCCCATCGAATATAATATAGAAAAGTTTATCTTCCTTCCAGTTACCTCTTGTTTCTTTGAATACCTTGTTTATTCAAGTACTAAATAATTTAACAGATTTGGCCCAATAACGACTTTGACCGAGATGTTAGGACATCTAACCTATTCTGAAAATATGAAGACTCAAGCGTAATAATAGATTGTAAGCGGCTGACCGACCAGATGGACATACTCAAGTTTGACCTGGGATTCTTCATCAGGAGTTCGAACCCAATCAATATGAGCTCTATATTTGAAAATGCAGAAATTTGCGCAAACCGATAGCACGCTATTTTACTGTATTAGAACAAGCACGCATAAAATAACTCCTACTTATTTTTGGGAATATATCAAGAACCTTCATAAATACACAATTTTGTGAGGTCTGGGTATATCTTATAAGTATCTTATAAGTTTATAAAAAAAAAAATTCGGAATCTTAATATTTTTTAGCCTGAAAACTTCTACTACTTTTGGCCGACTATTTGCCTTTAACGTTTTCGATACGATTTTTAAGTTTCAAATCTATCAGATAGACATTGTTGATTGGCTTTGGCCCAATAACAAATTTGACGGAGATATTTTGACAAGTAACCTATTTTGAAAATATGTTATTTCTAGCACGTCTCCTTCAGAAAAGAATACGTTTGGACTCAAATTTAACCAGGGATAATCCATCAGGAACTTGAATACAATCGATTGGTACCATTTTCTACTCAATATTAGAAAATTATAGACATTTGGGCAGAAAGAAAGCACGTTGTTCTACAAGGTGTCCAGAAAGAGTATCGGGTATTTGTAAGTTCAATAAATCGAATATTTGTGAGCAATTAAAAGGTTTATTGTTCATTATTAACATGTGAATTGGACAATTATCTGCAAAAGATGATGTTATTCAAATGATGACCGTTGCGTTGCTGGCACTCTTCTAAACGGAAACAAAGATTGGGGATAAAACGTTGACACATAGCTATTGGTATTGCTGCCACATCTGACCTGATGTTTTGCTTCAACTGGGTTAGATTCGTCGGATTATTTTGAAAAACCTTACTTCTAAGGTATCCCCAGCTAAGCGGGCTAAGGTGGGGGCTTCTGGGAGGCCAGTTGACGTTACCCCTTCGCGAAATATTTTTATTAGGGAATAATTCGTTAACAACTCCCATTGAATCATTTGAGGTATGGCAAGTGGCCCCATCTTGCTGCAACCACGTTCTTGAGTTGAAACCTGCAAACTCCTGCTACTCTGGGACCAAAAAATTTCGCAACATATCGCAATAACGGCCACTATTCACATTAATTGCTGGGCCTCATTGATCTTCATGAAAATAAGGACCAATTATGCCTTTAGCAGTCATAGCGACCCAAACCACGACCTGTGGTCGTTCATGCTTTCACATCTGCTTATTCACATGACCATTTAGATGAACATTTGCTTCGTCACTAAACAGTGTGTTGTTAAAGTTGTTTAATTCCTGCAGCATTTTGTTCGCAAGTTCAGTCGATTAGCGTAGTCCACATCCTTCAATTCTTGAACCAATTGAATTTTATAGGCTTTTAGATGTAAGTCATTCTTTAAAATCGAATGTAAAGACGATTGAAATTGAAAATAACAAACTGCCATCTAACTGATATCATGAAATTTAAGGTTCCTAATTTGTATCTGAGACTAAGAAATAGGGAGATTTTCCATATAACACCAGGTAATTTATCATCTATTGAATGATGTTGATATGCAACGAATTGATTGATAAATTTGATATAGATATTTTCTGAAGTTTTATTAGTTTGGGAAATATGAGAAGATTGTTTCTCCTGAGTTAAGTTGAAGTTTGTTGTTCTTCATTTGTAATTACATATTTGGATGTTAATGGATTAAATAAATAAATAAAAATTTCATAAATCCAGTTTTTGTGATATAATGTTCATTTTCAGGTTTAATTATGGGGAGCTCTCCTTGATTGTATCATTGATCAAATTTCGATGAAATCATAATAAAGAATGGAAATGACTTAAAAATTCATCTATATCACATTGAGATCGAAACGGCAGTTCTCTGTTCCTCTTTGTAGGAACAAGAGCGCAAAAACCATCAAATCCAATTCTGCGATGAGTCGGACTTTCCGAAACACCAACCCTTTCCCCCAAATTAGCCCACTATCCCAACGTCGGGCTAGAAATCAAGCGTCCCCGAAAAGAATAACTATTTCTGCCAGGGTGGCCACCCTGTTCCCCATTATAGGACCGGGACCGGTGTGTCCCGAGGCGATGCTTCTCATTAAGTTGCGGAAACTGCACGTTGCCAATTTCCCCTTGCGTTCCGTCGCCAAATTACGCTCGTGACCGGCGTACCTGCCGTCCTTTGAATCCAGAATATGTCCGACGACGCCACCGACGTCCCATTTTGACGCGCTAATGGACAATTCGTACAGGAAGGTCCCTATTTTATGAGTCCTGATTTTCGTTCCGATTCGTGTCGGTAGGAGCTGGAGGAGGATAAATATTTTGTCTTATTTGCATAATTTTTAGTTTTCATATCAGTTTGATTCGAAAAATGTAAAAAAGTACTTACGAGAGGACAGGTACGTTTGCGCGCTTGTTCTGAAGCATCTGTCTGATTCTGGAACAGTGCGATATGCAGAGAATGTTGAAGAATCAACAAACAATCAACTCATTATAGTTATTTTCGATGAGCTTTGTTATTCTCGTAGACAAAGAAATTAATATTATTACTTCAAATAGTTTGACAATAATAATAATAATGTAATGAATATAAAAACATGTCTAGGATAGGTCAGAATGAAGAAATACAATATTACTCGACTTGAGAATCAGCAACAGTATAATAATATTCCTCAACTAACTTGACTTTACTTATCTTTTTGAATTTTTTGAGCTCTAGTGAATTAATATATTTAGGTAGATGGTTCAATAGTTTGATACGCAATATTTTGGTGAATATTCAATTTCAGTTGCGGTGTGTTTGGGGATAAAGAGTAAGTCATCATGTCTTGTATTATAGCTGTGAGAGCTAAAAAATTTTGTGAAGTTTCCGTCATTTTCCTTGAAATACATCAAGCACTTGAAGATGTATACACACGCCACTGAAAGAGATTCTAACTCTGCTTTTTGCATAGAAAGAACTATTCAGTTTTAGGTAAATGAAATCAATGTATGCAATCCATCTTAGATTTGAATCGATGTAGATTCCCAGCAATTTTGCATGCTCCTTCGAAGAAATAATGTCGTCCTGATAGCGAATTGTCAGTTGTTGCTCACCATCTCTCACAGTAAAGTGCACATTGGGGTTTCTCAATATTTATAAGGACGAAATTTGATCCACATCAGTCAACAAAGCACTGTACCAACTAGCAACAAAGTTTCTGTACTTCGTCAAAAGTTTGAGCTGAAACCAACATAGACGTATCGTCTGCAAATAAAAGTATTCTGGTCATCTTGGATATCGAGAATGTATCACGAGCATTAGATGTATTAGTCATCATTTTCCTCATATTTACAGGTAATTCGTTAATGAACATGAGGAAAAAGAGCGGCCCCAACACAGAACCCTGTGGGACTCCAAATCAGCCGCTTTGACGGACGTTGTTCTACTATGTAGAAAGCCAACAAAGAAACACTCCCCTGAAGCACAGATTGTGCACTTGTCAATGAGAACTTGGAACGAAAGGCTGTCGAATGCCCGCGATAGATCAAAGAATAACCCTGTGACGAACTGACCACTATCGAGATACTCGTATGCAGCTCCAACACTGAAAAGAAGAACTTCTCAATGAGCAGAGCGATGTCGAAACCCATATTGTGAGGTATCAAAAATGTGCTACTTGTTTAAGGAGTTCATCGTTCTGTTGAACACAATCCGCTCAAAACCTTTGGAAAACCCACTAAGTAGGTATCGAAATTGGTCGGTAGTTTGCTATGTCAGGAGCAGAATTGTTTTTGTACACTAGAACTGCCACTGCGCTTATGAGAAGATATGGGGGAAATAAAAATGAATAAATTGTTGCCGGTGGAGTAGGTCAAAGAATGAAGAATATAAAAGAAGGATAATGGGTGAAACCGCAGGACTGCAGAAAATATGGAAATGGATGGAAGGTACTTGCTGACACGTGTTTCTGCTTATCGGCTTCTTCAGGGCAAGGCAACCAAGAAACCAGGATAAGGATGGAAATAAACAACTATAAATGAAACAACAACAGGTGACCACAACAGGAGCGAGCATCCAATTTGTGGCTTCAATCTTAGATACCTCCAGTTTTGGAGGCTAAACCGAGCATCGCCACGACGGAAGCAAAAGCAACCTGTGTGATGCGACCAAAACGCAAGGTTACAATTAAATTACAAAGGAGGATATATTGCATATTTTCTGCAGTCCTGCGGTTTCACCCATTATCCTTCTTTTATATCTAATTTCACCGAAATATATCCTCTTTTGTAATTTAATGAAGAATATATCATTTTGATAACCTCAATTGATGAAAAATAGGATATAATATATATAAATTATCAAGGATATTAGAAGGATAAAGAAATTTTTTCATTTTCTTAATGCTGAACAAGGAACCAAATAAATGACAGTCCATTGAGATTTCTCAGGAGGAGATCATTATTCAATTAGAAATAGATTGTAACCATATTACAAGCAATTAAAAAAGGCTGCTGTGATAAGTAATGATAAACTTGAAAATGTAGCATATTCAATAGGAACGAAAGATTAGAAACTGTTTAATTGATAAAATTTTTGAGGAATTCTTTGAATATTTCGGTGATTGATCTTTATGATTGATGGTCTGCCTGACAATCCTAATCTAGGTTTCTTAAGAAATCAAAATTTTTAATCATTATCATATATTGAAAGGATCTAGTTCCTCGAAATAGTATAGTACTATACTGAAATTCAAGGATGTTCTGAATATCAATCACATCGATCAACATTTCAAATTTTCTGGATCTCTGATGAGTATCTTATGAGGTATCAGGAATAAAAAAAATATTTTTTGGAAATTTTTAAAAATTTTCTACCACGATGACTTTTACGCAACCTTCTCGTTTCACCCTAATTCAAACATTTCCAAGTTACAAATGGATCAGAAGGATATTCTGGGATTTATTGACGAAACCAAAATTCAGATGCTAATATTTGCTGAATCATTAGATGGATTTGGCCTAGAACGAACTTGACCGATATATGTGGATGCCCCTTTATTAAAACCAGGGGATGCTATACTACCTAGTACTATCAATAGATGGAGATACACTAAATGCTGTACTCAGAATAAGCACCAATATTGTGAATTGTCTCCAGCAAAGCGTTCGGCAGGGTAGCCAGGTTTTAGGATTTATCCCGATTCCAGATTGATTTTCGATCGTTATGAGTTACAAGTATAAATATAAGAATAAGTGATAAAGGATTTTCTTGTCATAATATAAGGAGAAATCTGTAAACATTTTTTTTATTATAAAATTCATTCTGTTTTCATGAATTTCAGCAATTTAAATATGTAAATCTAACGTCATAATGAAATGAAGTGCTTCAAAATAGTCGTCTATAGTTGTCTATACCATAACGTTAATGAGCAATCAGAATTGGTTTAGTTTGGTTGAGAAACTGACAGAGAATGCCAAGAAAAAACTTTTAACTATACCAGAATAAGATAAACTATATCTCTTATTTTATGATAGTCTGACGTAATGCCTTGTTTGGTATTGTCTTAATAATTATGATTCAAGAAATACCAAGAAACATTAGATTATATGAATTATATGTAGTAAACTTGAGCTTTATAAATATTTGGTATTTCGTGTCTAAGGATATTCTAGGGATTTTTCAGAATACAATGTGGGATGGTGAATAATTTGACCTGGTAATCCAGGTGTCCTTTCTGAAAGTAATAAGATCATTATATTGTTTGTTATACATAATTTGTATTGCTTATTGTATTATTTATATGTCCAGTGTAGCCTTGATGTTATTATAGTGTGATAGTCATTTAATATCTTATCTTTGAAGTGTGTGTTCAATTCCGATTAGGTGTTGTTACTTGAACGATTTTGACCAATTATTTGCTAAGTCATTTCATTTTTATGACAACAAGAATTCAATTTCTTCTCAAATGTTTTTATTTTAATGTATCATCCTTATTAGCGGAAATATAATATTTTCTCGTTATCGCCATTTTTTTAATACAATTTAAATTATAATAAATAAGAATCCATTTATGTAAAAGTCATACTACTTTTAAAAAGAAATAGACAAACTAAATGTACTTCTAAAACATAAGATATAATCTTATGTCTCTTTATACACTACAATACCTATCAACTTCATCCCTAAAATATTCTCAGTAAGATGGCCACATCTAGAAAAATCTACATCAATTCTCAAAGAAATCTTAATCGAATGAGTTAATTTCATATTAGGGACAAACCATTGTGAAAATATGAAATTTCTAGCTTATCTCCTTTGGATGATAAAGAATATATGGCCAATTGGACGGATATAAGTTTAACCCTGAATCCTTCATCAAGAAGTCAAACCAAGTAGATTGAGAATATTTTCTGCTCGATATTCGAAGATTACAGATATTTAGGTAAAACTAGAGCACGCTGTTCAACTAGAACAAGCATGTAATAAAACATGCAGAATATCCCTGATGATTGACTTTCGATTCAACATTATTATTATATAACAAATTGTCCATTATTTTGAACAAGGAATCAACCACTGAAATTTCTCGGACTTATTTTGAGACTTATTTTGATATGAAGATCGCTGAATGTGTGGAAAAACGCTTGGACACGGCGATTTGTATTTTTAACTGAGCATCTTTTATTCGGAAATATTAAGTGTTTTCAGATTTATTACAAAAATTAACATTAAAAAAAGAAAATTATTTTATTTCACAAATTTGCTACATTACATTCAATACTGATTTCACATTTAGCTTTTGATAATGAGAAAGTAAACAAAAACCATTCCTGCGTTTCATTTAACAGAAAAGCACAAAATAACCATTCTACAAATGATTGGTCATGGAGATAACACAGGGCCACAAATGGAAGTTTCTCGCTTACTTCACGAAAAATTTCCAAATTTTCCGTCTGTATCCCAAGGAACAATTAGCAAAATAGAAAAGCGGTTTCGCGAGCTTGGTCATGTGAGACAGATAAAAAAAGTAGCTGCCAATGCAGTAAGTAATGATACGAAATTGGATATTATGCTAGAGTTTCAAGAAAACCCACAGTTTTTCAGTAAGAAGAAACGCAGCAATGGTTTTTGTTTACTTTCTCATTATCAAGAGCTAAATAAGAAATAAGTATTGAATGTAATGTAGGGTCTTATATGACAAAACATGACTGTGCTATTAAAATATTATCAAACTTTTATCCGACCATTTGGCTGTTCCAGATATTTTCACTTCGACCCAGATATATAGAACAATTTCCCAGAAACTATTTCAGCATTCCATGTACAAAGATAGAAAGTACTTGACCTAAAATATAGAAATACATATTTCTGTCACTTTCCCCAATAAATTTTTCGTTTTTATAACACCAGGTAGTTGTATAGCTAGCCGCAAAGTACCGAGGGTTGAGAAAACAACAAAGATAAAGGCTGTACGTGCTTGCCCTGATTATAAAACCTTTTGGGTCCTAGTTGGCGGCTGCTTTGTAAGTCATATTAAACAAGTGGAATCAACCGACTGACTATTTACAGTGATTGCAAGGGAACCGAGACAATAAATTTTATAGTACTGGAAGCCTGACCCATCTGCTTGAGGACAAGGGAAAGACCGGGTATCATAGCCAAGAAGTGGCATTTCAGTAGTGGCTACTGTGCGAATTTGTATAAGGAAGTTTCTTATTCATTTGTACATTTTGTTGATTCCTACAAAGGGTTCAAAAATAATAGTTATTTCTGATGAGAGTGTTAAAAGTGACATTTTATTTTGTGAGTGAAACAGTTTGGGAAATGAGCGTAGTAAATTGAACAATTTCACGAACAGAATAAAATCACTTTTAACACGAATATCATACTATGTTTTTTGTATAACAACCCTATTTTGAGAATTTTTATCTGGTTATTGACTACTCAATATGTTTGTGGAATAATTAAAAAGAGTATTCATTTGGTTTTTCCTATTTAAATTGAATAGTCTGCAAAAAGAGCAACTTTGGGACTCCTACATAAAAAATTAACACATCAGTACGATATTGCATATACCAATTTCCTGGCCTGATGAAATTTGAAAAATGTAAAAGGGAACTTTAGTGAACCTGTTTTCCTAGCGCACTTACAAGAAAAATGAAAAATTTGGAGCTCATCAATTTTCAATGATCAAGTCAAGCGCTCTTGTTAATGATGGTGCTGATATTAGTAAATAATTCAAGATAAAGACATATTTAAAACTTAAAAGTGAAGGATTTCGCCCTAAGAAATCAAAGATTCTTACACATTAACAAGTGGACAAGTTTATAGACAAGGTAGCAGATGAGAAATACTTTATGGTTAAGGTTGCCTCTACTTTCGTATTATTTGAAGCCTATCAGCTTGAAGAATTGTGCAATTTATTAATAGAAGATTATGAAACAACAAAAAATAAATCATTGATCATTGAAGTCACAAATACGAAAACGAAAGTAAGTCATTCATTTTGTATTATTGAGAAGTATGTGGACGATTGCCTCAAGTATAATTGCACTGCCCCCTTCTGTTATCAAACATCTTCGATTTTTCCTGAAATACATGAATAATAAATGCACTGCCAATCCAGCTTGTATAAATACATTTGGGAAAATGCCGTCAAACTGCCAGAATCAAAGCATAATACAGGCCACTGTTTCGGAGATCTTCCGCGTCATTGCTAGTAGAATCAGGAGCAAATATTATGGAGATAAAAAAACATGGTGGATGGAAGTCTATGATGGTAGCCGAGGGTTATGTTGATCATTTCATTGCTTATAAAAATGCCATTGTGGAAAAAATTCTCCCAACCTCCGAAAACTCAGCAGATCTTGGAACGTCATCATCTGATATTGCAACGGTTTCTAGTAGTAAAGTAGTCCAGTCATTTCAGCTATTTTAACCACAATCTGCGGAAAAATTCCTAGTGAGCTTAATTTTTGTATACGCCTTTATTACGGCATTGTAATGAAGCTGTGAAAAATCGACATTGATATCGTGCCGGCTAAAAAAGTTATATATTGTCAAAATTTAGCAAATTACTGCCACTGGTTTCTAGGAGAAGGAAATTTGAGCATGAAACAAAACCTAAGAAAAAGTATGAGTAGTTATTTTCAATTAGAGATATAGGTTTGTTCATTCTACGTGTCGGTTGTATTTATTTCACATTGTTCCAGAGACCGTGAAAACACTTTAGATCAAGCACCCAAAAGCTTCGATTTCACATCGGTGCTTTTCAGTATAATTTTTTTCATCCCAAATTTCTAGAAAAAGAATTCATTCCACCCATACAATTTGCCAAAATTCTCCAATCATGAGAAATCATGGGCTCGATTTCCTGATGAATAATGCGCGATCAAACTTGAGTATGTCTTGCCTGCAGTATACTGATCTGAAACTTGAAAATTAAATGAATAGCTCTGAAATAAAGGAGTCTACCAAATTTCGTGAAAAAAGGCTTGAAAAATTTTTATAAATTCTGGAGAATCTCTTGCAAATAAATGATTACGCACAAGATGTTCGTCGAATCTCAACAATCAATATGCATACATGAAGGTTATTTAAATCTAGCATATTCTGAAATTTGATGATGTCACAGGAGTTGAAAAAATTTTTAAAATTAATATTACTTATACATGAACTTCTGCGAATGAGGAATACTACAAATCGCAATCTAGCTCATTGAAGTTTGTAAATATTTATTGCCTATTAGGACTCATCTTATTTTTGAAAAAATATATCAACATTTATTGCCATTTCTGAAAGGACTTTCACAAGTTTGATACTATTCGAATATACTTTACAGTTTGAAATGTTCATTGAAATATATGACTGAGGTCCAATATCATCTGAGTTTGAAAATATTAGATTGAGACAAAGATCCTATGCAATAATACGATTATAAGAAGGTATTTATAAGAGATGAAAATTTGCGGTAAACAAAAAACCTGAAGGAAAACTGCAAGATCATTTTCATGAGAGCTCATTATAACAATATAAAAAAATACTTACTAGTTGAGATAAGAAGTTAAGATGCTTACATTAAAGGATGCTATAGATATAGATAACCTCGATATACATGGTGTCCGGAAAAATGTGGGAGATCTCTCGGATTCAGATAGAACATTAAAAAATGAGGTAAGAAGTTCCCATAATTTTTTTTATCGGCTTTCCTACGGGTATACGGCCTCCTGAAGGACGCCACTGGTAATAATTTTTTTTTAATAACTTTTAAACTTCTTGATATAATTTGATAAAAATTTAATACCCTAAACTTTAGTAGGGACCTATTAAAATACCGCTTCTTTAATTTGTGAGGGGCGGACTAGGTTATACATTTTATTGCTTAAATTTTAATATTTTGAAGATTAAGCTAATGAAAAAGTAGTCTCGTTCATTGTAGATAAAATCAACCGTTTTCGAGAAAAAAATTTAAAGAATTAATGTTTTATTTTTATTAAATAGGAATTGTTATCAGTTTTTGAAAACCCACTGTTTTTACAAATGTAACTATAGTACTATGGAAATAAATAAATATCTTGCATTGACATTTAAAATTTTGTGGACACGTTGATATTTTATTAAAGTTTGAATATTTTGGTAAATTTAATTTGATAATGGGATTCAGATTTGGTGAGTATGCATACATCTTATGTATGGTCTTGCATCTTGCGATGCTTATGAAGCCAGAAAGTTGTATGAAGAAAGATATCATAATCGCAATATTACAAATGAGAAAACATTTCCGAGACTTGACCAACGCCTAAGAGAGTCCGGTGGGCGATTCCCGGTGAATAAGATAACATTATTGACTTTGATGACGAGATATTGTTGATGATGGAGCTCGTGTTAAATGATTATTTGGGCTATTACCATCATCTATTGTGGATGTAATGTTTTCCGACGTTTCGATAGACATCTTCTATCTTTATCAAGGAGGAAAAGTAAAAAACCTTTCGAAAATTATCAATTTTCGTCATATTGACTTGATAATTTTCGAAAATTTTTTATAGATAGATTGAATAGATTGAATAGAAGATGTCTATCGAAACGTCGGAAAACATTACATCCACAATAGATGATGGTAATAGCCCAAATAATCATTTAACATTATTGACTTTCTTTAATATTTTTCGAACGAAGTTTCTCTTAGGAAGTTTTGGGAAAACCAGTATTGATACTGTGCGAGAAGAACAGTACGGACTGTGCAATTGGAGGAAAATATTTTGGATACTGTAACTGGTACTCCTTCAATAAGCTCTCGAAGATTGGCTGTGTCAAAAACAACAATTGCTGAAGTACTTAAAGAGCTGTTGTTATACTTTTATCGTCTGCAAAAAGTGCATCAACTACTTCCTGAAGATTTTCCTCGAAGAATCCAACCAAACTGGCTATTAGATCAGTAAAGAACATACTCAAACTTCATTAACACTATTTTTTTTACCGATGAAACTGGGTTTACCATAAATGATATTGTAAATTTATAATACTCGCATGTATGGGCTGACGAAAACAGTCATTCCACTATTGTTCATCATTAACAACATCAGTTCCAATCAATTAATATTTGTGCAGGAATAATCGGCAATTTTTTGATTGGATCATGCGTAATACCGCCACGATTGAATGGTGACCATTATTTACAGTTTCTTCAGAACGCTTTTCTGGATGCAATAGAACATTTGCCACTTGAAACCTGCCAAAGAATGTATTTTATGCACTTTAGCTTTGCTGTACGGGACCACCTGAATAATGTCTATCGAAACCGTTGGACAGGCAGTGGTGGTCCCATTGCCTGGCCCCCACGGTCTCCCTACCTAACGCCAATGGATTTTCACCTGTGGGGTCATCTCAATGCCTTGGTGTATTCCTCTCCGGTTGATACTAGGGAAGAACTTTAAGAGATAATCACATTTCATTGTGATGCGATAAGGAACAATGCTGGGTTGTTGTGGCGAGTACAGCAGCCCCTATTCCTTGGATAGTGAATTTCCAGTAGAGCATTGGTGAAAATACTGACATTTTTGAATTTTCCTTTCAATTCAATTGAACATTTCATGAGAAAATAGTAATTTCTATATGTACTTTTCCAATTCTATGAGTCTTTCCAATTCTTTTGATCATCAAATCAACACTAATGTCATGTTGTTCATTTTGCATAACTATCAAAAATGTCAATATGTGTACTCTTCTATGTCTTATATATTTAATTAGTTAATTGTATTGGTGTTTACTTGGTGGAAATCTGAATCTTATTATTTATTTTATTCTATGTAATTTCAACCTGTAAATTCCAGTGTTTCAATAATTCATAGAATACAAATGTTAAAATATGATATTCAAGAAGTTCCTCATGTTTTGAAGTCTAAATATACAAGAGCCAGTTCGATGATGCTGCATTGTCAGAACCTGTTCACAAAAATATTTTTGTATCAACTTCAACACCACTGGTTCATTATGAAATTCAAATTATTTTTGATCACTGATGTATGTGGCTTATTCATTTCACCTGTACAAAAGATCAGGGTAATAACATTGGCTATAATTTGTCTATGAAGACGAATTTCGTAAGGTACGGATTTTGATGAAAATAGCATTTCAAAGCATTATGATTGTCTTTATCAATTACCTTCAACATTATTATATTTTTCATATGGATATATTTCATGTTATTTACTTGTACTCATTAAATTTTCGGAAAAGCTGCATGAAAAATTCAATTACGATATTCAATTTTTCTATTTATTTCAACCAAACATTTCCTTTAGTTAAAAGTTATGTTTTTTGTCATAGAATAGAGTATAAGATGCCACTGGAATGGATAAAATATGTAGAGGAATTTGAGATGAAATATTCAGTCTTGCATATTGAAGAATGATAACTGATCAAATACCCTAGCTAATAGTGCGAAGTCATTTCTTTTTTAAAGTTAATTCTGAAAATTCGTTTCTGAACGTGGAAGTTGAAAATTCTCCATAGATAAGATGCAATTCTCTTGTTCTATGTTCTGTTATGAAACGGTAAATTTCCCTAACCTAACCCAGGCTTTGATTTATTTGAATTTCAAAAAATGAAAGTTTTTATTAACATGCTCAAATACACAAAGTGAGTGCTATGTTATCTAAAACTCTAGCTTATCTTATTCGGAAGATACATAGTATCCGACCGATTACTCAACTATGACCACGGATTCTTCATCAGGAAGCCGGATCCAATCGATTGAAACCATTTTCTGTTGAATATTCGAAAACAATAGAAGTTTGAGCATATATATATATATATTCTTTTGAACTTTTGGCTTACAATATTTAGTTAGCAAACCATAAAGCATATAGATTAGGGGTTAATGACGGGGTGTCATACAATTCGGCGTATCGCATAAAAGCCTAGGGAAAAAACTCCAGTAAAAAAAAACCCTGGCTCCCCGCCTAAGTGTGAAAGTACAAAAATAAGCTGAAATATATTTTAGGGACTTCTTTCTTCAAGAGTGGTCTTCTATTGATGGAAACAGAGACTTCTTCAAGTTGCCCACATCGAATCTGGAAATAAAAATACAAAAGCAGAAAAAAGAACTGAATAACAAAAATACAAACTTTGAAAAAGATAAAGAAAACACCCTCAAATTCGTCGTTTGGGATTAACTCGATATTGTGATTCAAGGATTTTTAACATAGCAAGCTAAACCGTAAATTTTACTAAGGAGATAATCAATGAATACATAACCTTTTATGGTTCCTCTTTCACGAAGACTTTTTTTTTAGTATCCGTATGTGTCTCTTGACGGAAAATTATCTCAGCACCATAGTCCTTTGCTAGTTTAGAAATATAATCACTCCTGTCCTCAGAAATACCCTCTATATTCAAATTTAATACACAAAATTTGTCGCCAATCTGCAAGGAGGATTCTTCGAATCGGGTCTTACGGTCCAAGTGATGATTTTTCAGATCTTCTGATGTTTGAAGTCTGCTATGGCATAACGATAACTCGCTCTTCTACTAGATTACGCGCAAATAGCGCCATAGGAAATAATTACTTTTGTTGGTCACAGGAACTCACCCAGTATTTATAATTTACTACCACTGTGCCTCCTTTCCTACAGGAAATGGTGGCAAACGTTTAAATTGAAGAAAAAAACGTGAATTTGAACATTGCCTTTCTAACTCAACTATATCGCGTACGTTTATGAAATCTGCGACATATCTAGGAAAGAAAATTTTAACAAACCCCCCGAAATATGGAAATGTTCGTGGAAATTCAGTTTGCATTTGTGATGAATACATTCAATTTTATTTCTTATACATCTAATGAGTTGCAATTTCAGTTCAATTTTCATATTGTATAGATTCTACGACAAAGAATTCGAACTTTAACGTCTTGTTTCTTGAAGAGCCAACTTCGATGTACCATTTGAATGTAACTTTTTATTTTTCGTTTGTACCTTCAATTTAGAAACACTCTGTATATTCATCGGACATCCCTCTCATTATTCTATTCCAAAGTGAATAAAAACGCATAATAGTTGTAAGTAAACCATACAACAAGTTCTCATGAAACTGTAGCCCCTAAAGAAAATAAACAATTCTCCATTCTCCCTCAATATCCCTATCGAGGGAAACCACTCAGCATTTCAAGTCTTTAATCTTGACAATCATCCCGACAGAACAGCCGATCTTTCACTTATTTATGCTCCCGGGCAATTTCTTCCGCCAAATAAAATAAGAATCAAAATAAAATAATGGCAGGACATTGTCCAGAACTCTAATCCTGAAGGGTCTTATGGGGACCAAGCGGAGATAAGGTCCGGTTTATGCCCGCACTAGAAATCCTGGCTGAATAGAAACTGGTGAAGCAGTAAACCATATATACCCACTGATAAAGATGGAATTTGGGGCTGGATAACATTCAGAATTATCGGTGTTTTGGATTTGGTGCCGCATGGAGTTTCTAAAAGAGATTTTTCCTTCCCTGAGCACGTATCAATGAAGTTTTCCTGAACTCCTCAGATGAATATGAAAAAATATAGAAAAGCACTGACGTGGGGTCAGGAGCTTTTGCGCCTTTGTTCCGGTACGGTTCATTCAGTGGAAAATCATTCCGGAGAAAAGTTGTTCCATCGAAAAGTTAATCCAGAGATTGTTTATAGTAGCGAAACCGCCACCCACTTACACCTGATTAGCCATAGAGCCAGAGCACCGTTGTTTCTCATCTTCATCTAGTCATTTATGAAGTTTGGAAGAGGTAAGGCCACTTCTAATACGTTCTAAACGTTGTTGAAAATTTTGCATAGGCTTAGAAAAATATGAGCTTTCAATTCAATCCAATGAAAATAGAGTATTCGAAGGTGAGAATGACAATAGACAATACACACGTTTGAGCGTTAGTCACAATAACAAAATAATAACCTTTAAACCATCCGTGTTTTTTTGATCTATTTGGTCAATTTTAATAAACATATCAAAGAATTCAGTGAGAGCAGTAATAGCATATAAAGAATTTATTGATTGATTGATTGCTTACTGACTAAATTAATATTGCTCTTTTATATGTCGAAATGACTTAAGATCACACTCGAAGAGAGTTGGGTCGCATAAACTAGTTGGTAAGAAAACCTTGGTATGTATATTTAGCAGTGGAGTAGTCTGGCTGTTTCTTATTTGGGGGAAGAAATAGATATTCAATATTTATCATTACCAAAAAAAAATCACTAGCATTGGATTCAAATGAATAAATTAGATTCATTTTGTTTGATTTATTTGATACCTGACTATTTTGTTATCCTTGGAAATATGTTTGATATATCCAAAAAATCTCCCAATGCATTTCTTTGCCTTAGCAAAATATCCAAAAACGTTTGTAGTAAAAGACTTTTCCAGGGAATGACATTCTGACTAAGTGAACCGTATTCATTCGTTCTATTCTCTTTTTTCGGACTCTGGAACATAGTGACTCTAAAACAACCACTACAATGAATGATATATCATAAATTGAGAATACCACTCACAGTTTTGATGGAAGTTTCAATTCCTGTTAAAGAAACAATTAAAGAAGGAATATCTTTTCTATGGAAAGTCGTATAGAAATTAATATCTTCCCTAATAGAAAGATTTTAATCTTTAAAATATCTTATATGTTCAATTCCAAATCCAAATTCAAAGAAAATATCGAGATATTCTCAAGGAGGAAGGAAATTCTTGATAAATCTCACAATTTGATAAAAACGGAAATACACAAACACCAATATCGATGAAACGAAACTGCCAATAAAAGAATTTTTATGTTCGGAGATGTAAAAAAATTTATAGCTTCTTAAGGTAAAATGATACAAGTTCTGAATATCAATAACCTCTATGTAAAGTGGGGCATATTTCGATGTTTTGGCACTACATACAACTTTCAACCCAGAGGAGATAGATGAAATCTAATACTCAATTCCCTTTTTCTGTGAAACTAGTAAGAGTGATATTCATTATTGGCTTCCTTGGTTTGTTTTCGAGTATTAAGCGAAAATTGGAAATTTGACGCTATCGAAAAAAGTTTATACCTCCGCTAATACTCTGAAATTAAATCATTTTCAGGTACCTTTTCAAGCAAAATCCGGTGGCGTGCTCTTATTTTTTTTTGGATCATTTTCATCACGATGCTATATCTCAAAGTTATGTTTCTACTGATGAAGAATACAGGTTCAAACTTGAGGGTGTTCGTCCCACCGGCCATATACTTTCTATCATCCGAAGAAGATATGCTGGTGTTTTTATATTTTCAGATAAAGAAAACCGTCCAAATATCTCAGTCAAGTTCATTATTGGGCCAAATCCGTCCAATGGTTAAGGAGTTGTGCCCATCTGAAATTTCGTTTCCTCAATAATTCCCGTAATATCAATCGTATCAATATGTTACTAGAAAGATTTTTGACTGAGGTTGAAACGAATAGGTTTTCGAAATTTTTTGAAAATCGTTGCGCTACAAAATTCTCTAAAAAGTGTCAAATTT
This sequence comes from Micraspis discolor, assembly GCA_030674115.1. Taxonomy (NCBI): domain Eukaryota; kingdom Metazoa; phylum Arthropoda; class Insecta; order Coleoptera; family Coccinellidae; genus Micraspis; species Micraspis discolor. The sequence continues at coordinate 537,800 of JARTUT010001755.1, read as the reverse complement.
TTTTATTTTGCCTTCTTTTGTTTTCTAGTTATAAATGATAATTGGAAAAATGGCGATATCGAAAAAAAATTATATATCCCCTAATACTGATGATGCAATTTCAACATTATAGATCCAATATTTTGAGTTTAAGTTGAATCCAGTTGAGTGCTCATTTTTCCACCATGTTTTATTTCGAAGCTATGACCCTTAATCACGTTTTTTTTATGAGAACGCCAGATTTTGGTACCATTCTCTGAAATCTTATTTTTTTCTGATTTCAAAATAGACAACATCGTATAGTTTGTATTAATGTGGGCTATAAAAAATTTTCAAAAATCTCAAGTCTCAATATTTTCTATGGTTTCAATTGTCGATGAGCACAGAAAAATTTAGCATCTAGAATTCAAATTAGGGCTATTATCATTTCAAAATACGAATATTTTGTTTATCATTTTAAAATTAATCACGAATTCAATGAAAAGTTGAATATGTTTGAAAGTATCACAAGACTATTTAAAATGGTTTTCAGAAAGACCGCACAAGCCATTATTCAGTAGACAACCCAAAAAAAATTCAATTGAACATGGAAATTTCGAAAAGAAAAGATTAAAAATTAAAATATAAATGAGGAAGAAGGCACTGTATTGGAATTATTACGTGATATTTTCGAAAATCCCATGATTTCGAGTCGTCATTATTGTTAAAAAATAAAGTCGTGATATTTTCGAAAATCCCATGATTTCGAGTCGTCAAACAGATAAAGAAACTGACTTAACTAGAATGTGGGCTCTGAAAGTATTGTTAAAAAAATAAAGTCCAACCTTATAACTATAGAAACTAACCTGCTCTCCGACCTAGATATCCTGCCTGTCGATTTGAGTTTTGAAATTGTTATTCGGAAGAACAGTGCATAGTCAAACCCAAAAAATACCTAACGATGATCTCAATTAGGCTGTCAATGTCAACATGTTCACAAGAAGAGAACTTCCAAGATGATAGGTTGATGAGGGGATAACTGACAATGCTCAATTTCAAATCTCCCAAATGATATTAAAAACAACTAGGATCTCAAAATGAGATGGTACAATGATAAAATTCAAAGATGTTCTTGATATCAATAACATCGGTATACATTTAAAATGTAGTGGATCTCTGAATATCTTATGATATCTCAAGCATTCGAAAAAAGTATCGGAAATTTTTTGAAATTTTTCAATCGCGACAATTTTCACAAAATTTTGCCAACCAACATTTTTATCTCATTCAACATCTTCTTGAAATTTTTCAATCGCGACAATTTTCACAAAATTTTGCCAACCAACATTTTTATCTCATTCAACATCTTCCAAGTAACGATTCGGTTAGATATTCTGGGAGTTATTGAGGATACCAAATTTAAGATGTTTATAACTAATGAACTATTCGACGGTTATGGCCCAAGTAACATTTCTGGTAACCGGAAGATTTATAAATTAGAAATTGGTGTTATTACTGATTCATAATAGGGGTGCTAAATACCTGAGGTGTTTTAGTTCATATAGGAGTTGCAGAAGTTATTGATTCTCAAAAGTTTCTATAAACTATAGATTTTCAACTGTTCATAAAAACTTCAGGTTATAGTACCAAAAGGTTCCATAATATGGGTTTATAAAGGTGACAGGAATCTGCCTATGAAACATCAGGAGTAAGGTGATACAACAGTTATTATAGGGCGTTCTATAGAAGTGTTTGCAACTTTGTAATGTAACCGATAGTGTTCAGTGTTTTCAAGTTTTCATCAATTCTTTTATATACATAAAAATCATGTATGTCCAATAACTGAGTACTCTTATATATCCAAATGCGAGTACGTAATATAAAGGTGTTTTTAGAAATTGAAAGTGTTTTGACATCACTGCATTTTCATAGTTTGCCGAATAACCTATAAAAACTATTAAATTTGCACCCAACAATCAGGAAAGAAATTTCTTTATGTCCTTATTGAAATTATATATTGTCGAGATAGAGAACAAGAGGAGTAAATGGCCAATATTAAAAAACAGTTATTGTTTGAAATGGAGAACTTTTCTTAATTTATAAAAAATGAAGAACATGAAAAATGTTCTTCTAGCTGTTCTTCTTCTGCAGCCCTGTATAACAAAAATTTGTCTCTCTTCTTAATACAAGGATACTGTTTCCAGTCTTTATCGGGCTTTGAAAACGGATTTCGTACTGCACTCGCTGCATCCCTTGATTTGGGCCAATAATGGATGCCGTTTTGTTCCCAAGCTTCAGGAACAATTGTAAGAGAAGAAATATCTCATCCTGGTTCTTCGGTTTGATCTATTTTGAAAGACATGTCCAAACCTAAACACAATTATTGAAAATAGTACACAATATCTTGAGGGAGAACTTGCGTCAATAATATTAGGTTATATTTTCATTCGGAGAGCAACACCTTCAAATGACCAGTAGTTTTCAGGTATCCGAATTAATTCGCATGCGTGAGAACTACTGGTCATTACAAGGTATTTTGAGTTACCATCAGTTATAATACAGGGATGGTGATGGTGTAAATCACTTAAAGTTTATAAAGCTCCTACTTTTTTTTATTCAGTAATTTTTATCACTTAAATTGGTGATTATGAATATGTCAAAAGTTATTATAGAACAAAGAGGCAGTGAATTTACATTAGGGATGTGAAATAATTTATATGAGTCCAAGTGTTGGGCATGACTTAATATCCGACACGGCCATATTGTTATTGGAAATGTCGTGTTTTTTCAGCTTTGTGAAAAATTTAGAACAACGAGAAAAAGTTGAATTTTGATTGAAAATGATTTTTTTTTTATTTTGAGATACTATTATTCAAAACTTAGTGTTTGTATTGAAAAATTGTTACATTTAGAAAAAAATATTTGAAAATGATTTAGATATTTTTCAATAAAAAATTTAAAACTTTCGTATATCGAGGGCGCACGTGTTATTCGGAAGTAAAATTCGATTTCATACAGTGTAGAAAAAATTACAAGGGTTTGCTCACTTCCCTTCAAGATTTTCTTCGTGATTATAAGAAATGTAACTTGTAAGCATTCAATAAAACCAACTACGTATCTTCAACTTCATATTTGATGTTACTTGGGTTGTTTCTGAATTCAACTAACCAATAAACCATCAGATAAATAAAGATAAATAATACTTGACGTTGAATTAGAGTGAAACAATACGACAAAGTTGCGCATGAGCGTTTTCAACCAGAAAGGTAATTGAAAAACTACCAGATCTGTGGTCGTGCCACTTATAAATCTTGAGACCATCTCCATATGGGAGTTTTATAACAGTCGTATAGATAGGATTATAAAAGTGTTCAGATGGTTATCGAAAATATCATAAGTCTTTGTCGACACTTATAGGGAAGTTATAAATTATATCAATTAAGGAAAATAAAGAATATATAGGGAACAGGGAAAATTTATTGTATCTACATTATATAACTTTGAATTTTATAAGGCAGTGTCGAAGAGTGTATTCGCTTTTTTATAAAACAAAACATGCTACTTGGGGTCCCAATAACCAACTTGATCCAAATAATTGGACATCAAAGCTTTGGGAAAACTCTTCTCCTTTGGAAATTGATAGTGTTCGGACGGCCGGACATACTCAAGTGTGACCATAAATTCTTCAACAGGAAGTCGAACCCAACCGATTGAGATCTTTTTCGAACCGATATATGAAGGTTACAGAAATTTGTTCTGCTAGTTGAATCAATTAAAATCAATATAAATTATATTAATTCTGAATTCTATCTACATTTCATAATATTTGTTGTGGTCTGTTAATTAGAGCGTATCTTTGTTAAGTTTTACATAACAATAACAATCACTATACTCCCTATAGTCTCTGGGTAAAGTATAAAGTATAAAAACAAATGAAATTTTATCATTTTATTTTTGGAGTTCCCTTCGTAGGAATCGATGAAATCAAGTTTGAACCTGTATTCTTCATCAGGAATCCATTCTCGGCTCAATATTCGACAATTATAGACCTTTGAGCAAAAGCATATCATGCTGTTGTTCTTGAACAAGCGTGCAAAAATTAGTTTGTATAGCATTTATATACTATTTATAATCCTGAGAAAGGTAAATATTATTTTTCCATATTATGTTTGCCTACAATTCATTTTGTCGGAAAAAATTAATCGCTACTGTATTAAAACAATGACAATATCTATCAGTCTTACGAAAATCAATAGACGTCTCGATACCGAACCTAAATTGGCTTAGTTTGAGATTGCGTTGTAATCGGTCCGTCTAATGTATACCCAAATGGTCTTGAGCATCCCGTAAAGTCCTTTTGGGGTTCTTAATAAACGCCTACGGCAACATAAAGTTCAGGACGACCCCAAGTCAGCAGATCCACTCTACTCCTCATCATCACCCTTAGGTAATCAGAACCAACGATCGGAACATAACAGTATAACGAACAGTTTCACATTTCCTATTCCACTAAATTCACATCAGTTCACATAGAAAACTTAATGATTGCTTGGGATATTTCCAAATATTACTGTTTTTCTTATAACTTAATTCTAGGGAGATTTCTTATGGATATTTCAATGTGAATTACTGAAAAATAGATTTTATTGCGCTCTTGTTCACTAAAACAGACTGCTTACAGATTTGCTCAAGTCTGCAATTTTCGAATATTTAGGTGTCATCAATCGAATTGTTTGCATTCACCGATATAGAATACGTGGTGAAAATCAATTTTCGTTGGCACGATTATTTCCGAACGGAATAAGTCGAATGGATAAAATATTTAAGGGTTAGCTCGAAGGATGCATATCTAGGATGGGTTCGTTATTCAGCCTAATCTACCCAGCAGTTAAGAAGTAATGTGAAAAATATTTTCTTTTTCGAATAAGACTTCTCGGATAACTTTTTCTATGATGGATTTTTATCACATGAACACATAGTTTATACTATCTTTGTTTTCAACAACATAATTACTTGGTGGTTTTTCTCTGTGTTATTATCGTAAAACCTCAAGCTTCTGTGGTGTGGTGGACGTGGTGGTTTGAATGGTGAGACTGTTCATTCTTTGCTTGGAGGCCCCAGTTCGAATCCAAATGAACATCATATTCAGATTTCACATTTTCTCATTGCTATTCACAGAAATACAGGGTGAGTCTTTGACCACTGTGTTAATTTTAACCATAGGTTCTTGAGGCCAAAAGAAACACTTTTCTTCCATACCCATTTTCCATGTCAGTCGATAATTTTTCCTCTGCTATTTTTTAAACGAAATAAGTATTATATCACAATCTTCCCCAACTATGGATGATGATTTCCCTTTGAATGGGTTCCATAGCAGACTTCAAACATCAGAAGATCTGAAAAATTGTCACTTGGACCGCAAGACCCGATTCGAAGAACCCTCCTTGCAGATTGGCGACAAATTTTGTGTATTGGATTTGAATATAGAGGGTATTTCTTAGCACAAGATAGATTATATTTCTAAATTAGCAAACGACTATAGTGCTGAGATTATTATCCTTCAAGAGACACATGCGGATACTGAAAAAAATCTTCGTGAAAGAGAAACCATAAAAGGTTATGTATTAATTGATTATCTCCTTAGTAAAATTTACGGTTTAGCTTGTTATGTTGAAAAATCCGTGATTCACAATATCGAGTTAATCTAAAAAGGCGAATTTGAGGGTATTTTCTTTATCTCTTTCAAATTTTGTAATATTTCTATCGTTAATATTTATAAACCTCCAAATACTATTTGGCCAAGAAATTTGGAAATGAATCTTCCTCATCCTTCAATTTATTGCGGTGATTTTAATTCTCACCACGTAATGTGAGGTTATAATAATAATGATAGAAGTGGTATAGCTTTAGCTGACTGGATGGAAGATAATAATTTCTATTTAATTTTTGATGGAAAAGATGTACCTTCTTTTCATTCTTCTCGATGGAATAGAGGCTACAATCCTGATCTCTGCCTAGTGTCTTGTGACAATACTTGCAAACCACTTCCTGTAAAGCGTAAAATTCTAGGAGTTTTTCCTCATAGCCAACATAGGCCTATTCTGTTGACTTCAAGAAGTTTAATTCAATATTCTGAATGTTTAAGAAGACCTCGTTGGAATTTCAAGAAAGCGAATTGGATTGAATTTGCTGAAGAGGTAGACAGTGATATTAGATGGATTAAACCCACTCACGATAATGATCGCAGATTCTAAGGTGTTGTGAAAGCCGCAGGAATAAAGTTCGTTCCAATAGGTTTCCGGAACGATTATATTCCAGGTTGTTCGAAAGAAACAGATAATTTGTACAAGGACTATCAAAAACCACCATCCGTTGATAAATGTGAAAGGCTTATGAATTCTGTCAATACAAGCCGAAAAGAGAAATGGGATAGTGTTGTATCAAAAATGAATTTCACATATTCGAGGAGGAGTTCATGGGATATAGAGAGAAAATTAGGTGAAACTACTCCCTTTGCCTCATCATCATCAAAAATTGATCCAAGTTTAATCGCTCGCCGCCTAGTTAATGTATCTGAATCAGCCAATCTGAAATGAGGAATATGAAGAAAAAATTACACATATTCAGGAGATCAGTTCCTACTTTAGAACATGTGTCGCATCCATTCAATATAGATGAATTGAGGGCTGCAATCAAATCTACCAAATCTCGGAAGGCAGCAGGTTTTGACGGAATTTATCCAGAATTCATCAAACATTTAGGAAAAAAGGCCTTGTGTTGGTTATTGTCTTTCTATAACAATGTTATAGGTATTTTGAAACGAGGAAAAAATCCTTGTGATCCCAGTAATTATCGACCCATCAGTTTATTGAGTGTTCCTTTCAAGATATTAGAAAGGCTAATTCTTTTTAGAATTGAATCTTCTATAGAAAATGCTCTACAAAATTTGAAACTTCGGAATATGTGTTATATCAATATCCATCAAATATGTACGAATTTTTGTTGATATCTGAAGCACATCTTATGAGATATCGAATATTTGAAAACAAATGTTTGGAAATTTTTCAAATATTTCCTGGCATGATGATTCCTACGAAATTGTGCAAACCTATTCGTTTCAACCTCAATCGAACATTTTCAAAGTTAAAAATTCATCGGATGGTTATTTCACGAGTTATTGAAGAACCAAATTTTAGATGGCCATAACCTCTGAACTATTCGACGGCCGAGATTTCAAAACTTTCAAACCGACCCTCACATTCAGTTGCTATATCATTCCTTTCGGAAGTCATCGTGGTTATGGATGAAAAGAATGGATGTTAGCTAATACTATTGATACCATTTTTGGTAATAAAATTCTTGATTTCAAATGTTTGGGCAAATTTGAGAGCATTTTTTGGCGCTCTTGTTCACCTGAACAGAGTGCTTATCAAAATCGATACTGTCCCAAATGTCCGTCCGTTCCAGACTTTCGAACGGATTTTTAGGGCAAAATTGGTATCAATCGTTTTTCTGTTTGGACCTACTGATGAATAATCCGTGGTCAAAATCGATACTGTGGTTTACAAGATTTTCCAAAATTTAAATAATGACCTCACGTCAGTGACCTCACGTCAGTTTTTCTAGACAAACAAATGACCTGCAGAAAGTTCTGTGACACATTTTATATCTTTCTTTTATTTCATCACAGCCAAATTTCAGTTCAAATATAATATTTTTGAAATTGAGTCGAATAAGAATCAGTAGGCGATATTCGAGCATACCTTCAATGTTACCCATAAAATGCAAGGATTAAAATTTTGCTATCTCCGGAGTTTCTCGTGAGATGCTGGAAGTAGGTGCCTTATATATTAAGATTTATAAAGACAAATTTTTGCGAATAGCAATTCAAATTAAAATACCATGTGTCTGGTAGTATTTGTTCATTGAAAGCAGAGTTTGTATCAATGTTTTCGTATGCTAAAACTACGTCATAAAAATGATATATTTGAGAAGTACAATTTAAACAAAATAATTGTCTTTTTACACTGCAACTACAAAACTGATTTGCAATAATATAAGAACCTTTGCCGAGATAAGCATACCTCAAACCTATCCTTATCTACCCTCATTCGTATCGGACGTAGTCGTGCTCACGCGCGCACGGACAGAATCGATTATGACTACGGATTCTTAATCAGTGAGTCAAAACATATCGATTGTAATCGAATATTGGAAAACACAGACACTTTGTTGAAGCTATGAGCAGTCTGTTCATTCGAACAAAAGCGCCAAAAGGCGAACTATAAACTCTCAATTAAGGTACTTTTCTGAAATCCAGTATTTCAGACGAATAATGTTTTCTATTTCAAATGGATTCTCTATTTCTCAAATGATTCTCCGTGAAAAATTTAATCAATTTACACTACTTCCCTATTTCTTCCACAGATCTTAAGTTATAAATTACTATATTTCGCTCAATATTTCAGATATTAGTTCGAAATTTGGCCTGAACTTAGATAACACTAGTCAACAGTGGTTTTGGTGCCGAAGATTTTGGAGGTGATTTCATATGAATTTGATGCCCTGAATTCAAATATGCTATTAGTTTTTGTCTGTTAGCTCGAATTTTTGAGATGTCAACATTTTTGTGAATTATACATTACACTTTTTTAAGAGAAAAACCATGGTTCAAAGAAACAAATTAATAAAGGAATTTTTATTATATTACACAGATAATACTTATATTATTCATTATATACTATAAAAAACAGAAAAAGTCATCATTTAAACCAATTACTCACTAAACATTTCGGAAACTTATTTTGCGTGACATTCTTGAATAATATTTTCTCTCAAAAGAACAATCCAAAATATATAACTTTAAAGACCAGCAGAAATCTGCCATCATGTGAGTATCCCATCTTCCTTGATAGCGATCCTCCATACATTTGATATCTTGGTGAAATCTTTCACCTTGCTCCTCACTAATGTCGCCTAAATTATCAGGCTTTGTGTTCACCCAGAAAACTTTGGACAACTGAAACAAATGAATTCCAGGCATTTTGTTCAATCTCAATCATTGAATTTATGAAGTCAGGGTCTTTAATCAGCTGTCTTATTTATGGGCCATCAAATATTTCTGCATTAATTTTTTCCTTACTCAGCTGAGGCATTTTTTTCCTATATATGCAAAGCATGATCCATTCTTATCAAGAGCCTTTACAAACTGCTTCATTAGACCCAGCTTGATATGCAGGGGTGGACACATGATTTTCTCTCGCGGAACTGAAGGATCATTGATGATATTTTTTCCCCCAACATCCATGTTTACTCTTCTAGGCCACTCTTTTCTAACCCAGTGTTGCGTTTCGTCTCTGCTATCCCAGAGGCATAAGAAACAAGGATACTTGATGTGGCCACTTTGCTGTCCAAGGAGAAAGTTTACCATTTTTAAGTCTACACAAATCACCCATTGGTGTTCATGATACTTTATTTTTTCCAGAACCAAAGCTATGTTGTCATATTAATTTTTCATTTTCGTTGAGTGAGCAATTGGTGTTGAGCCATATTTGTTCCCATTATGTAGAAAAACACATTTCAAACTTCGCTTTGAGCTGTCAATAAATAGGCGCCAATCATCAAGGAAATTTTCAGGAATACCCATTTTTACCAGGAGTTCTCTAATAGCATAGCTAAATAAAAGATTTTGTTCTTCAGAGAAAAAAAGTAGCAGATCTTTCTCCCTTGTGCGATAAAATGTAATTTTCGTTCCTGGTTCTAGTAAATATTTTTCCTTCAACCTGGAAGCTAGTACTTCAGAAGCTTCTTTCGACAGGTTGAGATCTCTAGTGAGGTCATTTAACTCATCTTGGTTGAAACATTGGAGAATTGATGACATCGTTTCAAAATCACTGTCACCTACTCTCTGATCAGTGAGAGATGTGTCCTCACATAGTTCTGGTAGCTGCTGAAAAGTTGGAATTGGCACTTCTTCTGAGTGAGGGATAGGGCGTCTTGCAGAGACTAAAGTCCTCTTGTTACGGTTATTTCGATTGATTCCAGTAATATTTACTAGGTAGAAAAACAAGTTTTCAACTGTAATATGTGAGAAACTTACATCCCGATACCCCGATTCTTATGCGTCATTTAAAGTACTGATTCCTAGTTCAGAATATGACAAAGCACTTGATGGTTCAAACTGGCCTAATAATGTCAGCGTGCATAATTTTTTTCACAGAAGAAAATTGAATCAGGATCGAATAAATTAATTCCTACTGCTAATCCTAAAGGTCTGAGAATCATACAGGTTAACACTCAGTGCATTTCGAATAAACTGGATATTTTAGAGCTGTTATTGCTGGACACAAATATTGATGTATTAAGTGTGTCAGAACATTGGTGTAGTGCGGCCAGTATTGACTCCGCGGTGTTACCGGGTTATGTGAGGGCTGATTGTTTTTGTCGCGTAGACAGGGAACACGGAGGATCCGTATTATATGTAAGGAAAGAGTTAAAGACGGAAAAATTAAAGGTCTCTAGATTCTCCGAGGAGATGCACGTGGAGATCTGTGGTGCTGTCATTTCGGATGAAGGCTCTCGCTTGGGCATAATTAGTGTGTATCGACCTTGTGATGGTAACATTGAACTGTTCTTTTCTGGATTGTTTAATGCATTGCAGTCATGTATCGATGCTGTTGATTTTATTCTTCTATGTGGAGATCTTAACATAGATTTCTTCAAAACTGAATGTAAAAAATCAAAAATGTTAGGTGACATTCTAGATTGCTTCAAGTTGAAGGTTACTTCGAGGTATGCCACTAGAGAGTTCACTAACATCAATAGATTATATCTTACAAATGTAGATCCAAAGGATTATAAAGTTGTTGTTTTTGAACCATATATTAGTGATAAAAGCATTTTAATAGAAGTAAATTTTCGACCAGAACAAAAGAAAACATTAAAGACACAGTCATTCAGAAATTTGAGCCAGGTAAATGTGGATAATCTTATAACTTCTTTATCTGGCCACTGTTTTGATGAAGTTTATTCTCACAATGACGTTGACATATGTTTTGAATCTTTCTTAGGTATTCTACAGCACTTTCTTGAGCGGTACTGCCCAATGAATAAATTAGCTCCGCGACGATCAGTGGGGAGGTGGAGGACGCCTGAGATTGTTCAAAGTAAACATAATCTGTGTAATCTCCATTGGCTTCATAAGAATTTAGGTACTCCGGTCACTTTCCAAAACTATAAAGTTGCCAAACATCAACATAGGCAATTGATAAAGACCTCTAAGCTAAAGTTTTATAGTTCGATAATAGATCGCTCCGAAAATAGAAATAAAACAGTGTGGAACATTGTAAACGGCTTGACTGGTAGGACGAATAGTCAAAATGATATATGCATCAATTTTAGTGGTGTTATGTGCGATGAACCAAATCAGCTGACTGAAATCTTTGCGGAACACTTTTCCTCTGTCACAAATCTTAAACTGAAATCTTGTTATGGCGATAATCTATCCCAATCTTGCACTCTAGCAACAATGGTTGATAAAAATTTCTTTTTCAATCCTGTAATAAGAATAGAAGTTGAGGAAACCATCAGATCTCTAAAAAATAAAAAAAAGCGTTGGTGTCGATTCTGTATCCACAAAAATATTGAAGGCAATGAATCAGGTGATAAGTGAGCATTTAGCGCATCTTATTAATATTTCTATAACGTCGGCTAAGTTTCCAGATATCCTTAAAAAATCCATAGTCATCCCCATATTCAAAAGAGGCGATCCAGAGGAAATAATGAATTACCGCCCGATATCAATACTAAGCGTATTTTCCAAGGTATTTGAGAAAATTGTATTGAACAGAATGATGTGTTATCTCAATAAATTCAATCTTATAAATTCTGCACAGCACGGATTCAGAAGTGGTCATTCGACACAGTCTGCAGCGGTCAATTTTTTCGAGTCAGTCTATGAATGCTTAGATAAGAATTTATTTGTAGCGGGTCTATTTTTTGACCTGTCTTCGGCTTTCGATTCACTCTCTTTCGAGTTCATTCTTGAAAAGTGCTACAATTTGGGTTTCAGGGTGTGTTCCTGGATTGGTTGCGTAGTTTTCTTGATGGGAGGACTATGGCGGTAAGACTGGGCGAAAATTTTTCTGGATCCCGTCACATTAGCCTTGGAGTCCCGCAGGGTTCTGTGTTGGGACCACTTTTGTTTTTGCTTTTTATAAATGATTTGCCTGAGTACTTAGCCTGCTTATTGCTTACTATATTTGCCGATGACACTTCCGCGGTTCTTTCTGCCAACAGTGTCGAAGAACTTCTGAGGTTATGTGAACATGTTGTTCGTGAATTTGTGAATTGGTGTCGCTCAAACCGCCTAATGATAAATGTAGACAAAACGGTATGCATTAACTTTTGTTTAAAGAATAATGAAGTAACAACCTACAGAATAAATTACGGGAATAACTCAATCTTGACATCTGAGACAACTAAGTTTCTTGGTCTCTATGTAGATAAAAATTTGAGGTGGACGGCCCACACCGATGTGCTATGTAAAAAACTGAACAGCTCCTTCTTTGCGATCAACAGAATAAAAAATGTTTTGCCATTGGATTGTCTTTTGAATGTTTATTATAGCCTTGTATATAGCCACTTATCTTATAACATCTTGCTATGGGGAAGTGGCTCTGATATTGCCAGAGTATTCGTAGCACAAAAGCGTATTATTCGTTCAATATTCAACCTCCATCCACTGAACTCTTGTAGACCAGTTTTTGTTGAAAATAAAATTTTAACGTTGCCCTGTATTTATATTTTTAAATGTTTGCTCTATGCTAAGGAAAATGAAAATAGGTGGTTAAAACTGTCAGATCATCATAAATATCAGACAAGAAACTCTGAGACATTTTCATTTCCGAAGCATAGAACACACAGATTTGAATGCAGTCCTTCATACACAAGCATGAAACTGTACAATCATTTACCAACATCTGTGAAAAAATTGAGTTATAAACTGTTCAAGAATGTAATTAAGAACCTTCTTATAAAAAAAGTTTTTTACTTAGATGAATATTTGTGCCTTAGATGAATATTTGTGTGACTCCTTAGTTGATTAGTTTAAGCCATGACATGTCCTATACACTGTGTATCTAGTGACTTAATGGATTAAATAAATTTTCTCTGCATTATTATTGATATACACAGCTTCTTCTATTATTTCTATTCAGTAAATTTTACAATACTCATACTTGAAAGTATTAAATAGGAAAAAGCATTGATAGATAAGTGAATTTATCTAAAAATCTAGAGCTGATACAGAAAAACTGCTATCATATTTAGATTCAGCAATAAAAATATAGTCAAAAACAGCTCAAAAATTCTAGGCACCAGAAAAAATTTTTTTGTATGCCTGTGTAATAGTTTGATCTACGCCATTGGGTTCAAATTTTGGATGTCAGTTAGACAGAGTGGTCCAAAAGAATTCCTTTTTGTCATTTGTAAGTTTATAAAATTTATTTCTCAACTATTCTCAAATTGTAATAATAATAATCTGACAAAATTGTAAGACTGTTTTTTCAAATCAGATAACAATTTCTGTTTTTCAGAATGGAATCAATCCACTCTACAATTTCTCAATAATTTCTATATACGTATCTTGTTTGTACTTTGAGTTATATGCGTTTATTGAGTTTCAGATTATCCCAATATATTAAAAACAATAAGGAATATTTCTGTGGTAATCCACAGAAGGAGATCGAAAAACTTTGGGTCGGCGAGGGTTTCAGAAATGCGATATTTCGAGGTAGAAAGGGGAAGGCGATCTCGCGAGAGAAGCGAGCACCGTAAAGTTCATGAGACGGACTTTCGTTAGGTGCATTTCACATGCCTATACGACCACGCTAACATTTTCAAAAATTATCTAAAACACCGATTTCCCGGTTTTTCGCGAAAGATGGTCCGGTAAAATTGAAAAGGCTTTTTCCACTGACGCGATCGGGAAAAGCCGTTTTCATATGTGTCTTCCTCGAGAATCGGACCTTTGGATAAAGCTATTCATATCTTCCAATCGAAAGTAAAAATATTTTAAATTAATTGCTGAAAATAGCTTACTTCGGCTCAAACACAAATTTCCAGATCATCAGTCACGTCCGACGTTCACAGAACATTGTCACATCTTTTCAATTACAATTTTAATCCATACTCCGTATAATATTTTGAAAATTCTTCAATTCATACGATTCGTAAGAACCCTGGTGAGGTATTCTCTTATAGTTTAACAGTCTACGATGTGTATTTAAGAAATTCAAAAATTTACCCAACATAGAATCAGTTTTACAATCCCTAGCAAATTCATTTCACCCCTGTCGATTCCTACTCTGAAATGACAATTGTCGTTGACATTCTAATCTTATGTATTGTAATCATACTTTTCTTTATGTATGATTGTAATCGTAACCAAACAATAAACTAATTCAAATGGATATTTCGCAGGTAGGGATTTGCATATAGCAGATGATATTTTATTCGGGTTGTACATTTCAATTTCCACTCCAGGAAGGAACATAGGAACGACCCTGTAAAATTCATCATGCCTTCAGAACAAAAATCCTTCTTTCACCATCAGATATATCCATCCACGCTAAGTATTCTGTCTTCATCAATTATTTCATTACGTTCTTCCCACAATCAAGCAAAATAGTAACAGTAGTTGATCAAATATTTGCAATTCTTTTATTCCTGTTGGTTCTGCAAATTCCAAGAGAATTTAAATTTTGAATATGCAATTCAATATCTTTATCTATCAAACTTAGACTAGGTTAGATCTTTGAAATAAATATTCCTCTGATCATTAGGTAATCTATGCCAACTTCCATAATACTTCAATAAAGGGTTCACCAAATTAATAACTTTTATTGGTGGTACATCTGAGATAGTGGTATTCCATAATTTCTGATATTTTAAGGACTAATCTACACTTCCATAAACACTAATTTTGTTTCACTCATTTAATTCTCACCATCATATAAGATTTTTTTTTATACTCAAAAGTCTAAGCTGTTTCTATCATATTTTATATATTTCTATACGCTAAAATGTCCCATTATACTTCAATTGAATGATAGATGACTGTTTGGTCTCTCCATCAAGTTTTTACAAATACAAGGATTAATATTGTCTCTAATATTTGTAAAAATGAAGGTCATTATAACTAACTATATTATACTATCTAAGGTTTCTAAAAAAATGAACCTACAAGGATAAATATGACTTCTTATATTCTGTAAAACTGAAGGTAATATTTCATTATTTACATTTAACTTCCTTACATATTAAATGAACTCTTAAATCATACAAATCCTCAATATGCATGAAAAATCCATTTACCTGGATTTGATGTTACTCACATACCTACTTTTCATAATTTATAGTCCTTGATTTGCAGATAATCATTCATTCAGGTTATTTCAGTTGTCATTACAGAAAGAAACATAGCAAGGATCCTGTGAAATTAATTATGATCTTAAAAAGGGAATAATCTTTTTTTTGCCATTAGACTCAGGGCAGGTTCCAGGCTTAGAATTCTGCCTTTGGCAGTTTACGTCATCACATTCTTCCCATAATCAAGCAAAACAGTTGCTCAAAGATTCCATCGCTTTGCAATTTTTTCTGACTGTTACACACATTTCATTATATACTCTTTCTGAAGTCACTAATTTTGTTTCACTCATGATTCTCACTATCACTTAAGATTTCCCCTTATTATTTCGATAATCTACATGCACAAAAAATTACTATGTGACCTTATCTATACTCTAAATGGCATCTTCAATCCTACAAAGCTTTACTATATATGAAAAAAAAAATAGTGTAGATAGCATATACTTTTTCATATATAATACCCTTGATAATTAAATGATCTTGCAACGATGCAAGCTAAAATTTTGTCAGAATCAAGTTACATGCTAATTCAACATCTGCAGATACTTTCCTGTTTATAGAATAAAATAGTTATTTAAACTCAAACTCAAACTCAAACTCATCTATATAATAATTTATAATATTACAATTCAACTCCAAAAAATATTATCTTCACTACTTCAATTTATACTTCATATCTTGCAGGTTTTCATCCTAATCAAAGTAAGATAATCTAATTTTCTATTGATATATCAAAATCATTGTTTTTTTTTGCATCTACTTCCATTATTCCATTCATGTCATGGGATGAAGATAATCTGAAATAATTTCAAATGAATGAAATTTCATGGCAGTATCCCAGAGACTACTTATAATTACTGAAGGTATGGTAAGTTTCCTTGAAAGCCACGAAGGATCATTTCTCCTCAAGAGTCACAACACAAAGACAGTTCTTCAATTCCTTTGTTCTAAAACATACATTTTGAATATGTTAGCATTAGATGAAAATAAAGCTTACCTGTTCCCTATGCATACGAGAACAACTGATGAAAATAATCATCATTATTCCGTACATTCAAAAACTACTTAATTCTTTTCCTTAAGAAATCGATTTTATAGAATCTGTCAAAAGCGATCATTGTTTTGGTACTGATGACAGATCACGCCATAGAAGAGAGTAATTATCTACATCCCTTGCTATAAGTGAGGCGAATTTAAGAGAATGTACGGTTAAGTTTGTGCAAGTCGCGTTCCGTGTGAATATACAGGGGTAGGAAGAATATTTTTGTTTTCTTTGGCTGGCAATTACAATTTTCTATCTGAGAAACGGGTTTTCTCGAAAAATGTTCTGTTTATTATCACGAATTTCTATTCTTACTCCTCCAAATGGCATATTTTATGGTAAAGTTGCGGAAACCCTTAGTCATTAAAACGTAGTTAATATTATTTGCTTTTTCACTCTCGCTTCTTTGAAATGTTGTGGCAAATTGAAATAACAACTTTTTTTTAGGAACACAGTGATTAATTGTTTTTTTTTTTTTAAAAATTGCTGAACTTTTGCTATCTCTCAATTCTCTTCAGCAAGAAAATATTGCTGTCGAAATTTTTCATTACTTTAAAGAGTATTTGTTGAATTATTTGTTATGAGTATTGCTCTCTGTGGATGCTTTACTTTTTCGGTTTTATTCGCGTTTTTTCCAGATTTCTCTGCGTTTCTGCGGGTTTTGTTGAGGCTTTTTGTGCATTCAGATTTTTTTGCGTTCCTGGGGATTTTTCGAGTTCTTTCAGGGTTTGTTAAGTTTC
This sequence comes from Micraspis discolor, assembly GCA_030674115.1. Classification (NCBI taxonomy): domain Eukaryota; kingdom Metazoa; phylum Arthropoda; class Insecta; order Coleoptera; family Coccinellidae; genus Micraspis; species Micraspis discolor. The sequence goes on along the minus strand of JARTUT010001755.1, from coordinate 520,631 downwards.
TTCGAGATTTTTTGCGTGCTTTCAGGTTTCTTGCCGACCATCGGGTTTTTGAGTTTCTTCGGGATTGTTTGCGTGCTTTCGGTTTTTTGAGTTTTTCCGGGATATTTGGAGTGCTTTCAGTTTTTTTTTTGCATTTTTTCGGAATATTTTGCGTACTTTCAGATTTTTACGTTTCTTCGGGGTTTAATATGTTCTTTTGAGTTTTTTACGTTCTATGAGGTTTTATGGTTTCTTTACTGTTTCGTAGCACTCTTCAGTTTTTCGCTTCTTGTCGTGTTTTTGCTGAGTTTCGTGTTTTCGCGAGCTTCATTGATCTATAGGCTACATTGAGCTACCTGCCAATGGTTCTACTGGCACATGGAACAACTAGCTTATGGATCTACTGGCTTATGGATCTATTGGTCCATAGATCTACTGGCGCTCTTTCGTGTTTTTTCGTGTTTCTTCGCGTTCTTTTGTGTTTCTTCGCTTTCTTCCGTGTTGCTTAGCGTTCTTTCGAGTTTCTTTGTCTTCAACGGGTTTCATTGCTGTGTTTCGTGTTTCTGTGCGCTTCATTGATCTATGGGCTTATTGAACTACTGGCTTATGGATCTACTGGCCTATAGATCTACGGGCCTATGGATCTCCTGGCTTACTAGTGTATATAAAAACTCCTGCGTATCACTTGAATACTTGTTGTTTGTCGTGTGAGGTTGAATGATGGTGTTTCATGAATTGAGTTGAGTAATAGATATGTCAATCTGTAGACGACATAAAAAGTACAGAAAAATATCCGCACGAAGAAATTAAGGCCTATTAATTTAATCTGAAATTCAATAAGCCCAGATATCTTAGAATACAAACAAGATAACAACAGGAGAATTTTTTGAGAAATTGTAGGGTAAGATATTATCGTTGTTTAATTGGAAAAACATAGCAGGTGTCCAATTTGAAGAAGCATAGTGAATTATAATCTTGAGAGTTGGCAAATGGTAATTTGTTTAAATCAATCAATATGACAGACAACTGAGATTCGAAAAAGATGGCTCAGATCAATCTATTATCTATTAATTTTATTATCTCAAAAACCGTATACGGTAAATATTGGGTAGGAAAGTAGGTTACTCTTTATGGAGATTCCTAAAAATTATAAATAGAAAGCTTTTGCCAAAGTTGAAAGTATTTCAAAAATGTATCGCAGATACATACATATATTGATTTACAAAAATTAAAATCTTTTGCATGCACAGTATCCTTTTAAGATTGGGACACCCGACAATAACTTTCTGATCAGGTGAAAATGTGTGCTAAATAGGTGGGTCTACATTTTGAGAGTTGGGTCTCATACTTCGTTCAATATATCAGAATTTCGATTTTCCACCTGTGCCTGGGAATAAATTCACTCTCACCACTAGGAACAAGCGAGCAAACATACTGTATAATATATGGAACAAAGATGAGATTACAGATTTTGTTGGAGAATCGGATTTTGTCCCTCTCAAATTCAGTGATGAGTTTATAACTCCAATAATTTATTTGTCATTTTGTGATTTTTATAATTTTGATTCTTAGAGGCATTCGATATATCTAAGGTTCAACAATGTTTGTTGGGTTCAGTAGTATTTGATCACTTCAAAATCTTTATACTGGTCATGTAGACCTTGGTAGTTTACCACCCCATTTTTTACAATGGAAAAAGTAATATCGTAAAAATCCACAAAAAATTCCTGATTCCATTTTTGGGGATTTTTACTATTTAAATGTGACTTTTTATTGATGGTTGTCGGAAACTAGCCAATAAAAAAACAGTTATGCAATTCAGAAACCTCGGTGTGGTAAGGTTCCGTAAAAAACCGTAATAAAAAGAGGACCCCAATATTTTTGGGTCGGTCGGTTTTTTGCCCTAATAAAGCCGTATGGAGAAAGGATGTCGAATTTTTACCTTTTGTGTTATGGGATGAGAATGAGAGACGTTGTTTTTTACAGTTGTTCATGAGCTTCCCAGAAGCGTTTTGGGGGCAAATAGACGGATATTGAAAATAATTGTGTGGGCTAGAAAAAACGGTGAAAGTACAAAGAATCACCTTCGATGTTGATGTTCTGTTATATTCTTCCATCATTCACAATATTCAGTACTACTCACTTAAGAATAGTTTCTTGAATACATGTAGGAAATCAATGTCGGTAGGCAAGGAGCTTTTGCCAGTTTGCTGTTGGACTAATACGATCCTGATATGAAGTTAAATGAACAATAAAATGGCTATGTTATAAAAACTGTACTGAACCTGAACAATGAAAATCATAAATTATTACCTAATTCTATATCGAAGATTATTGAAAAATACATATTTGAGTTTTTATAGTCCAAGAGCATTCAACTAAATCTATATAACTTTCAACACGAAGCACTAAACGAATTAAATCAACTAAGCATTCTAAAACAAATATTGTGGTTCTTTGAAGAAATTGATTCCATTCCTGCTCTGTTAGTTGTAATCGCGGATATTAATTTGATATCCAACTAGAAACACTTCAGAAGCAACCATGAATAACTTGCGTCCTTTAGTCTGCTATGTTTGACAGAATCCCGAATAGACAAACAAAATCATGAAATACAAAACGAAGAAAAGTTCACCGTGAGGTCTGAAGTGATTACGCGTTTGCTCTGAAGTATTTTCCTGTACTCTGGAACAGTGCGAATGTGCAATTCTCTAGCATCAATTCATTCTGATCAACTATGGAAGGTTTATAAATTGGACTAAGTAAACAGGATAGTAATGTTTTCACAGCCCACATAAATCATGATGTTCTCCTAAATAAAGTTGAAAATATAAGGTGGGGAGACGTGTTGAATAATCAGGATCCGCAAGATTCTTTCTCCATTTTCAAAAACAAAATCAAAAACTTCATTAAGTCGTCAATATCGAAGAATGAACAATAGTCAAAATTTGAAAAAAATTAAACCGTGGATAACCTGCGGTCTTATTAATTCAATGAGAAACTGAGATAGAATAAAAAAAGATTGCAGTTTGATGGCGCCGATACTGATAGGCTGAATTATAATCAGTATGAAAGGTGAAAATAAATCAATTCTGTAATCTTCTGTAACAATTCAAACAGAACACAAGAATTCAGTTATACTTGTGAAGATAACACTTTCTAAGGACATTAACAATTACAAGTGAAATGCATAAAAATGAACTTAATTCTAAATCAAAATCAATCTGGCTGCGAACGCTACTTTCGCAAATAGGACGCAACAAATTGTGATTGACGGTAAGCTGAATAAAATATTTTACTGGCTCGCGAGAAGAGCTAAGAATAATTATTATATACAGACGGAGGGTTGCTAACTGCCCACATGGACAGGAAGTCCACAGAATTCCTGTAAAAGGAATGAAATCGAACTCGGAAAATAGGCGATTTTGATGAAATTGAAATAAAGGGGTTTCAGGCAATGGGGTTATTCGTTTACTCACTTTTTCTTTTCTTTCGTCACCAGGACACTGACGTCCGACAAACCACACTCTGTGCACTGATGAGATAAACTAAAAATCGCCACTATTGAATAAGAAAAATAAAATAAACTCCTGTAAATACTGAATCTAACTGAAAACTGAATAAAATTACCTATCTTAAAATCTATATCTAACTTGGAACTATAATACTATGGAAGGAATCTGAATCTGAATTCAAATCTAATCTGAATTATTAATTAATCTGCTAAACTGAGCGATGAATTTTGAATCTGCTAATCTGACTGACTGACGGTAATATTTTTGAACCCGGTAATCTGACAGAAATTTTAATAATGAAACGACACACACAGATGTAATTGTCAAAATCTTCGATTTCGGTTTAAAAAACAGATTTATCGGATTCTAGCGAAGAGAAATTTATGTTTTCAGGTCTTTTTTTCTCTGATGGTACTTAAATAACGACTTCGAATCTTAAGGCTGAACGGAAAATATATAAAATAAACGGAATACTTAAAATGAAGAATGATTTTCATACAAAAAAATCAAACTTCATAACGTATTCAACTTCATGAGCGATGTTGCCATATTATTAATTTAGTGTTTGAGACCTGCGTCGGGTCCTGACTGCGGGACTACTGAAGAATTTACTCATTGTAACACCTTGGCCCATATTATTAATTTAGTATTTGAATCGTGCTCCTTGAAGGAATCGTTGGTAGTATGTGTACACAAATCGGGAGAAAAAGACATTCTTACTAACTAGAGACCGATTTCGCGAAAATATTCGAAAAATGTTTAAAATCACGAATGACGCAATTTCTACAGCGTTTTAATATCCTGAGCTCCAACCAATTCGGTTTCCGAGAAGGAAAGTCTACTCAGGGTGCAATGGAAGAATTCTGCGGGTCACTTATTGAGGGTATGAACCGAAATAAAAAGTGTATGACAGTGTTTCTGGACTTGGCAAAAGCCTTTGATACGGTAGAATGAATTGATGACTCATTTATTTTGTGAAAATCCATCTTGAATATTAAAAGAAAAAAATTATTTTTGTCTAATTTCCACTTTATTTATACTATTACACGACCGGTTTCGGTTGTTAAACCATCTTCTGGTGTTAGGTACAGACTAAAATATTTCGTGGGTTTAAATCTATGGGATATTCAAAAGTGGTGAATGGTTTATTTCTAATTGGGGTGTTAAGTGGGGACACATTGGGAATACCTGTAGTCTGTACCTAACACCAGAAGATGGTTTAACAACCGAAACCGGTCGTGTAATAGTATTAATAAAGTGAAAATTAGACAAAAATAATTGTTTTCTTTTAATATTCTTTGATACGGTGTCACATAAGTTGTTGATTGAGAGACTCGAGGCAGTAGGTGTTAGAGGCAGTTGTCTGTTGTTGCTCGATAACTCTCTGAAACATAGAGTACAGAGGGTTTCTTTGAATGGTACTCAGCTCAGTGAACAAAGAACTTTAACAATGGGTATACCACAGGGGACTGTCTTGGGACTGATATTATTCCTCATTTATGTGAATCAGTTTCTTCATTTGAAGGTACCCAATGGGATAATTGTGTCATACGCGGACGATACATTGTTGTTTTTTGAGGGAATACATGGAATGATGTATATAGAGATGCTGAACAGGGTATGAGGGTTGTGGAATCTTGGCTGACGGAAAACCTCCTGAGTCTCAACACTGCAAAATCTCATTTCATCAAGTTCACCTTGATGAGTAGTGGATTACCTGTTTTTCTACACTTGCAGTGCATAAATCCGACTGCGACGACACAAGTTGTATGTGTCCCAAAATAAGCAGAGTACCTAGCATAAGATATCTAGGTTTATATATTGATCAGTACATATGATGGAAAGTTCACGTCGAGTATCTGACAACACGCCTCAAAAATCTGGCATATATTTTCTACAAGCTGCGTAAAGTAACAACTTTATGCTGAACGTTTACGATTCACTTGTTGAGTCATTGCTGAGGTATGCCATAATAGTGTGGGGGGATTATTTGATAGTACACTGAAGGGTCTGCAAACAATACAAAAATATATTCTTAAAATAATCTTTAAGGTCAGTAAAACTTTTAGCACAGAGCCATTATTTGAGCAATGTAACAGACTGAATATAAGGCAACTTTATATTTCGGAATGATTGTCGCATCAGATCAACAGTGGTAAAAGTCTCATTGTACATGATTATGCCACGAGACATCGATGTAAGCAAAACTTGCACGTGCCACTTATGTTCAGCAGTCATTCACAACGAGTTATCAATATCTTGGTCCAGGTTTTATAATATACTTCCTCATTCATTGAGAAATGTGAATACGAAATATAAGAGTAATAAAGATATATTTTACACTATGTTAAAAAAAAATTTGGCAGATTCTTGAATGTTCTGTCGTGAATGTTGCACTGATTTTCTCCTTCCCGGGTTTCATTATGAGATGGTCCTGTGATTTATTGTATTTTTTCAAAATGATGGATTGGTCTGTATTTGTTTTATTTTTCATCATGCAGTCGGAATATTCGATAACTGAAAGATCTGTACGACATACAAGTTTGCAGCTTAGGTTACACAGGATCTCAAAATACAAATTCACTGCAATTGTACGTAAGTTTCCGAATAAATTATTATTATCATTATAAATACTTTTATATCCTCATTTGTGGAAATCATGTCTTAGAATTGATTATTCCTTATGGAGAATTCCGGCAGCAATTGAATAAAGAATACTAGAGTGAATTGACGCCACCCATTTACTGAATATGAAACCTTTTTTTCTTCTTTTTAATGTTCGACTTATACATAATTCAAGGGATAATCACCACAAGCTCTTGTCAGGTTGATACCGGAAACAAATACCCATGAAATTATTAAAAATGCGGGAAATGTATTAATCTGATTATTTTTGCAAAACCCGCTCGTTAACTCGGTTGTTTTGAATATAAATCACATCGTTTTTGTATCCTGATAAATGGGAAAAATCGGTTGTTTGAAAAAACGGGTGTGTTCAATGAATGGTTTAACAAATTGGCTGTCGATAATTACTATTTATGGATAAAAATATAATGGTTTAGGACGGTTTGATTATCATTACTTCCGAATTTTTGAATACTCATTGTTTTGTCTGACTTCCAATGAAGGTTCATTTGTTTAACATATTTTTCTGTGCCTTTTGGTTTAATTCCTTATATCTATCACACTACTCCAAAGATTCATTTCGATGAATTATCTTTAGATTCATCCCAATTATTGGAAAAATTTTTGCAAAACAAGACTCGAAAACATTTCCTCTATGACAAGTGGAACTCGCCTTGACAGGAGGTGGCTATATTTTGCCCGCTTCTTTGAATTGAAGCGGCGAGCTCTCCTGTCTATTTTTTTTTCATTTCACAAATTTGAAGTCTCATCATCTACTTGAGTTATTAGAGACCACTATAAATATTTCATTTTGTACAATACATCTATATCACCTAAAGAATTTTTATCCCATTTTGAGGTTTAAAGACGACAATATTTAACCCATAGTAACAAGGGTAAGTTGACGTTTATCCACTGAGAGAATTAAAATTTTTTTAATTCACTAGTGGAATAAAATGTTCACCACTCACTTTCTGGAAATTATTCTTTTCACACACAATTCACGTAAAACTCATTTTAAAGCATGTTTCTTAAAATTCATAAAAAAGAAAAATTAGACATTAACAATCATTTCTATCATTAATGGCCATCACAGATCGATATTCGATTGACAAATGCCGGGCTCATTAATCAGTGTCAGTTGGCGTAATATTAATCAAAATTTTTCATAACGGGAAATCATAGATATAGAATTCAATCTCGATGGCTGAAATAATATACGTTGTCAAAATTCAGAAAAGCACTGACGTAAGTTTTTTGGAAAGGGAATTATAGCTTCGAACAAAACTTGGGGAAAATTATGAGTAGTTATTTTTAATTTGAGATATAGGTTTGTTCATTCATTAGGCGTTCATATTTGCATCACATTGTCCCATAGTACGGGAAAAGACTATTGTTCACCTGATCAGAGTGCTTATAGATTTGTTATGGTTTGAATATTTACTCGCAAGTAGCTCAACAAGAGCGCCAAAGTAATCTGACCTCACGTCAGTGCTTTCTAAATTTTTATTATTTCTCCAAGCACAAAATACCGTATATTGATTTTCGTACAATATTCTTGATTTTAATGGGATTACTGCTTCTGCTGCCTCATTCTTGTATAATGCACTCAGGAACTACAACCTCGTCGTCACCGCTCAACATTTTTTCGAAATAAAAATTCTTTGACGGTTGTATAATATTCATTGACACTTGCAAACAATTGATTACATAGTGCCCTAGCAACCATCGATCGAAGGGAAATCTCGTTATGAATTTGAATTATACCTAATATTTGATGACGAGATATTGTTGAAGATGGAGCTCGTGTTGAATGATTATTTGGGCTATTACCATCATCTATTGTGGATGTAATGTTTTCCGACGTTTCGATAGACATCTTCTATCTTTATCAAGGAGGAAAAGTAAAAAACCTTTTGAAAAATTATCAATTTTTCAAAAAGTCAATATGAGTATATAACATTGTTCATTTTTCTTTCATGACTTCTGTCATATTGACTTTTTGAAAAATTGATAATTTTTCAAAAGGTTTTTTACTTTTCCTCCTTGATAAAGATAGAAGATGTCTATCGAAACGTCGGAAAACATTACATCCACAATAGATGATGGTAATAGCCCAAATAATCATTCAATACCTAATATTTCCTCTAAAAAGTATTCATTATTTGAAATTTCATCAAAATGGAATAAAATTTTGTGATCGACACGTGAGTTAAAAATGTTTATTCACTCGAAGAAATTAACCCACTGGCCCTACGGGCTCGTAGGTTAAAATTTCTTTTCATGAATAAACATTCATTTTATTCACTTGTTGTATAAATAACTATTAATCACTTCAATATCACACATATATAACTGTTGGTGATTTTTCAGGTGTTGTGTCGGTCACGAGGTTCTTGGTATCTGAGGCAATCCATAAAGAGATGTTTCATTGTGACTACTTCGTCACATTCTGAGTAGTTTAGTTTTTCATTTTTGCTGTAGCAGATAGTCGTTGGTTAAACGGGTATGTCTTATTCTAGTCGGTTCAGTAAGACTTGGTCTGAGCGGTTGAAATATTCTCTTCAGTATTTTATCAAGTCCAAATTACGAAAAAAGCGCTTTAAAGCGACTATTATTGGGATCTATTCAGCCTGAAAATTTCCACAAAATTTGGTATAGTACTCTTTTAGTTCAACGTTATTCATACAATTTTCAAGTTACGAACGGATTTGATCGATATTCTAGAAGTTATTTAGAAAAATTAATTTCATATGCTCAATGGTGCTGAACTATTCGACGGATTTGGCTCAATAATGAACTATTCTGGGAGAATATGGTCGGACCGCTGGACATACTCAAGTTTGAACAAAAATTCTACATGATGAAGTGAACTCAATCGATTGAAACTGCAACTGAAGATTTGTTTCCTCAATAAACTCTAAGGGATATGTTTACGAACTTATTTGAATATAGAGTACGAAATTTCGTTACAAGAATGAGAAATTTTCATGAATAGATCTTAAAACAAAAAACAATAATTTGTGGGTAATTCCGTATGAAACAGCTTATGTTACCTCTATGGCGATAAATTTGGATTCCTCTAAAATCAGATGTTCAGAGCTGATTCCTAAAATCGCTCATTCCCGCCTGAATTTGTCCCCTGTATTATAGATATGATACGTTTTCCTTGGCTTTACGGTTTCCTCGATCTGAAATAGTCAATGAGTAGAAACACTTGTCGACAACCCCTTTCCGACGTGCCTGAGAAATGAAACACATTTTTTCCAAAATCACAAAACTGCCGATGAATTCTTCCTTGTTGAAACGTATAATGTTATGTATTCAAAAGAAGTAGTTGTGAAGTTCAAAAAACTTCCTGAAAAGGTTAAAGTTCATTTCATGAAGCTCTGTATTTTATTATTAATACATGCTTCGTCAACTAAGTAATTACATTTAAGATACATTGATACATTATACGAGGGTGGCCCTTTATATTTTGTGATTGGACTAATCTATTACAATCTGCCAACTGACAGCTCTATCGTAAAGCTTGACATTTTTGAGGTTATGCATAGTCAGAATGTTTTGACATAAGAGCGCTCTTTGTGTTGTTTACAGGAACTTGAAATATTCATCTCGCCAAAAAATGAAATAAAACCGTGAATATTTTCATGCGATTATTCTTTACAAATTTCGACGTGGATAAACTAAATGACAGTGCATCGATGAACTTAATTCAATTTTTGATGGTGAAGCTCTATCAAGTACCAGTGTTTATCGATGGCATGCTCAATACAACCGAGATTGTAGTTCACTCCAAAACATATCCTGAAAGTCGTCCAAAATCAGTTATTTTTTCGAAAACCATTGATGTTGTGCGCCATCTGTTATTGCAAACAACGCACAATTATCAATACTGAGTGGTACACAACAATTTGTTTGCCAGTTGTCTTCCAAGAAATCAGGAAAACCAACCGCCGAAGATGCGGTTGATGCGTTCAGATTTCATGTTTTGGAGATAACTCAGAGTGGCCAAAGAGCTTCGAAAATTGGTTCAAATGCATGCAGATGTGTATAAATCTCAATGAGCAATATTTTGAAGAACAATGAAGCTGTTTTCGATTATTAATAATTGCTTTTGTTCTCTAATTCCGGAATATAAAAGACAACCCTCGTACAGTGCATGTCAATAAATTGAACATTTTTCATTTTATCGGAAAAAAATTTTTAGGCCGAAGAATCACGTCGTTTTGATCATAGTAAATATGAAAATCTTGGTAGGTATATTTTTGATAAATGAAGCTTACCATAGCACTGAGAAAACGGCTGACAGTTCATATAAAATTAGTTGTCAAGAATTTGCATGTTTTCTGATCGCAATCCCAATCCGCATTAAAATATGGAAAGCAGCAGTGATAGTGACAATGAAAATGTGCCTTGGGAAATTTCCAATATAGCAGCCGCTACAACACAATTATTGCCTGAAAAATCAAAATCAAGGTATGAAAACGTGTATGATTCGTTCACGAAAATGGATGGAGATGAAGTTGATGCAAAATTATAACAGAGGATGTAATGTTGGCCTATTTGGCGCATAAATCAGAAACAGTCAAATCCTCCACTCTGTGGAGCATGTACTCTATGTTGAAAAGTACCATTTTAGTAAAGAAAATGTGAACATAGCCATTTTTCTCCCAAAAGTTCTCGCATTTCTTAAAAGGAAGAATGTTGGTTACAAAGCCAAAAATCAGAAGTTTTCAGCAGTGAACAGATCAGCAAATTCATTAGAGAAGCGGATAATGATACATATCTAATGCTGAAGGTGATTTTAACAAAATATTACGATTGTAGGATATAAAAAGTATCAACTTACTTTTCAGGTAGCAACAATTATTGGGTTAGCTGGCGCGTGCAGAAGAGAAGAACTGACAAAAATGTCGATTGATTTAATAAACGATAAGGAAGACATGTTGCTTGTGAAAATACCGGATTCCAAAACACATATTGAGAGAACTTTTGTTGTAATTGGGCAAGAAAACCTGCTGTTGTATAGACAATATTTATCTTTACGGCCATCTCATACTCCACACAACAGATTATTCGTGAATTACAAAAGGGAAAATGTCTGATTCAGCCTGTTGGTATCCACACTTTCGGGAGTCTCGGAATGAAAATCGCAGAGTTTTACATTTACCCAATCCTAAAAATTACACAGGCTACAGCATTTTGCAACATAATTCTGAAACAGGTCAATTGTTGTTTTACTTTCACAAAAGGTTTATGCATATTTTGAGGATTTTTGTTGGACCTTGTTACATCCCCATTATTCTTTAAAATTTTTTGTACTATCGAAACGACAATGAGAATTGAAGTACATTTGAAGAGAAGGAAGATAACGAAAAATGAAAATGAAAAGGAATAATGGAACTCAACTATCGTATCTATAAATACTTTTACTAAATGTAAACACAATCAAGTGTATCTGAGAAGTTAAATGGTATGTTGTCATTTCACTAAGATCTTCACCAGAGCATCAATTACAAACAGGGCGCCTATCTTTGTTAGAAATTTCAACAAATATAGTCTAATGAGAAAAGCTATTTAGAAGATGTGACACCTATTCACGTTTCAATTAAATCATTGCCTGATAGTTGGTTGCAAAGAGATATTTATTCAACAACGTCTTTTTGATCTCTGCTATCATAGTAGATTCATTATTAATGGCAGTAGGTGCAGCCGATATTCTGCACAAGTTAATGGTTTAATGGTGTTTTCAATATAGTGATGACAGTCATTGAAATTATATACTTCCGCTACCGACGTCTGGCTTCCAACACCGCAACATTCACAACAAATGGGATGCAATTTGGACAGAAATTTAAACTATCAACATGTAGTAAATTTAACACCATGAACAACTTCAAGTTATTGGACGGGTAGAAAATGGCAATGAAGGTGCTAACGGCGCCATTCCGATGGAAATGCCATCTATCTATTTTTTTGCGCGCTTGCTCAACTATGCTATGATATGGTTATGCCCAAATGTCTGTAATTCTGAATATCCAGCAGAAAATGGTCAAAACCGATTGCATTTGACTTCCTAAAAGAGAATACGGGGTCAAACTTGAATATCTCCGGCCGGGCTGTATACTCTCTATTTTCCGAAAGAGTTGAGTTAGGGTTTTCATATTTTCACAATAGGTTAACTGTCAAAATATCTCGGTCGAGTTCGTCTAATAGTTCAGGAGTTATTAATATCTGAAATTCAGTTTCCTCTACTATATCCATCGGATCAAGTTAATACTAGGAAGAAATTGGATTTATATTAAAAAAAGTAATCTTGCGAAATTCCGCAGAAATGGATTTGCATGAAAAGTTTCAAAAGGTTCCTAACAAAATTTTTCTATTACATAATACCTAAGATGTTGTACGTCGTATTCAAAAAGAGATTTGTCCATTTATGGACGTTATAGATCTCTTACATATTCACAAATTTCATTGTTGTGGCTTTCTTCCACCATGAGATATAATTGTTTTTTTATATACTTAAGGAGAAGCAATCGCAGAAGTTGATGTTGAATTATTGCGTTGATATTTACGTTTTGTGTTGACTCTTGGCTCACTAAAACTTTAGAGTGGTAGTCGAAAACGAAACTACAGGAAATCTCCCATATCCTGGCAACCCCCATTCACCTCAAACTTATTAGATAATGCCTCAAATGATTCGTTTGAAACTACTGAGTTTTCGTGAAATCGGGAAAGGGAAATGATAAAAAGTCCGTCAAAAGTTTCATTTCTCGATACTTTCTCATATACATATTCGATTTTTATTGATCGAACTCGGGTATCTAGTGGAGAATTAATCGAAATGGTTCATTTAGGGTGGAATAATGTATGTTGCCAATACTCACGAACTAAATTCGTCTTCTGAAAAACTTTAAATGTGATGCTCGTATTTAGAGGTTTCAGAAAATTCAATTCCGAAGAAACATCGCTTTTGTGTGATTCTGATTTCAATATTTAGGGTATTTATTTTATTTCAAAGGACAAGTGTTTGCCCGACCAAAATTCTGGTATGATAGATAAACTTTCCTGATTATGTTGCCATATGCATTCAAGTAATTCAAGTTATTATATTCCGTAAAAGAACAGCTTCAAGGGAAACATGATTATAGCTGAAATGACACTAAGGAACAACTGTTGGTTTGGTTATTTTTAATTAGATATTTGTAATTTGTACTTGAATGTATGAAGTAATTCAAAGGAGAATAGCTTTGTGAAAGAAATATATGCCAGATGGAGTTGATATGCCTACTTTCGATTGGTTTTTAGTGGCAGGGAATTTGAGCTTCGATCGAAACATCACACTGTTCCCGAGTAAGAAAAAGACTGTTTAACAAGCTTTTCTGAATTTTTTAATTTTTATTGCATATTCACCGTTCTTCCTTGGAAATTTTATTCATTATATCCTGAGAATCTCGTTATGTGGAAACAATCAATCGCCTACAAAATAGTGATAGCACTGTTTTTTCCTCAAGTAGCTTTCGCGTTTTTGTTCAACTACTTGCGACTAGTTTTCAAACTTTGAAAAATCCAATCTCATCAAAGTTGAAAACAGTATAAATGAATTTCATGACAAAACTACACCATGAAAAAATTGTCATACAAAAAGTGTAATTTGCAAAAACTTGTTTTCTCGTCAGTTTTTGACCTAATAAAGATATTATTTTCAGCCAGCTTATTCGTTTGGGCGTAATCGTGTTCATAGACTCAGATGGACAGAATCAAATTTGACCCTCAACAGAGTGCTTATGCATTTGCCCTAATGTCTTTTTTGAATATTTTAGTAAAAAAGGTATCAAACGTTTCGTAAGGACTCGCCGATGAAGAATCCGTCGTAAAAATCGATGCTGTCCGTCCATTCGTAGACACGATTACGTCCGAATGGAATGAGCTAGAAGGCTGAAATATTCAGAGAAGGTCGGAGGAATAAATCTCTCGGATGAGTTCGTTATTGAGCTAAATCCGTCTACTAATTCAGGAGTTATCAGCATCTAAACATTGATTTCTTTATAGCTACTAGAATATTCATCAGAGCAAGTTGTAACTTGAAAGATATCAGAACTAGGCTGAAATAAATAGCCTTGCAATATTTCGTAAAAATCCACAGGTTTGAAAATTAAAAAAAATTCCAAGAGAAAGATATTTCGATATTTTATATCTCATAAGATATTGGAGTCATTTGAACAGAAATTTGTGCACGTATGAACGTTATGCATGTGTCACATATTCTCAAATTTCATTGTTGTAGCTTCTATATGATTATTTTCTCATTTACTCAACAGAAAAGAGAAATTACAAAAAGCCCGTCAAAAGTAATAATACTTTCATACCGACATACGTAGTCGATTGACATGAGTCGGACTTATCAATCAGTGTTAGTTGGGCAAAATTAATCGAAATGGTTCATTACGGTGACATAATACGTTATCAAAATTTAGAGAAGCACTGACGTAGGTTAAATGATGTAGAGTGAATGCTGTTTTTTCGAAATTAGCAATATTCTCACTGTCGTTTTTATGTTGTTTGATTCTATCTCTTAAATATTGTCTTATTTGGCCAATGTAAATGTAACAGTTGGTGCAAGGTATCTTATATACCACTCCAGACTCTAAATCATTGGGTGTTCTTTAGATTCTTTAAATTAGTAAACAACTTTTTTGTAGTGAGTAAGTTGTAAAATGCACACTTAACATCTAATTCCTTGACTATACCACTTATTCTGTGTGAAAGGCCGGGCAGGAATTGAAACTTAAAGTAGGAGGTAACCGATGTGTTGGGAGGTGTACTAACTACCTGCTCAATAACATTGGAGGTGTGTTCTGTTATTACTCTATTAATCAAATATGAAGGATAGTTATTTTGTTTTAGAATTTCTCTGACTCTGTTCATGTTCTTTCCAAGGAATTTTTTGTTGCGTAGTTTCAAGGATCTTCTAATCAAGTTGCTCATTATATTCATTTTCTGTTGTATGCTGTGATTGCTGCAAAAATTAGTGTACCTATTGGTAGTTATTGGTTTTGTGTACCAATCTGTTATAATTCGAGAGTTTATCAGTAAATCTAAAAAGGGCAAGCTGTTATCTTTTTCTATTTTCAACGTGAATTCTATCCTGTGATGATAAGAGTAAAAAGTATCTAATATAGATTGTACCTTATCATATGGTACTAGCAGTAACGTATCATCTACATAGAATTCAATCAGTGGTACACAAAATTCGAGCTTTTCCATAACGTAATAAAAAATTTCGTTCATTATTAAGTTGCCAAAGGTTGGACTTGTTGGAGCACCCATGGCTGTGCCATAGAGTTGTCTATAAAACTTATCTTCATAGGCAAAGTATCCACCCTCAAAACATAGATCGAATAGTCCCACGACTTTTTCTCTATTAAGGTGTGTATGGCAGCTAATAAAATTCCACCTTTTTGGCGCTCTTGTTCACCTGAACAGAGTGCTTATCAATTTGCCCAAATGTCTGTGACTTTCGAATTTTTGGGCAAAAGTGGTATCAATCGTTTTCTTTGCACCTACTGATGAATAATCCGTGGTCAAAATCGATTCTGTCCGTCCGTCCGTCCGTTCCGTGAACACGATAACTCACGAACGGATGAAGTTAGAGAGTTGAAACTTTCAGAATAGGTTTGAGGTATAAATATCTTAGCTAAGTTCGTTATTCGGTCAAATCGGCCGAATAGGTTCGGAGTAACAAAAAAAAAAATTTTTTTTTCAAATGACACTGTTCAAATTTTATGGTGCAGTTTTATCAGACGTATACAAAAATACCACTCTCGACTTCGACAAGCTAATAGTTCTGGAGATATGATTTTTTAAAATTTAAATAATTGTAAGTGGTTTACAAGAGCGCCTAAGCTAACTGACCTCACGTCAGTGCTTTCTAAATTTTTTTGATGACATTAACTACAAGCTCTCTAGGGATATTTGCTGAAACAACATCTAACGAGATAAGTATGTAACCCGCTGGAACGGTTATATCAGATAAAACTGTAATCAATGATAAAGAATCCCTTAAACTGAAAACAGAAGTGGATAAGGTAGAATTCAAGATATTATGTAAATATTTGCCAATGTTGTCAGAGAAAGATTTCACACAACAAACTATCGGTCTTAAGTTAAGAACATTTTTATTGACTTTCCGTAACAGTAAAGATTAGGTGGTAAACTATTGTGTCTAATATCTAATTACAGTCTTATACTCACCTCCCGATATACAGGCTCTTTCACGAGGAACCTCACCCATATTTATACGCGAAACTACTGAACGTATTTTCATGAAATTCATCACTTATGAGTATTTCAAATCTAAAATATTTTCAAGGCATGAGCACCTCCGGTTTTTCCGGAAATGACGTCAACTTCCGTTTTTCAAATTACAACACCATTTATTTATTGCAGAAATAGATTCCTTAGAAAATTTCAAGTTATTTTGATGTAACATTTTTCAGTTTTGGTTGGAAAATTCTCTCTGAGCGTGAAAATTCGAAAAAAAAATCGAAAATAGAGCTCCGGTGAAACAAGAATAACTTCGAGGTTTTTGGATGGAAAATTTTCATTTTTGGGATTTTTCAAGATGTAAGATTGATGTATCCACTTTAAAAATCGAAATCGCGATTAATGATACAGGGGGTGAAAATATCGCTTTCAAATTTAGGGATGACAAAATCGTGAAAAATCAATTTTTTCAAATTAGAACCCCTTTTTTATGGCAGATATTGAATCTACGTTAAAATAATGTGAGTGTATGCATCACACCCATGCCCTAAAGTGGATATTTTCTGAGTTATTCACAAAGAAATATTTTTCGTCTTGAATTTTCAGCTATTTCTTTTCCCTTCACGCCAAAAAGATAAAATTTTCAGGAACTGTTCCTTAAACCATGTTTTAGATTTTACTACCCTAATATGCAAGAGAAAAAAGTTACAGGTTGTTCCTAAATAGATGGCGAATTTGGATTCGAATTTGTATCGGAAACCTCTTTATTTCAACTAATCGGCCATCGGTTTTCTCTCCAGTGATAAATAAATAATTCCTTATGAACCATATGCAAAAACTTACCATATTTTACATTCTTTTTTTTAATGATAGATATCATTAATTACATCTTACAGGCTATTTGCAGATCGATGGTTGGTGAAGAATGGTCCACGTCTTTGGCCACCACGTTCTGCCGATTTAACTCCTTTAGACTATTATGTTTGGAGTAGGATAAAAAATATTGTCTGCTCAACTCTTCTGACTGATGAAGAGGACTGCATAGAACGAGTCAGAAATGCGTTCAGGTTTGTTTAGATTTTCAGATTCATAGTTTTAAAACTCAATTTGGTTTTTAAACACTTTTGCAGATCTCTTCCTCCCGATGAAATAAGAAGAGCAACGCACGAAGCATTACTGAGACGTATAAATAAATGTCTAGAAATTAACGGTCAAAACTTTGAGCATCTTCTATTTTTAGGAGAAAGAAATGTATGATTCGAACAAATCTTAAGGAAAACTAGCAGTAATTACTTTTAATTTGAGATATAGGTTTAATCATTCATAGTAAGGTTTGTATATGTATCACATTGTTCTAGAGAACGAGAAAAGACTATTTTTGACCTAACATTGTGAGTTCAGATTTTCTATAGTTTGATCATTTAATCGCAAGTAGCCAAAGAGTCCGCCAAAGCTATCTGACCTTACATCAGTGCTTTCTAATTATGTTTGTCTTATATGATTGAATCCAAACAAAATTTTCAGTCAAATTATCAGTCCTTTGGGCAATCTATTTCATGAGGTATCGTTTGCATCAAGATGGCATGGTTGATGACAGAAACTGAGTTTCTCTGTAATTCAAGAAACGACAATAAATTCTCATATTCAGGTAGTCACACAATACACATTATTGCATGATTAACATGTTAGACAGATTGAATTCGTTCACAGAAATTTAATGGTAGTTAGTGATTGGACTCCAGTCACTAGAGATTATACACACTACGAATTCTTCTGTTGAATCTTATTCATCTGATATCCGAATTTTAGTTCAATAACAAAACTTGAGGGAAGTTATAATTTTTTTAAATTTTTAGTCCCCTGTTCGGGTGAACAAGAGCATCAGAAATTATATTTTCCCAATATCTAAATAAGTTACTATTACTTATTTCAATGCATCAGGAGAATCTTTCGAACACTTTCATCGACATTTTCACCTCCAAACCCATCTACTCATAGGGATGGAAAACCAGAATTGAATAAAAATTCACCACTTCGATAAATTGGTTACTTCCCTTTGAACATCCCTCATAATAAAACCTCTTCGCATGCACTAGAGCCAGATAAATAAAATTTTGTCATGAGGAACCGCGGTCTGAATTTTAAATATAGAAATTTACATTTCCACTCCTTTGAAGCCGGTCTCCGAAAAAAAGTGAAAGCCCGGAACACCGAGATCATTAACATCAAATCAATTAGCCAGTTCGTAGATTGCCGTTGTTATGTCTTCACTTAAAACTTGAGTAACTTTTAACCCCTCACGTTGGTAATAAATCTGAGGATATAAGTGGATCTTACGGCTGTTAACAAATTAGCTACTTATCACTTGAAAGAGTTCGCTTCCGCTGTAGGGAAGTGGGGAGTGGCTTTTCCATTTTCATGGCTTTCTCGGATTCTTTCCTGTTCGTTTAATCCAATTAAAACTTGGACGACCACAGAATTTTAAGTGGATCGCTGTTGAGTCTTGTTCTAATCATAACGAAGATGCGAATTGGCCCGTAGTTGGTTTTCATGGGGAATATTAATCAAACGTTCCCTGATTAACGGGCTTCAGAAATTTCGTTTAAGATGCTGTTTTATACTTTCTGGATATTACTTGATCATTTCTCAAGAGCAGAAAGTGAAAATACCGTTTTGTATGGCATGGACCAGTATCGATCGTTTTGTTTGAACACATTGATGAAAAATCCGTGGTCAAATTCGATTCTGTCTCTACGTAAGCACTACTGCATTCGAACGAAATGATCTAGAGAAATTAAATTTTCAGGATGAGTTCGAGGGATGAATATCCTCGACATATTCGTTGTTCGGGCAGAGCGGCCCAGTCGTTTCTGGAGCAACAGGAAGAATTTTTGTTCAAATGAAACACTATATTATTTCCTGAATAAAATTCCTTTTGTGATTTTCTGGTGCAGTTCTACATATAAATACATTTATACTATTCATATTCTCAGCAGACTAATACTTCCAGAGATATGGTGTTTCACAGTTTTAATGAGTACCCGTTAGGATCTGTATCAGCTAAGATAAAGACACATGAATATGTTTGTTCAGCGGTACGATGATACGTCGGCCCTCTAAATGGTCTTCATAGTTGGCGCCGAAAATGTGCACGTATCATCGTGCTGTCGGAAAAACGGATTCATGTAACCAACTGCCACCTTGAGGTCCTCGGTTCAATGCCGGATAGTAGCACAGTTCCAGTTCTAGTAAAATGTGGATCACATTCAGTAGGTGTACTTCAAACTCCAGTCAAATATCCTCAGTTATTTTTGCTTGACTTGTTAGAAAAATACTCTTGAAATGAAAATGAACTGTATGCATTATTCAGTTTTATTTATTCCAATGTATTGTTCACTTCTAGATTCACTTAAATTTTAGGGATTCAGTAATTAATATTTCTCTTTATGATCAAGAGATCACCGTCACTTTATTGGTAAACGAAGTTGCGGTCTGTGCCATTTAATGAATTTAGACTGAAATATAAACACAAGCATTATGATGACTATCACACTTACAGCTATCAAATTTATACCTTCAACAATAAAAAATTTCCATAGAAGTGGAATAGCTTCAGCTGACTGGATGGAAGAAAATAATTTCTATTTGATTTTCGATCAGCCATCACCCATTGTGGTGGTGCGGTCCTTCTTCTCTATCCTCTGTTGATTGATCTCAAGCTGAGCAAGTTAACAATGAGGCCAAGCCGGTCTCCGCTTTGGTGTAAGCAACCATTTCGAACGATCCTACCATGACAGAACGATTTTCCTAGTATCTTCGACTCAAGCGAGTAACAGCTATTTGTCGGCGTTTCTTACTGAATGCTCGTAGTCCTTCTTTTTCCCGATTAGGCTTTCTCACTTCTATTGAGCTCCAAGTAGCCGAAAAATGTGTGATGCGTCTCGTTCAATCATTTTCCGAGGAGCTGGCTGAGCTTCAGAAACCTTTTTCTCGTCATCGGCATGTTTTGCGACGAACATGGAGTTATACGTGTTGAAGGCCACCTTTCGGCTTCCTTGTTACCTTACAGACACAAACATCCTGTTCTTTTACCAAAAAATGATCATCTCACTCATCTGATCATCGAAGATGCTCATCATCGTCTTCTGCACGCCGGTGGTTTGGCAACTCATTCGTTCATTCTCCTACGATTCTGGATTTTGGATGGAAGTAATGTGGTGCGACACCGTTTGAGCAAATGTAACCGATACCTCTCTTGCAAACCCCGTCCTTTGATACAACCAATGGGCAATCTTCCACCTGAACGTTTATCCTCTGCTGCGGCTTTTCTTACCACTGGCGTTGACTACGCTGGTCCATTTACGTGACGAGTGCACGACTGCACGAAGCTGTTAGCACCAAAGTTTGTCTAGTTGTTTTTATCTGCTTTTCCACCAAAGCTGTTCATCTAGAGTTGGCGTCTGAGCTGTCCACCTGTAATATATTTACGAATATGCCTAAATAATGAAACAATAGAGGGACAATCTTTATTCTTCGCATTCAAAATAATGACTGACTGCAGTCTACACACATGCGTACATATAAATAACATATCGGCGCATGTACAATGGCCATCTGAGTACAGTAATTAACTGCAATACATTACACTCCTACTTACTGAATGTTATAAATCTCGCAAATTCTTCTTACTATTACTAATTTTCTTAAAATACATTTCTAAAGGATACTTTATCTACACATAATATTTACATTCATCCTATTATACAACAGTACAATATTTCGGAATTAAATTTATTTTTCATCATTCAGCCTATCAGGTGGTTTGATATTTCTCTTAGACCAAACTAGTTTAGCACTAGGACTACTTGCCTCAGGATGATCCTGATTTGGTAGTGTTATTAATTCATCAATTTTATTTTCATCATTTAAATCATTATATTCGGGTATATGATGTTCGGAAATATTTCTGCGCAACTCCTTATGATGACGTCTCCACATTTGATTCAAAACTGGAATATTTACCAAATATATATTTCTACCAATTATTTTTTCAATGACTCCGCCTATCCATCATGCTGGATTTTCTTGTCTATAATCCCTCGCAAATATTTTCTATCCTATAAGATATTTATTGAATTTTACGCGGCCGTAATATCTCTTTGTGCCGTTTGAGATCTGATAACACTACTTTTGACTTTATCAAAATTTTTCGGCTTAAGAAGACTAATTTTTGTTGAGAGTTCTCTTCCAAAAACAAGTTTCGCAGGTGTAACTCCTGTGGTAGTGTGAGATGTATTATGATAATTCATAAGAAAATTATTCAGAGCTAAATTGGTTTTCACAAAATTCCCTGAACTCAACATTTTTTTCAAAGTGGTTTTAACTGTTTTTACCGCATTTTCTGAAGCACCATTAGATTGCGAATATCTTGGTGGAGACGTTACCAATTCATTCTAATTTGTTTCAGAAAATCATTCAGTTTTTTACTCGTGAAAACACTAGCATTTTCTGAAACTGTTGTTTCACATAGGCCAAATCTGGCGAATAAGCTTGAAAGTACCTTAATTATGAAATCAGTCGAAATCTGATTTGTTGGAAAAACTTTGGCCACTTGGAGTGAGCATCGAGAATAATCAAAAAATGTCTTCCAAAAATTGGCCCAAGTAATCCATATGGAGACGTGAAAAGGGCATTTCGGGCTACTTCCATGGCTGAAGTACAGCCTTGGACGGCGACGCCATATTCGACGTGCAATTCGAACAATTTAAAACAAACTTTTCAATATCGTAATTGATACTTGGCCGAAAAATATATGAGCGTTCATTTTTTCCATCCCAAAGTGAGATGAATGTAATTGTTTCAGTACTTTGTTCCTCAAATTATTGGGCATAATTATGCGATTATTCCATAAAATTGAATTATTTTCTATACTTAATTGATTTCTGTTAGGAAAAAACTTTTTTAGAACCGCGTCTTTTTTTGCATACTTTGGCCAACCCCTATTAATAAACGAACAAATTTTCATCTCTCATCCATTGCAATCACTTTAACTATCTCCTCATAATTCACGCGAAATTCTTCCATGTTCAGAAAAAACAATTATAATCCAGATCAATATATTCGATTTCATCATTTTCTGAAGAGCACCGTGATAAAAAATCAGCGACATTATTTGAAGAGTTAACATGAACTAAATTATAATCGTATTTTGATAATATTACGGTCCAACTGCGTAACCTATTTGCCGAATACTGAGGAATACCTTTCTTGGGATTGAAAATAGCCGCCAAAGGTTTATTATCCGTCACCAAGGTGAATTTTCTACCATATAAGTATTGATTGAATTTTGACAAACTAAATATTATTGCTAAACCTTTACGTTCAATCTGTGCATATTTGATTTCAGACTTAGCGTCTTGATGCAAAAGCAATTGGTTTTTCCTCGCCACTTGGCAGAACATGTGAAATTACGCTGGCTATCCCATAAGGACTGGCATCACAAGTTAATCTCAGTTCATATTCGGGATTATAATGATTTAATGTTCTTGAAGAACACATTAGTTTTTTTTTAATTTTTCAAAACAATTATTACATTCCCTGCTCCAATTCTAAACTGCGCCTTTCCGTAATAACTTGTGTAGGGATATAACTCGTTCGACAAGTTTGGTACAAATTTACAATAAAAATTTATCATTCCAAGAAACTACTGCAATTCCTACACATTCTTGGGGGCGCAAGCATTTTTAATTGCCTGAACCTTATTCTCACACATGTGAATACCATATTTACTAATGATATAACCCAAGTAATTAATCTTTTCTTGAAAAAATTGGCATTTAGATGAACTCACTTTTAAACCAGCATCTTATTGAATCTACCTAATTCACCATCAAATAAGTATTGAAATTTTTTCAGTAAATAATCTGATTTATCTGAAACGAAATTCATTGAAGATAAACCCATTCCATGTAATTCCATAAAATTAAGAGTTGTTAACCTTTGATTATACAAAATAGGTAACAGACCATAACCTAAAGTTGAAATTTTTTTTCCATTATACTAACTATATAACTAAATAAGTGTAAAATATTTGAGGAGGTGATTCCTCATCGAAAAAATGATAGGATCTTTCATATAAAGAAACTTCATTGAAGCATCCTTTGTTAAGATACAGCCCCTCAAAGGGAGTACATAAAATTTGTTAAACAATTTTTTTCACAAGCACCAAAAATGTAACAATATTGAAATTAACCTGACGTTTCCTACCAGCAAAAAGACACTTATCCAGTTATTTATATGGTTTACCCCATAAGGGTGGGAAACGCAACCCCAAATGTTTATTTCCAATGTAACTTTTTGTCTTATTATTTGTTTACCATTTAATATTTCCGATAGCCTGTTTCATTCAAAATGTCTCAAGAGTTTTTTCCCAAAATAAACCAGTTTGCAGAAAAAAATTATTTTACGATCAACTACAGAGATAGGTACATCGTCATAAATGCGAACTGGATTCATTATTATTCTGTAAGTAGTACCTGCGTTTCCCACCCTCACAACCATGGGGTAAACCAAATAAATAACGTTAGGTTAATTTCAATATTGTAACTTTTTAGGTGCTTTAGAAAAAAATTGTTATACAAAATTTATGTACTCCCTTTGAGGGGCTGTATCTCAACAAGGGATGCTACAACGAAGTTTCTTCATATGAAAGATCCTATCTTTCTTTCGATGAGGAATCATCTCCTTAAATATTTTACACTTATTTAGTTACACCCTGTATACATTCAATTTATCGTTTGAATAATGCGAAAGTGGAAAAATGTTTTCTGAAATAATTTTCAGAAATTGGGAAATGCTGGCGCCTGTGTCAAACAAAAACAAATGATAATCTCCATTTACTTGAATTTCAACATTGTAAGGTGCTGAAATTAATTTCCGGTGATTCACAGAAAATATGTTCAATTTAATTTTGAAATTGATTTCTCTTGAAATCATTTTTTTGTTTTCCTGGATACAGGGGAGCTAAGTGATCTTTCTGTTTACAATTGTGACAGAGGTACTCCCTGTAATGATATTGCGCAGTCACGTGATTTTTCCGTCCACAACACTGACACTTCCTGACGTATCCTGCAGTGAACTTCTTCTGTGATCCACTAGCTTGTTGATCTTGAGGGGTTCTGTTTACAGGTTCCTGCGCATCTTGTCGCTTGATTTTTCCAATATGGTGGAGATCCGGTTCCATCTTGACTTGAAGGAGACGCTGACCGAAAGTCGCCATTTCTGATGATGCCAATTGTGTGACGTCCGAAAATGTCGAATTTTGTGGTTCCTTGAAAAGTCTGGACCTTACTTCAAATGAGAAAATGTACAATCATTTCATATTGAACTAATACTTTCATATAACTGAAATGAAAGTTTAAAATTAAATGAAATAAATCTTGCTTCAAAAGCTACAATCGAATAGCATAATTTGGATGTGATTTCTAAACAATTGGAAATTAATAACCAATTAATTGAGAACGCCAAAATGAATACAAAGAAATTGAATAACAATACAATTATAAATCAAAACATTCGCATTCGTGAAACAATATAGTAATAAAAATATTTGTCTGTTTTTTCGGAATATCGAGCCAAAAATAGTCTCAACCGATTATGATTGACTTCGGGATCAAATTGAGTATGTCCGGCAGCTACTGGCCTCCCGTCATTGAATTTCTTATTTAACTGCATTCAGGGAGTAACTAGAGGTGGGTGATTACGAATGATCGGCATAATCGATTATTTATGTACTACTAATTTTAATAATCCATTATAAAATTAGTAACTAATAGGTTTTCATAATCGAATGTTATTAGTAGTTAGAACAACTTATGGTGTTTTATGATAATATAGCGTACGATTCGATTCTGTGAAGCGTATACGTTTTAATTTCAATGCGATTACGCTCAATAATAATGTTATTATTATTATTATTAACATTTAAATTTTATTGCTTGAAAATTTGCCAATCTGCAAATTTCACAATAGTTCGTTGGTATAATCTCAAAATTATTATAATATGCTTCTCTAATAAATAACTAATATCCAAATTTCGAGACAATCTGCTATGGATCTAGCATCTTCTTCACGGCCTTCTTCATCAGCTATAATAATGGTGAAGCAATATGTCGGGTCCCCTTTATTGCCACGCAAAGAAGATCCATTGCTTTATTGGGAGACACATGAAAAAATATTTCCCGAAGTCTCTAAACTAGCTATGAAGTACATTTCGATACCAGCAACTTCGGTACCCTCAGAGAGGCGTTTTTCCAAGAGATATATTTTAAATGATAGACGCAGTATGCTAAAACCAAACAAACTTAATGAAATTGTATTTCTGAACATGATGTTAGATGAATAATTTTAATATTTCAGACGAACGTAAATTTAAAAGTTTGACCTCAAACCGATTTTATTCTTTATTTCATTTCTATATTATATTTTGTTAACAAAAGTTTTTTTTTTGCTGAATATCGTTATTCAAATATTTTCATTGTTGGATTGTTATAATTCTTATATAAGTGTAGTTGGTACAACTTTTTCGATAGTTATTATTCTTAATAATTTGTTTGTGATATTATGTTGAATTATTATTATTATTGGTAATAGCCCAAATAATCATTCAACACGAGTCGAATGATTTCGTTAGTATATCTCATAATCGCCCACTTCTAGGAGTAACCAAATGAACCTCAACTTCAATCTGTCATCCGAAAATATACGTTCGTTGCTACGGCTGCTTACAAATTGTACTACGGTTGGTCCAAGAACTGAAACGAACACTAATTCATAGCTAATTAATTTCACTTGTTGGGACATCCGATGAAAAGTTCTCCGCAGTTCTACGAACATTGATATTGTATATGGAATATTTAAGAATTTAATCTTTCAATCAACGAAAAGTGAAAGTACACTCTTCGGTGGCACCCTTCCGAAGTATACGTCATATTCATTCATTCGAGAATACTCAACTTACAAAACATGTAAACACCCAGGTATAATAATGTGCCACCAAAATACGTTTTATCATCCACCTTAAGCCTGGAAAATACTCCTTTCAAATCGGCATATGATAGTGATCAGGTACCGCAAGGGTTAATCCAATCAAGTAACAACGAATAACCAAAATATTCCTCTGTTATACTGAGAGTAATCCCTTTAACGGTTACTTAGATTTCCTAGAGAAAAGCTTCGTTTAAAAGGATTACAGCGACATTAGCTTTCTACGAAACCAAAAGTAGTGAATAGAATGACCGCCTGCGCGCCGAAAGTGATCGACTTGCCTAGAGGTACGCCTAGCGTGATGTCTCCAATTATAGTGATCCTAGGGATTAACAAGAATTTTGGGACATTCCCTTGAGAACGAGGTAAACAAACATGAGTCCCCTGTTGAGAATGATTTTACTGAGAGGTTGCGAAGGAAACGTAAAAAATATAGAAAAGCAATGCCGTGAGGTCAGGAGCGTTTGCGCACTTGCTTTAAGGTCGTTTAACGGACTCTGGAACAACCGACACCAAACAACAACAAACCTATCTCCTAAATTAAAAATAAGCACTCGCAGTTTTCTATAAATTTTTATTACGGTAATTTGTTCGAGCGAATGGATATTTTGTTTCGGGAATCCAATTGAGGACGTACATCAACCCCTGATAATTTTGATCTGCCAAATTGAATCATAATTGTAAGAGGTCTGCAGGTGTGTGTAGCTGAAAGTATTAGTCCTCACATCCATATGTGGTTACAGCAAAGATTAGTAAGTTGCATAGAGGGTCTGCAGCGATGAGCACTCAACTAAGGTGATGACAAATGAAAATGAATATATTTTACAACAGAAGTTATGACAATTGTTCTTCTAGTTTAGGCCAATAGAATAGAACAAGAGTGCCAAACTGGTGATATCAAGACCAGGAATTGATACTAGTTCAGTTCGCCAACGAGTCGGCAATATTTTTCCCATCTTCAGGGCTAGAATAAACAATTGCATTCTCCCATTAACTTTCCATATATTTGCTATATCTTCCCGTGATTTCTCTATACGAAACAAAAATTTTTAACTATAGTAGAAATCAATTATCTTTATATATGTAAACAAAGTGATTTAAACTTTGCTTAAATAGTTTGAATGTGCCTTGTAGCTCACCTACTTTGCAGAATAATTTATCTGTGACATTATTCGTTTCTATGGAACTTGTCTTTGCTATATGAACAAACGTACCAATAGACAGGTTCTCGAAGTTTAGAATGATAGAATAAATAATATTGGTATTAACTGGTGAAACAATAGCCTTAAATTTTGTTTTGTAATATGTCATATTATCCTAAGATGATGAACAGTAAAACAACAACCAAATTGAGTGGTTCTAAAAAGAGAATTTTTTTTTATTACAACAAAATTAACTTAACACTTAAACATTCAAACTCCGTTATTTACAAACGCACCTAAAAAGAGAAACAACATTTAAAGCTATTGTTTCACCAGTAATTACCAATATTATTTATTCTATCATTCTAACCTTCGAGAACATGTCTATTGCTACGTTTGTTTATATAGCAAAGACAATGACCAAGGAAACGAATAATGTCACAGATATATTATTCTTCAAAGTATGTGAGCTACGCGGTACATTCTTTGGATATCATTTGAAGTTGAGTAAATATAATCGTCAATTTTTAAAGTTAAATTAAAATTAAAGTTAATACAATTAATTAATTTTAATTATTAAGGCTGACAAATGCAATTAAAATGTAATTCTAAATAATGATGAATACGTCAAAAATGTATCTGCTGTTAGCTGATAATTCCATCTATGTAAAAATGAACAAAGATCCAACGAATTTTAACATTAAAATTAAATGAATACATCAGTGAAATACAGGCAAAATGTCTTTACACATATAATTCTATTTCACCAAAAATCTATGGCCTAGTAAAACTTCATAAGAGCAATAGACCACTACGACCAATTATATCCTGCATAAACTCACCAACATATAAATTGTCCAAATTAATCAACTATACTTTAGCTAAGGTCCGACTACTTTTCAAATTTATTGTAAAAAATTCACTGGAATTGACTGAGAGGTTGCGTGATGTTGTTGTTCTTGATTATTACGTTCTTGTTAGATTTAAATTCGAATTTGAAATATGGGCTTTTACATTTATTGCGGCGGTTTTATTTAGTATCCCACTGCTCCTGAGTCCGCGAAAAGACTTTAGAACAAGTGCGTTTAAGCTCCTGGCCACATGTAGTGCTTCATTTTTGTCACATTTAATAAAAAAGGTTTTAATCTTCTCGCTGTGTTGCTACCTTTTCATCGATTTTTCTATAATTTGAATAATTCAATATATTGAGTTTGAACAAACAGCGTTCTTTTTAATTAGAAAAATTTGCTCCAATGGCTCGGGTCATTAGCAATGTAGTATTCATTAAGATACATATTAACATTAAATCAAACTTATATGTTTGTCCTCAATTATATACTGTTGTGGAATTCCGTAATAATTTTAATGTGACACTTTTCCATCAAAATGTCTTGTAGAGTTCGTGTTATTCGATTTATTTTTTGCTTGGCCTGGTATGTTGGAAATCACAAAAGATATGTTCAACTGATTAATTAACATTACGTATGTCATAGGAAGTTTCTTAGGAGCGGGTAAAGGTATGTTCATGTGTAAGTATATTATGGCTCATCCGGAATCTACTTATTATCACCTGTTGTCTTCTGATTTCAGGATATGTTCATGTGGTGTTATGTATTTTTTACCTCTGATTATTTGGTGGAAGACAATTCCTTTCTGATTGCCACAGTTCCTTCTGTCTTACTTTAAGAAATTGTTTTAAAACGCTTTGTATACTATATGGAAAAGGTTTATCGACTTTGTTGGTTTTAGAAGTCTTAGCTATCTAGTTGGATCGTTCCTTTTACCTGATCCCTGTGATCGAATCTACAAACACTTCATTGACTTCCGTTGTGGGGGTACTGCTTTTTTTTTGTAATTATTTAATTCTTGTAAAAATTGGGTGTTTAGTGTAGAGTTTTTATATGGCTTGAAATGATCTGAAGGAGTCATTGATGATGGTTATAATCATTGCAGAATTTTAGGTTTCCCATACGGCGAAAAAGTTCCCGGTGAATACTGTTGCTGTTTGAGTTAGTCTGAGGATAATTTCGTGGTTTTCCATGGTGAATGCTGCGCCAACTCCATGTCCTGTCTTCGATGAGTCTATAAATAATTTTGATATTTTTGCAAGGGGTTATAGAAATTTGTTTTTATAGCATCATATTTTATTTTTATTTCTTTGATGTAGGTAAGAATATTTGAGCGGTGGTGGATCTAGAAGAATCGATGTTTCTACTATCGGTAGACTTTATTATTATTATTACAAACACGACAAGAGTAGAGGCAAACCTATAAACTCAAACTCAAAAAATACAATATGAAACTAAGGGATATTCAAGAAGCGATACAAAGAAAAAAAAATTATAACATTATAATTGAAATTTCAAATCATCACTGTCGCTGGCTGGACCATCCATTAAGAGAGTTCTTGAAAAAGAGTTCATCGATCTTGACGACACAACCCTATTCGGAAGCCTCGAACACCAATTCCTCCTTGGCGAGTTTGTAACGGTGTCCTTTTAACCTCTGCCATGATTGAGCGGAAAAAGGTAAGCCATGTCCAAACCAAAGAGAGAATGAAGTGCTCTGTATGTGATAATCAGGTCACCCCTTCACTTGCGCTCCAAAAAGGAAGGCAACCCAAACAACCTCTACCTTATCTGGTAGCTTGAGCGATTCCTGCCAAATGGTAGATTGGTATTCCGTCGCTGTACGGATTCTAAGAGTTCTTGATCACCCTTCAGATTAGCCCACCAAACGGGACCAGCATACTCCAGGATGGGACGCACATATGTTGTGTAGAGAGCCCTGCTTAATGCTATATCACATACAGCGAAAGTTTAAGACAGTTGGTAGGTAAATTGTGTAGACACAGTAATAGAAATGCGCGTAGACCAATTCAAATTAACAGTGATGGTAACACCCAGGTCACAACGCTGAGATACGCTGCCTAACCTCTTCTGCTGATCGATGAATTAGGAAATCTTAAGGTTACCTCAAAGGAAGAAATTCATTAAGTATTTTTATTATTGAAGAAATATGTGTCTATCACGAGGTTAACATACAGGGTGACCATTTGAAAACGAAACAGACGAGATTACAGACGAAATAAATTTTTTCGATAGAAATGCTTGGACAGGTCGATTTCTGTTTCGAGGGGGACTTAAGATGTAGGTTACGGACGCATAGCGCTTCAACCCTTGCTACTACAACCCTCACCCCCAAATGTTGATTAAGGAAAATTGTGTGAGTTAGTTATAGCTCATTTGAAAGGTATTTTTATACTAATTTCAGCACAGTAATTGTTTTTTCATTTTATGCATTAGTTCTCGATATACATGGTGGCCATTTGAAAACGAAACAGACGAGATTACAGAAGAAATAAATTTTTTCGATAAAAATGCTTAGACAGGTAGATTTCTGTTTCGAGGGGGACAACTTAAGATGTAGGTTACGGACGCATAGCGCTTCAACCCTTGCTACTACAACCCTCACCCCCAAATTTTGAATAGGGAAGATGGAGTGAGTGATACCTCAATTCAAAGATATTTTTATACTGATTTCAACACAGTTATTGTTTTTCATTTTTAGCATTAGTTCTTGAAATATTCATGCGTTAGTTAATTTTATCACTTAAATCAATTTTTTGCGAATAATTGACATTTCGTGCTTCCGAAACACCAACATTTCTGTACTTGTATTTGAAATTGCAAAACATCTAACACTGGGCAAATGAAGTCATACCGTACGTGTTAATGCTACTATACTAGGGTCAGATGTTCGACTAGCTGTTTTATTCACTGAAATCATTCTCCAACTGTACGGTATCAGAACGATTTGTATCGTATTGATCTAAGAAATAAAGTAAAGTAAATAATTCATCAAAAACTCACATCAATTAATTAAATATTCAAATTGTTCACCTTTAGCTTCCATACAATGAAATAAGTTTTGTTCGAAACGATGGCGCACATTTTGCAATACGCTTTGTTTGTTCGACATCTTGATTAAAGATTTCTATGTCAGTGGATTGGACGGAGAAGGCCACAGTCATGGTTGATTTGAAGCTCAAAATGTTAATTTTTCACAAAAAAACACTACAAGTGCCATGAAAACACCACTTCATTTTCAAATACTTAGTTAAGAATATTTCGAGAACTAATGCATAAAATGAAAAAGCAATTACTGTGCTGAAATCAGTATAAAAATACCTTTCAAATGAGGTATCACTCACCTCATCTTCCCTATTCAAAATTTGGGGGTGAGGGTTGTAGTAGCAAGGGTTGAAGCGCTATGCGCCCGTAACCTACATCTTAAGTTGTCCCCCTCGAAACAAAAATCGACCTGTCCGAGCATTTCTATCGAAAAAATTTATTTCGTCTGTGATCTCGTCTGTTTCGTTTTCAAATGGCCACCCTGTATGTAGTCATATCTGAAAATGTGATTCAGATTTTAGATCGTTTTTCTCATTTAAAAATTCAGAAAAGCACTGACGTGGGGTCTGGAGCTCTTGCGCAATTGTTCTAGACTCATCTTTCGTACTCTAGAAAAATGTGCCACTGATACGACTACCAAGAAGAATTAAAAAACACATATCTTAATTTATAAATAACTACTAATAGTATACCTTAAATTTTTTCCAAGCTCAAATTTGTATCCATAAAAACCCACGTCAGTACTTTTCTCAATTTTGACGTAAATTAATCCATCGTAATAATTTTCCCCAAACTGAATGTCCTACCTATGTCAATCGAAAACGTATCTATGAGGGCATCGATCATTGAAATTTTTGAAGGACTTTTTGACATATACTTTTACGTAAATGAAAAAATGATGATATATTCTATTGGAAGGAAACTAAGACAATGAATTTCGGGAATATGTAAAATATCCATACATTCACAACTTTTTGTTTAAATATTTCGGATATATTACGAGGTTTAGAGTTTTGAAATTTCGTTTTATATTTTGAAAATACATATATAGATATTCTAGGAGTTATAAAGGAAACCAAACTTAGTGGCTCATTACTCCCGAACTATTGGGCGGCTTTGGCTACAGTTACGAACTTGACCGAGATATTTTGACAGTAAATCTATTCCAAAAATATGAAAACTCAAGCTCTTCTCCGTTGGATGGTAAAGAGTCTACAGCCGGATATCTTCAAGTTTGACCTTGTATTCTTCATCAGTAACTCAAACCCAAACCATTTTCGGCTAAATATCAGATATTGTAATAGAACAATTGTGTAAATAGATGGGATTTTATAAAGTATAGGTCTTTCATTCGAACAAAATTTAGAGAGAACTCAGAGTTATTGTTGTTGTTAACTATTTTTTTTCAACTTTTTCATTAATTATTTCAGTTGTTTTTGTTAAGCACTGTTCCAAATTCCTGGAAAAGACTTTTAAACTAGCTCGTAAAAGTACCTGACCTCACATCAGTGCTACATTGTTCTCTATGAATCATCTTCAACATACATTTCAATGAAATACTAGTATTTATTCCTAATAGTTGAATTATGTCCATCTAAAAAGCACTCCGAACAATTCGAACTAGAACGAAAACTAAAACCACCCCACTCACCCCTATTTCCACGAAATAATCCGGTCATCATGTTACATCGGCAAATCCGTACGGAAAATCCCCCAAAAGAATCGCGGCAGCGATCGCAACCACCCCGAGGGGTGCTGCTACATGTCGGATGCATTGTACGGGGGTATGAGTCACCCCGTGAGAGCATCGGGGCGCGTGGTCGTCGCCCCAGGGCAGGCCGCAACGTTCCCACTGAGCAACCACGCCGGCCAGAGAGCGGGGTTGCCTCGCTTGCCCCCTTCTAAAGTGGAAAAGATCGCGTATATGGGGGTTCGTAGGATATAGGGATGATGAGCTTAACCCTTCGCGAGTCGGTTGGACGGAAGGGTGGATTTTGTTTCTTCGCTGGACGTTAATTTGGTGTTTTCAGGATGGGAATGATGAGTTTGGATTGTATTGGAGTTTCTGAAACAGATGGCGCAAGATTTGTTCGAGATAAATATTCAGTTTGGAACTTTATTAACAGGGTTGCTAAATTTAGATGGTTCTTCTCAATAATGATGCGATAGGAAATGAAACTGCATGTGATTTTTGTATAGCCAGTTTTTTCCAGCTCATTTTCTTCAAACGGAGAACTTGTAGATTTGCCCTAATGATTTTTGGACGTTCAACTTTCAACTCACAAGTAGTTTAAACAGAGCGCTAATGCCATTGGCTCTCAAGTAAGTGCATTATAATTTTTTTACAATAATTATTTTTATCCTCTCGGAGCAAATCTCCTTTTGAAATTCATTGAATTTTGTTATTTTCGATAACACCTTCTTCAAAATGTGAAGAAAAGGAGGATGAACGATTTCCAAAAAATTAAAAAATTGCACTAACTGAGGTCAGGAGTTCTGTGCAGTTATATAATTCTTTTCCGTGTTTGCCGGCCAAATTTCTTGATAGTATAGTGAAAGTTTGTTGCTTAGGTAATTTCGCGATGGATTTCATACAGGATTTTGGAAAAACTGGCTTGGGCGAAATTGCCGATACGCAAGAAACTTGAATATATGTACTTGAGTGTCAGAAGAATGATAACTGCTAAACTTTTATTTGTATTCGACATGACTATATCACGAGAAAGTAGGTCTAAATTTTGGGAAAATCAAGAAAATACTGATTCACAAACAATAATAATTATTAGTTTATTAATTGGAGATGGATCCCATCAGATGAAAGATTTGATACTTCTCGTTCTGTTTTGAGATGATTTTGATTCATTATTTTCAATAAGTTTTCAACGATATTCTGCATTCAGTTGTAAATATCATTTTAAGGAGTGGCACTTGAATTTTCCGTATTTTAGATCAACTCTTGTTCATAAACTTCTATATTGACTAATGACTATGTTACAATACAAAATAAGTTAATCAACCTGCAAGCTCTTTAACAGTTTCTAGTATACCTGAAGTTAACACGCTGAGTTACAATACGCCCTCATTAGGAGATAAACTATTCAATGTATTCTTTTTAAGTTGCTTTTTCTTCAGAAATTAGTATCGAAGCAAAATTGTTATGGCTTCTGAAATTGTGTTTCTCTTGTTTAGGTAGCACTTGAGTGATACAAAAGTTTACTCACAGTGAATAGATCTTTTCATATTCTTCGATATCTATAAAACTTATAAAGAAAGTGCTAATTTGTGTAATCTTAACTATTTCTCAGAATAATGACGGTACACTACCAAAGTATCAAAATAAATCAATAACTACAGTGTGGATCTCAAAAAATGCCAACGTATAAAGCAAAACTAACCGAGATATTCGTTCTCAAATATACCGAATATTTAAGTCAACGCGTTAAAACAGGCTTCGTAATTTATCGAATTTTTTTAACTCATCGGTGAAGTTACCTCTGAAATTGTTAAACTAATATACATACTGCAAAAAAATAATTTACTTGAAAACGAGAATTGCCAAAGAGAACTCTTTTCATCTATAGGTAGGTGAAAACATATTATCATTTTTTCTATACTACCTTTCAAGTTTACTTGTCTCAAAAATTAACAATTTCCTTTGCCTTCAGAAATATATAATCATAAAGTCATTTCACATAAGAGAAATTCCAGAAATTAAATTATTTTACTCAATTATCGGTGAAGTTACCTCTGAAATTGTTAAACGAATATACATACAAAAAAAAATAATTTACTTGAAACGAGAATTACTAAAGAGAACTTCTTTTCATCTAAAGGTAGGTGAAAACATATTATCATTTTTTCTGTACGACCTTTTAAGTTTACTTGTCTCAAAAATTAATAATTGCTTTTGCCTTCAGAAATACATAATCAAAAAGTCATTTCACAAAAAAGAAATTCTAGAAATTAAATTATTTTACTCAATTATCGGTGAAGTTACCTCTGAAATTGTTAAACTAATATACATACTGCAAAAAACTAATTTACTTGAAACCGAGAAATGCTAAAGAGAACTTCTTTTCATGTGAAGGTAGGTTAAAACATGTTATCATTTTTCTGTACGACCTCTCAAGTTAACTTGTCTCAAAAATTAAAAATCTTTCCTTTTCCTTCAGAAATATATAATCATAAAGTTATTTCACATAAGAGAAATTCCAGAAATTAAATTATTTTACTCAATTATCGGTGAAGTTACCTCTAATTGTTATACTAATATACATACTGCAAAAAAATAATTTACTTGAAACGAGAATTGCTAAAGAGAACTTCTTTTCATCTAAAAGTAGGTGAAAACATATTATCATTTTTTCTGTACGTCCTTTTAAGTTCACTTGTCTCAAAAATTAATAATTTCCTTTGTTTTCAGAAATATATAATCAAAAAGTCATTTTACATAAAAGAAATTCCAGAAATTAAATTATTTTACTCAATTATCGGTGAAGTTACCTCTGAAATTGTTAAACTAATAAACATACTGCAAAAAAATAATTTACTTGAAAACACGAATTGCTAAAGAGGACTTCTTTTCATCTAAAGGTAGGTGGAAACATATTATCAAATTTCCTGTACGATCTTTCAAGTTTACTTGTCTAAATGATTAATAATTTTTTCTTTTCCGTCAGAAATATATAATCAAAATGTCATTTCACATAAGAGAAATTCCACAAATCAAATTATTTTGCTCAATTATCGTTAAAGTTACCTCTGAAAAAAAATAATTTACTTGAAAACACGAATTGCTAAAGAGGACTTCTTTTCATCTAAAGGTAGGTGGAAACATATTATCAAATTTCCTGTACGACCTTTCAAGTTTACTTGTCTAAATGATTAATAATTTTTTCTTTTCCTTCAGAAATATATAATCAAAATGTCATTTCACATAAGAGAAATTCCACAAATCAAATTATTTTGCTCAATTATCGTTAAAGTTACCTCTGAAGTTGTTAAACTAATAAAAATACTGCAAAAAAATAATTTACTTGAAAACACGAATTGCAAAAAGGACTTCTTTTCATCTAAAGGTAGGTGAAAACATATTATCATTTTTTCTGTACGATCTTTCAAGTTTACTTGTCTCCAAAATTAATAATTTTTCCTTTTCCTTCAGAAATATATAATCAAAAACACATTTCACTTAAGAGAAATTCCAAAAATCAAATTATTTTACTCAAATGGCCCAACTAGCGTCTGTTTGTGTTTCTTGGGCGCTTGTTCTTAGTGATGCAGTGATCTATGGTTCTGAGTAAATGTCTGTATTTTTCAAACATTGAGCTGAAAAAAGTCTCAAAAAATTGTATTCGACTACCCGATGAAAAAACCATGGTTAGAATTGACTTTTTTTGATAGTCAGACCGATCATCATATACAACAATTTTCGAAAGAGATGTGCAGGTGTTTTCATATTAATGAAATACATAGTTTGATTTCTCCGATTGTGTCTGTTATTAGGCAGATTGGTTTGTCAGTTATGAGGATCTGAATTTTGGTTCTCAATAATCTAAGAAATAACCACCTTATTTGGTAAAATTGTTATTTGAAAATTATTTAGATAAAGTTGAGACAAAGGAGTTTCCAAATTGCTCTGAAAATATTTAAAAAATTTTTTGGAAAATACTCGATGCCTCATAAAATATTGGTCAGTTCTTAAAGGAAAGATGTGCATTTATGGAGGTAAATGATATTTTATTTCATTCTATATTACATCATCTTCGGTTGCAATCCTAAGGAGATAAAGCAGATTTTATATCTGAGGATATTATAGTTACAGTATATTACAATTTCAATGAAATCGGTATCGCATTTCATGTGTGTAAGCCTGACAGACAGTCTTAGGTTGTTTTTCATTTATGATACGAATGAAAACCAAAGAAATCTTATCCGTTGAAAGTGTTCTACACAACAAGGAAGGTAAGCATAATTGCACCATACAGAGAATGTTTCTCTCAACAGATAATTTTTCAAGCTGTTCGATCTTTTGTACACCATCCAATTCATCAATTTGTTTTCGTCTAGATAATGAACAAAATCTAGGGAGCACGACTAAATGTCAATCCATGAAAATTCAATTCTTCCATTAACAACAGAACTTAAAGCGTGTAAATTAACACACAACCAACAGTACCCAATTATTCACAGTATCCCAAATGGGAACGTTAACCTACTTTTAGACCAAGTTTACAACACAAACCATCCACCATGCCCTAAATTTGGGTTTATGGTTGACCTAATGAAATAGAAATTTGCCTAAAACTGTCAAGTAAGCGCGCAGTGTCATAAATCCTTTTTTGGTACTGAATGGTAGCAGACTGGTGAAGAGTCAACTGTCGACATCTTTGTCGCTTTGGCGGTCAGCGGCAGAGGACCATTCTCAAAAACAGTTTTATAATATTTTATGATTTTATTGCCCGCTCCTACGGCTTCTGGTTCCCAGAAAGAACTTCCAAATGTTAGTAAATTGGGTTAAAATAAATTTATGGTACGGTGTAAGGTAGCAATTGGCAATGTGGAACTAGTTGAGAAAAGTTATCGCACATTTTTGACTTCAGGTTTTATTGCAGAATTTAGGGTTATTTTTGGTTAACCATTTTTATGATCAGAAGCACAGAACTAAATGGTGTTCTATAAATCATATTTTGCAACCCTCTAAATTATTTAATTACTTCATGTAGAATTGATGTTAGTTTTGATCAGATAATTACGTAAAATATTTTCGAACTTCTACATCTTTCGGTTATGCTGCCAAAAATTAGAGATCGCATCCTCAACAGTTTATATAAAAATCCGATTTATTCTAATTAAGCTATCTGACTATGCCATAATAACTTCTGTTCAAATTTTTTCTGTCGTTCAGTTAGCCCCATGACTTGAGTTTCATGGGTTGGTAGGTACACTTGCCCAAAGTTTTTTTAGAGTACGACGTAGCCGGTTGATGAGTATCATTTTGATAAATTGAAAGAACCCAAAATTTATATCTGAAAAATAGATGCTCAGTTAATTTATTTATTCTTCATAATATTTGGTTATATACATTGAAGGCTCATGAGATTTCTGAGAGTATAGATCATAAGAAGTACAGCTCAACAAGTTTGTCCTCATATGATTCCATGCTTTATATTCAAAACTATTTTTAACAAAAAATGAAAAAAAAACTAACGTTAGGTCAGAGCTTTTGGGCGCTTGTTCTGAGATCTTTTCCTGGACTTTGGAACAGTGTAATACTAAATGAAATCGACACAAAGAATATAGAGGGATCAAAAAACCCATATTTTGAATTCGATATAACAACTTACTGTTTACCCTCAGTTTATCTGGAAACCTATCGAAAATCCTATGGAAAATAATATATTTCTTCCAGTCCTTTGGGATACCTTATTTATTCAAGCCCAAATTACTTGCTTTGTGATTGATCTTCGTGAAGACAAAGTGTGAAATGAAATACTTCATCGGAATCACAAAAAGTTTTCTGCCATTATTATTGACAACTTATTGAATTGAATAATTTTTCTCTCAAAAGACAGAATGCGCCATGCTTAAATCAATGGAGTTCTATAAACTTCAATTCATGAACCTTCGATTGGTACCATTCACCATTCGTAGAAGTTAAAAGAGGAATGAATATCCATTAATAACTTTATTTCATGAACTTCAGTAAGTTCATTGACTTTCTTACTTGAACAAACTCCTATAACTTCTCGTGGTTTCAGTCTACACAGATGAATTTCGGAATCTAACCCCTCTAGTGATGATAAATTTTTTCATTAAATTCAAGAATTATATTCTACAGCAACCATAGAGTTTATTGTTTTCCGAAACCTTCGTTATAAGAGTCCCTCATATTCTGATTTGTATCAGTCTAAACTAAAAACACGAATTGTTTCTCTTTAGTCGTTTAAACAGCCCATTATCCCCCTTCTTCAAACAAACTTCACAGCTCGCATATATTCAATTTTCGATAAATAATAAGAGTCTTAGGGTAGAAACTAATGTCCCGGTAGTGTAAGTTATGCAAGTCGACTGGATATGAGGGGGTGTCAAGGACGTCAGAGGATATCAGAGGGTGAGATATGATTGAGGGTCGCACGCCACCCTTCGATACCAACCCAAACCCTCCCGGATCTAATCCTGGCCTCCTGGGTCAACCGAATCCGGTGCATGTTTTCCATACAGGGGTTGGGGGTGGGTTTTTGTTCGGTCATTGAAAAAAATCTGTGATCTCTGCAAAAAATCGAGGGTGAACTGTTGAAATATTACAGAGGGTAATTTGAGATCGGCTATGTTGTTGCTAGTAGCTGATGATTGGAGGATTTATATTGATTTTTGGACCGAATGTAGAGAAATTATAGGCCGGCATTGGGAAAAATTGATGAACGAATACAAGTAGATCAATTTACAATCTCTTAATGATGCAATTTTTTTTCAAATCAATGTTATATAATCGATTTATTAGAAATTATTGTAGATAAAATCAAAAATACATAACATAGCGTTGAAATTTACGTAGCATCCCTACTGGATAAAAAAATGAAAACTTTTGGAAGAACAACACGGTGCGCGATTTTCTCAATCGATTGGGTTTGAGATCCAAAGTAGATGAGCTAACTTTTTATATTTTTATAACAGATTTGTTGTCCATCTTTCTCACAAAAACCTATTTTTATATATCTAAGATCTAAGATGCAGGCTGACCCTTTGACTACTGTGTTAATTTTAAGCATAGGTTCTCATTTCATTCAATAATGGTGAGTAGTTCCTATTATAGCACATTTGACAGTTGTTATTGCGTTGTTGAAAAAATAAATTAGAAATGAACTGACTTGAGGTCAGGAGCTTTTGTACTCTTGTTTTCAAGTCTTCTCGATAACTGTACCCTCCATAAATGCCCAAATTTTTGTTGAATTCCGATAAATATCTTACGAGATATCGAGCACTAAAAAAATTTTGGAAATTTTCATAAAATTTTCTATCGTGACGATTTGCTCGATATTTGGCACACTCCTTTTTTCAGCGTTATCCAAACATTTTCTGAGTTTGAAATTGATCCGATGAATATTCTAGGAAAGAGATAACCCAAATTTCAGTTGCTGATAACTGCTGAACTATTCGATGGATTTGGTCTAATAACGAACTCCACCGAGATATTTGGACAATCAACCTATTATATACAGGGTGAGTCTTTGACCACTGCGTTAAATCTAACCATAGGTTCTTGAGATCAAAAGAAACACTTTTTCATTACAGTTTTTCCATATTCAGCTACGTTAAAAAGTTATAAGCATTTTAAGTTTTCACATTGGGCAAATACCCCTCTGTAGTCCAGTTTAGTTTGAATGAAAAATACTTTCCACAGCATCCATTATTGAATCTGAATTGTTTGAAAACATTATTTTCCCTCTAAAAAATGATTAACTCACTCATGTTTCATCCGATGAGGTCCATATTCAGAAGGAAGATACAAAATACTAATTTTCTGGTAAAAAAATTCAACACCATAAACATAGATTTTTGTTGTTCTACCATAATTTCTTTCAACTTCAAGATTATAAACCATCCCTTTCTAGTGAGAAATTCTAAAAAAACCTCAGAATTATTGGATGTTATCATCATACATTTGTAATTTTCTTCTCAAGATTTCAAAATCATGAAAACTATCATTTCTATGAAAACTTCCATGGCATGAGGTTGTCACATTGCTTTTTTTCTTCACTCAAAGCCAGAGAATATCATCTATGATTTTACCAACACTGATATTTCTGAAGTTTCTTCTCCTTGACAGAGACCAGTGAAGAGGTCTATCAGGTCTCTTGATATCATACTTTTAAGAATATGAAAATCTTTTTCGAAATCTTCAACAACAATGAATGTTGTCACTACGAATATCTATTTTAAAGTGATGTTACTTTGCTTGATGATTATTTTCTGTACTGAATCCCAATAACTATTTACTTGGATAGATTACAACTATTCCCAGATTTAGGTATGAAATTATACTCGCTTGAAGAAATTAAGTTTGATCACTTAAATTTGCTTCTGAAAAAACAACTATGTGTTCTTCAATAAAAATATTTTTGTTACATCATTAATATGAATCTATTCTGTTTAGACTATAATTGATTACTGAACATGCGTAAATTTTTGTTTTTTATAATCAGAGTATTTGTTTTAATTATGTAAACAAAAACATAAAAATTGAGTAATGGTTATTCATAGATTATGTAAAATTTTAATACCTTACCATAGAATATTAACTTATTACAGAACGCCAAGAGAGAAAAAATTAATAATAGCAAAATTTTTTTAAATAAAAGATAATATCTGTAACCATTATTGAACTTCAGTTATAATTTTGTTCAGAACAACTAGTGTGAATTATTATGACAATAAAATGTTATTATAACATTTCCATAATAATAATTTCTAATATCCTGTTTGAAACGGACAGAAGTTATTTGTACCTTTCTTCAGAAAAAATGTGGAAAATATTGTAAGAATAATTTCGATAGTTTGAAATTATTCAGTTCAGTATGAAATGATTATGGTCAGAAAATGCATTCTATTGTAATCTTTCTTCTTTATGAGCTTATAGCTTCCAGTTTCAATATTGATTGAATTTTAATTAACCATGCATCATAACAAAGATTCAGAAATATAAAAACTAAGTCAAATTCTATTATCTCCTAAGTATGTGAACCAGGTTGAGTTGGTATGAAAGAAAGATGTGAAAAAACTTCTTTCTATAAAGGTATAAATCAAATCTAGGAGACTGGGTTCGAAGATTTTGAAACTTATATGAGCTAAATTTGAAGCATTCCTATGATAGAATAGATATAATTTGATGAACCCTAAAAGTCTGAAGCTATAAAGAACCAGCTCTTCATAAAGACAAGTCTTCAATTTAACAGATCCTGACAGAAAATACATCACCTATTTCAACGGTCATCATGAAAATATACCGAAGTACATATGTGAGTGATGGAAATCTTTTTCTCTGTCTATTATGGAATATTACTCTGGGGTAAATATTAAACAAGGTGCTAGACATCATCAATAATGAATACAGCAAATGGCAATTTAGATTTTGTGGGAAATGTAAGACAAACATTGTTCAGTGGTTAATTTCCTCTATAGTGTTTAGTGGTGGAACCATAGACTGGAGAGATTTCCCCAATCCTTTGTAGAAATATTCAATAAAGACATGAAATGCGGCAACATTGAACAAATCTGATTATTGAATCATTTCAGCACAGAGTTGGATTTGGAAAATCAGAAAATTTTGACAAAATTATATCGATTTAATTCCTTTCAACTTCAAATATCTCAAGAATGGTGCAATTCAGGAGAAAAGATGACGAATGATTTTATCTGCAAAAAAGACTTATGATTCCAGGAAGTACAAGATACGGACCTTTAGTTCAAGTGATATTTGTTTCTCATGCAATTTAACCAATTTATACCGTAGTAGTAAGAATCCCACAAGAAATGGAATAAATCTAATGATGTCAAAATATGCATGACTGTTATCAAAAACCTTTTACAAGAGATCATTGCAATTGATATTGTCGTTTGAATAGTACAGGTGAAAATGCAATTCTTTTATGAAATTTCAACACCCTATATCTTTTGAACGGGGCCAAATTTTGAAAAATGTTATAGGAAGAAAATGTTTTTTTTGACGTCAAAAATCTATGGTTAAAATTAAAGCAGTAGTCAAAGACTCACCCTGTATATATTATAACAGAATCCAATTCCATTATCCCTTCAGTTTGTAAATGAGGATGTATAGGTGTATGAAATAGAGATGTGAAAAACTCCTATAAACTTCCAAAACGAATCTAGGAGACTAATTTCGAAGTGTTT
Organism: Micraspis discolor; assembly: GCA_030674115.1. Lineage (NCBI taxonomy): Eukaryota > Metazoa > Arthropoda > Insecta > Coleoptera > Coccinellidae > Micraspis > Micraspis discolor. The sequence continues at coordinate 477,230 of JARTUT010001755.1, read as the reverse complement.
CAAAATAATATCAGATTAATTTCAAGCCACCCCATGTCAGAATAATTATACCTTGATTAACCCTGAACAGCTACAAAAAATCAGATCCTCATAAAGACAAGTCTTGAATTTATCAGATCCTGACTGATACGAGGGTTCCTTTTATATTTCGGGATTAGAGAAAAAAACAGATATTAATCATCAAAAATTTCAAAATATTCCCCATTAAGATCTATACATATTTGCATTAGTTTGAACCAATTGTCGAAGCACTTTTGCCACTCTGATTGAGGTATTTCCAAAACATGCATTCTGAACGCATCAATCGCTTCTTCAGGTGTCGAAAAAACGTTGAGCTCTAATTTTATTTCTTCGTACGGAAATAAAAAGAAGTCATTCGGTGCCAAGTCTGAGTTATACAGTGGATGATGCATCAATTCGATGTTTTGAGTGCTAAAAAGGCAGTTGATTGAGCAGATATGTGTGAGTTCGCATTGTCGTGGTGAAGGGTGGTCCGCCTTCGGCGGTTAGTTTTCCTGATTTCTTGGAAGACAACTAGCAAACAAATAGACGTGTCCCGAATGGACTGTTTTGCGTTGTTTTAGTGGTACAATCGCGACATATCCAGTTTTCCGAAAAAGGAGGCAACCATTTGCTTGGAAATGCTAGACGTGTTTCGAAGCACCGCGATCGTATTTTTGGAGCATTTCTTTCGACTAATCGAGACGAGCCATTTTTTCAGGGATTGATAAATTGTCTGGGATCCAACGCGAACAAATTCTTTCGCCGGTCGAATGTTCATGCGACATTGAATGTATGCTGGTCCCACTAATTCCTAAGGCTGTCTCAATTTCACAATAGGCCACATGACAATCTCGCAAAATCAGTTGGAGCACAGCTGAAATAGGACCTCGGTTGAATTCATCATATCATCGATAAACACTGGTCTTTGATGGAGCTTCATCGCCAAAAATCGAATTAAGTTCATCGATGCACTGTTGTCGAGTTCATTCACGTCGAATGTGGTCATTCACGTAAGTTCACGTATATATATGTGAGTGATGAAAATCTTTTTCTCCATGTTTTATAGAATATTACTATGTGTTGGATATTAAGCAAAGTGCTAAACATCATCAATTATGAACACAATAAATGAGAATTCAGATTTTCTAGTGAATGTAAGACAAAAATTGTTCAGTGGCTAAATACATAGTGTTTAGTAGTTGAAACCATGGACGCAGGAGATTTCCTCTACCTTTTGTAGAAATGTTAATTTATTCCGAAAGACATGAAGTATGACAATATTGAACAAATTTGATTATTGGGTCATATCAGCACAGAGTAGGATTTGGGGACATCAGAAAATTTAGACCAAATTTTGTCGATCCTTTCAGTTTAGAATATTACAAAAATTGTACAATTTATGAAGAATGATGAACTGATTTTATCTGCTAATTTGACTGACGATTATAGGAAGTATAAGATATTAACCTTTAGTTAAAGTGATTTATATTTTTGTATTATATTCATCTAATTATTAATTTCTCAGCGATGTGGAATGGATTGACGTTATTTCATAACTGATATTTGTTATTTCTAATTTTGGAGCAGACACTCCTCCAATGTTTTACTTCAGTTTCATTGTTAGGTGTTTTGAAAATAAGTGTAGCACTGTTCCATCAGCCTCAATTGTTATTTCATGTGCATGAGAACCGTTTATGGAAACGACCTTGAGAATTGGTCGCGTGGAGAATTTTTACTGGGGTTGTAAATTTAGAAAGTGGGTCGATTTGATTTTGTAGAAATTTCTTAAGAAGAACTCTTCGTCCATTATAGCTCTAATTAGGGTCCCCACTGGGAGGGGACACAATTATTCTTTAAAGTAAATATTTTATGCTCTTGGTGTTGACTTGCTGCCAACTTATGGTTTTCAGTTGACATAAATCTAGCAAAGTCGTGTGCAAGGGCGTTTACACCAAATTTTCTTGTTGAGTTGTTTATGGTCTAGATTATTGGGGCTACTTTTTTTTTCAATTTTTCATACAAAAGTACATAATTTATTTATGTGACTAGACCACCTGCGCTTCTACTCTATCTTCAATTGCCGTGAATTGTGCTTCGGGGTCAAATGAATACTTCAACATACATAAAATATTTCTTGTTAACTTTCGATTCATTATCTTTTCAAATTTGTTTATTTTTTCTCTAACAGGATGTTGAATTTCATATTGCAATAATAAATTAATTAATTATTAATAATTAATAATAAATTAATATTGATACAGTTTGAATTCACTAATAATTGTGTTATTATTCCATCGATTTCAGTTTTCTGATAGTTCATTTTAAATTCGTTAATGAATTCTGTAGAAGAAGATATGTTGCATCTTGTTGGATCCGTTGAATTCAATTCTGCCTTCAGAGTATAACTGCGAAAATAAACACGTAGATTTTTTTAATATTTTTTTCAAATTTCTTATCTCTCAGTTCAAGTTCTTCGGAAAGTCAATATCGAATTTCATTATTTTTCTATCGTAGACACTGAATGGTTATGAATAGCTGAATCAATTTTGCTGTTGAGGCACAATCAATTCAATTTGGATAACCTAGTCAGATTTATTCCAATATTTCGTGGCTACAATGAACTGAAAATACTCTATCAATTACGAGGGTAATTCTCAGATTTTTTTTTCCGTTGGTTAATTTCTATTTTCGACGTATTACAAGCTTTTGAAGTTGTTTACGGAAATTTTGGTAGAATGGTGTAAACCTTCTGGGATCGATTGGTTTCGTAGTTGGATAGCTGGATCTGGAAAATTTTGATCACACCTTTCCGTTCATTTTTGAAGCCATAATTCATTGGGAGAGAGATTCATCCTGACTTTAACGATAAGTCCCTTACCATATTTAATTGTCTCCATATCAATACAGAATTGTAATTGGATCAGACATTATTTATAATAATACCTATAAATTTCTGTATGCCTCTTAACTATTCTAAGTTTCAGTTATTGTATTTTTGTATTATTAAAAGATTAAGATTTTATATTCGATCTCAGACTACAATAATTTACATCCGAAATTGCTCATTTCCTACAAATATTAAGTATTCACATTTGATCGTTGTGATTACAATTTATTCTTTATTGAATAATGGTGACTGACCATGGTATGAACTGCACGGTTTTTCAGTTGCTTGATTTTTTAGATTAGTCATTCTCTTTAATTATTATTCTCGATGTTTATGTAAGTTACGCATTTGACATGTACCATTAGACACTTCTATATTTGCAATTTTTTTTACATTAGAGATTTGTTATATTTAGTAATTAATTCCTGATTTTTTATAATATAATATGATAACCCAGTAATTGATTGAGTCTAAATACTCATTTAAAAAATTCAGAATTGTCGTTGACAAATTATTGATTTTTTGACGACAGATTAGAAAATTAAAGCAAACAATACCGTAACAGTATGCTCAAGAATTTGAACTTATTTATTAAAGTCTCAAATCTTGCTACAACTTAGTCAACGTTTAGGAGAACACTCGTGATCAAAGATTCGGATATAAGATATAGTATTGATATTCATAAAGTGATTGTGAATATTATATTCACGCTTTATTCATAATTTTAAATTTGCAGACAAAATTATTTGGTAGATACGTTTCTCTGCATATTTAAGATTTTGAATGAAGCGAATATTCACAATAACATTATGATTATTATATTTTATATCAGAATGTGTCGAATTTTTTGCTGAAAATATACCTTAGATTGGATTAGAAATATCCGAAAAATTACACTTAAACTACAGGTAGTACTTTGGAATGAAGATTTTGAAGTAATTATCCAAGCAATTTTGGTGAGTTTAAGTACTTCGGTTGATGGTTCATTACTAGGATTGCCAATAGTCACAATCAGTGTTCTACTGAATGACGAAAAGAAAACTACAACAATTTTAGTGAAACTAAAAACGCAGATTAAAATCGAACGTATTCACCTGAATCAACCAGATTTATATCAACTTTTCCACGGTCTGAAAGAAACTATTGCAAAGCAAATTAAAAGACACAGGTGTTTGTTGACGATATATTTTTGATGGTGGAACTCTTATAGAATTATTGATTTGATTGTGTCCATTCCTGTTATTGTTTTCTATATAACCAACGTTTCAGTAGTCATCTCTTACGATTCGAAAGGATGCTCGCTTTCAGTTCTTGAACTAATTGAATTTTGTAAGCTTTCAAAGAAAGATCCTAACGTAAAATTCGCCAAGTTGTTGAATACAAGCGGCCAACCTGTTGAGAACGGCGACGAATCGACACTTCAGGGTCATCACGTACACTCTCCCATACCGCCGCTATATTCTCTTCAATACAAGCTGGATTTTGTCTATTTGGTCGAGTTGTATCCAATAACGAATATTGAGTCTAAAAACTTAGTGATGATAGAGCGATTTGTGCGTTCGGTAGGCCGATTATGTGGACCGTAAGTCGCTCTAAGTGCCCGATACTCATTAATCGGAGAACGCCCATTTTCGTGATAAAGCTGAACAATTTGTAGACGTTGTGCCGGGCTAATTCGTTCCATTATGAATGTCATAGTCTACTAAACAAGAATACTACTTCAATATACACGACGCATGCACGATCTGCAACTGAATCCTCACCACAAAGAGTACCTCTAAATGAATCACCCTTTATCTAAAGATGTTTTTTTCATCCGTTCTGGTTTCTACTAACATTTTACAATTTATTTGATTCTTTTCTATATAGTGACGTATATACCTTTTTGTGTTATTCGTGCTGTTTAAGTTACAATATATTGTTGTTGTATTCCTTCTGATAGTTCAGTGACAACTGTTATGGGTTTCCTTTCCATATCGAACATCAGCACATATAGACTGTTTTCCACAAAAGCTGGTATTTTGTTTATCGTTAGGCTTTCAATAATCGTTTTTTCAGTTTTTGTACAAGCATATGTCATATGTATCCTTTGGCTTCTTGATTTTATCAATATATGCGTCAATGATGTAGTCGTGTATTGTTATTGTTTGATGAATCCTTCTTGTTAAAGTTTTGTTTTCGTCAATTTCAGCGGTTTTCTTGTTTATTGATCGGATCATCATATCAGATATTCCTTCTATAGGTTTGGGCGGTCTTTTTGGCCATTTTATTGACCAAGGCACATTTTTTCTAGAGTTACATGCTCTACATTTTGTGAAAGGTTTTTTTTTTCACTGGGTATTTCTATGTTGGCCTCCCATTTGCTGTAGTTAGTTGGTTCTTTGCATTCTTCGGTTTTATGGGTGTATTGCGAACATTTTGTCAGGGTCTTTGAATGGGGTCTGGAGGATGGCTTGGATTTGCGATGAAATTAGAATCATCTCATATGAAGCTATTTCTCCTATTATAATTCCAATGAAATGTGATGGTCTGCTTGTTTCCCTTGGAGATGATTCGTTAGCAGTATCAGAGTTTAATTTGTTGTATTTAGGATCACAGCGATTTCTTCCTCTTCTATTTCTATACCCACGTTAAAGATGACCGCAAAGTTGATCATTTAGTTGGTGCAAATATTTTATTCCTCATTGTTTCATAAATATTTAATAGTATTTTTTTCTTTTGTAAGGGTTTCCAGGGCACTATTTGAGTTGTTTTTAGTGTTGTGTGATTTAACTATAAATCCTTGTCTTGTTTGTATTAAGATATCTGTATAAGTTGTAAATATTCCAATCCTAGGATAGGCAATTTGCACTCTTGTAGCGTTGGGTGTTGTATTCATGGACAAGAGATTCTTGAATGTTTTGTAATTTATTTTCCATGTGTGATTAGCCCTCATTTCTGTATCAGTGTTTATGTTTTTATGATAGGTGATTTGTTGATTGGTGAATTGTGTATTTGGTGTTTTGAAAATGTAAGGGTTACTTGTGGATATTTGAGTATTTATTTCTGGAGGTGCCGTTTCGTCTTTCTTTTTAGATTGTAGTTTAGGTTCTTTTTCCCTTTTTTCCGTTTGCTCCTTGTTACTGTTTGGAATTGACATTTCGGAAACGATTCCATTATTATTCACTGTCAGGAGGGGAAAATCAATGGAAATTTTTCATAACTATGAAATAATTAACGGTGTCAAAATTCAGAAAAGCATTGACGTAGGTTTTAAGAAGAAGGTAATTTAAAAATATCTAAAATGTCAATTATAGGCACTTCTTGATAGTATCACGGATACTTTATTTATTCTTGAAAACACCGTTTTCTTTGGGGAATAAGTGAAAATTTTTCATTCTTATCATAACATCAAACAATTCATAAAAACTACAGAAAAATTAATCAAAAAATGAAATAGAATACGACACATGTGTTTCGAGATTTGTGTAAAACACTTTTCTCTCATCAGGCATTCATATTCGATGTTATGATAAGAAATAAAAATTTTCTCTTATTCATTAAAGAAAACGGTGTTTTCTAGAATAAATAAAGGCATCAGTGATACTTTCAAGAAGTGTAAGACTTTAATTGTCATTTTTGATATTTTTGGTTTATTTACATTTTCAAGCATAGACTTGTTCAATTAAATAAGAAGGTAATTTAAGCTTCGAATAAAACTTAGGGTAAACTACGAAAAGTTATTTTTAATTTGAGATATAAGTTGGTCCATTCATTTTTCGTATTTGTATTACAAAGTTCCAGAGTACAAGATAAGACTTGTTAATCTAAACTGAGTGCAAATAGATTCGATATACAGGGTCTTTCACGAGGATCCTCACCCATATTTATAAGTGAAACTACTAAACGTATTTTCATGAAATTCAGCTCTTATAAGTATTTCACGATGCTGATGAAATCTAAAATATTTTCAAGGCATGAGCACCTCCGGTTTTTCCGTAAATGACGTCAACTTCCGTTGTTCAAATTAAAACAACATTTTTTTATTGCAGAAATAGATTCCTTATAATATTTCAAGTTATTTTGATGTAACATTTTTCAGTTTTGGTTGGAAAATTCTCTCTGAGCGGGAAAATTCGAAAAAAAAATCGAAAATAGAGCTACGCTGAAACAAGAATAACTTCGAGGTTTTCGGATGGAAAATTTTCATTTTTGGAATTTTTCAAGATGTAAGATTGATGTATCCGCTTTAAAAATCGAAATCGCGATTCATGATACAGGGGGTGAAAAAATCGCTTTCAAAGTTAGGGATGACAAAATCGTGAAAAATCAATTTTTTCAAATTAGAACCCCATTTTTTTATGGCAGATATTGAATTTACGTTAAAAAATAATGTGAGTGTATGCATCACACCCTTGCCCTAAAGTGGATATTTTCTGAGTTATTCACAAAAAACTGTTTTTCAGCTATTTCTTTTTCCTTCACGCCAAAAAGATGAAATTTTCAGGAATTGTTATTTGAACCATGCTGTAGATTTTTCACCCCTTCTTGAAACCGACTTCAAGTTACTATTAAGAGAACCATGGCAAGCTCTCGCAGTTATAACTAGAGAAGAAGCTCAAAGTTTTGACCGTTAATTTCTAGACATTTATTTATACGTCTCAGGAATGCTTCGTGCGTTGCTCTTCTTATTTCATCGGGAGGAAGAGATCTGCAAAAGTGTTGAGTTTCATAACTATGAATCTAAAAATCTAAACAAACCTGAACGTATTTCTGACTCGTTCTATGCAGTCCTCTTTATCAGTCAGGGGAGTTGAGTAGACAATATTTTTTATACTACCCCAAACATAATAGTCTGAAGGAGTTAAATCGGGAGAACGTGGTGGCCAAAGATGTGGACCATTTTTCGCCAACCATAGATCTTCAAATAGCATGTATAGGATATTTGACACATTGAGTGACTTGTGTGGAGGCGCGCCAGCTTGTTGATACCATAAGTCATTATGGTTTAGTACTAGCGGCACAATTGTTTGAGTCAATATGTCAGAATATTTATCTCCCAAGGGAGAACATTCTTTAAATAATGCAAACATGTGTAGTGTTCTATCTTACCAGTTAAAGTCCCATCATAAATGTGAACATAGAGAATTGCATTATTTTTGATGGCGCAAAAAACATTGAAACTCCAGGTCTCTTGAAAGTTCCATTGTCTGAAGTGGTGGTTGTTCTCTTCATCCCAATAATGACTGTTATGCCTATTGAAAGAATCATTCTTTGTGAATTTAGATTCATCTGTCCAAATTATACAGTCCAAAAAGTTTTCATTCTCTTGAAATCGAATCATTCTAGCTTCGCAAAACTCTGTTCTCCTGACGAAATCAGTTTCCTTCAAATGCTGTACCCTATTGAATTTATATGGGTGCATTTTATGTTTTTTTAATATTCTCCAAACACTCGATTGAGATAATCCCAGAGCAATCTCGGCATCTTTGAGAGAATTTTGAGGATTCACACGAAAATATGCAAGAACTGTAATTTCTTTTATCTCATCTTCTACTACACTTTTTTCTTTGTGTACAGTTTTCTTAACGAAAGATCCGACACTTTTCAAGTTTGTCATGGTTCTGTTAATGGTATCTCTTGTTGGTCTGGGTCGGTCAGGAAACCTCTCAATGAACAGTCGAATCGTTCTATCTACAACTTTATTACATTCTCCATGAAGTAGAATGAGATTTAAATAATCTTCATTGGTAAAATTAGGCATAGTGATCGATTTTATAACTTAATACGAATTATCACCAAATTAATAGTAAACACAAAATGCTACTGAATAAAGAGGAATTTGGCAGATGTAATTAATGATATCTATCATTAAAAAAAAGAATGTAAAACATGGTAAGTTTTTGCATATGGACTTGCATAGGGAATTATTTATTTATCACTGGAGAGAAAACCGATGACCGATTCGTTGAAATAAAGAGGTTTCCTATACGAATTCGAATCCGAATTCGCCATCTATTTAGGAACAACCTGTAACTTTTTTCTCTTGCATATTAGGGTAGTAAAATCTACATCATGGTTCAAATAACAGTTCCTGAAAATTTCATCATTTTGGCGTGAAGGGAAAATAAATAGCTGAAAATTCAAGACGAAAAACAGTTTTTTGTGAATAACTCAGAAAATATCCACTTTAGGGCAAGGGTGTGATGCATACATTCACATTATTTTTTAACGTAGATTCAATATCTGCCATAAAAAAATGGGGTTCTAATTTGAAAAAATTGATTTTTCACGATTTTGTTATCCCTAACTTTGAAAGCGATTTTTTCACCCCCTGTATCATGAATCGCGATTTCGATTTTTAAAGTGGATACATCAATCTTACATCTTAAAAAATACCAAAAATGAAAATTTTACCTCCAAAAACCTCGAAGTTATTCTTGATTCAGCGGAGCTCTATTTTCGATTTTATTTTCGAGTTTTCCCGCTCAGAGAGAATTTTCCAACCAAAACTGAAAAATGTTACATCAAAATAACTTGAAATTTTCCAAGGAATCTATTTCTGCAATAAAAAAATGGTGTTGTAGGTTGAAAAACGGAAGTTGACGTCATTTCCGGAAAAACCGGAGGTGCTCATGCCTTGAAATTATTTTAGATTTCATCAGCATCGTGAAATACTTATAAGTGCTGAATTTCATGAAAATACGTTCAGTAGTTTCCCGTATAAATATGGGTGAGGTTCCTCGTGAAAGACCCTGTATATTGAATATTTAGTAGAAAGCAGCTCAACAAGAGCGTCAAAGCCATCTAACCTCAAATCAGTGCTTTCTAATTTGTTCCTGAATATTATAATAAGGGGACTATCGTTGGGCTGAGGGAATCAAGATTTCAGCAAATTATACTAAAAAATTATTTTTAGACCTGATTATTTTTGTTTTCATTTTCTTTTCGATAACTTCTCCGTTAACACAGCCCTCATACCATGTATCATCACCTGTACCCTAACCTCATCGCTTTCCCATTTCACAAAATCGAACGAAACTGAAGAAAAATCACCGAGTCCATCAGCATAGAAGCCGGTGTTACCTCCCTCACCACCCCATTTCCCTAGAACTTGGTTGGGCTATTTGTTTTCTGGAACATTCAATTGTTTTACACAAAATAACCCCCAACAAACCAGAGGCGGTAATGAATGGAAACCGTTCTGGTCTAGTGGCTAGCCTGGGTATTGTTATTGAAGAGTTTCAAGGGGTTGAACATGTGGACGTACGCCATGCCCTTATCCCTGCAACGTTATGCGATACATTAAAGCAAAGTTGGAATGGATTGTTGGACCGACTGTTGAGGGTTAAATGTCTCACGTCTCGTTTGAACGACTGGGAGAAGGAAATTTAGTTAAGGAGTATTTTATTTATGATCAGATTTTGCTTCCGAATTTGATGTAATTTATTTTAAGGATTATTTGATTTCCTACCATTACACAGGGTTATTCATAAAGACATTTCTTTAGACTCATCTCCTGTACTACTTGATTCAATTTCATCGAAATTTGGAAATAAGATTTCACAAGTATCCACAATTAACGGAAAATACTTCAACATTCAAAGTGTTTCCAGTTATACCAAGATTTTCAAATGGGATACCATGGATATTTCGGAGTAAATACCACATAATAAATCACGTTCAGCACGGTTTCAGAAGTGGTCGGTCAACCCAAACGGTTGCACTTGATTTCATTGAGTCCGTGTATGGGTATTTGGATCGCAACTTACATGTTGCAGGCATGTTTTTGATTTGTCTTGGGCCTTCGACAATCTATCGTTTGAGTTTATTTTGGGCAAATGTTACAACTTGGGGTTTCGGGAAATATTTCTGGAGTGGTTACGTAGTTATCTTAATCAGAGAACTATGCGTGTTAAGGTTGGTTCCAATTATTCGTCAAGATTCCCAGTAGACTGCGGGGTTCCTCAAGGCTCCGTGCTGGGACCACTATTATTTTGGTTATTCATTAATGATTTACCCATTCATTTGGCCTAATTTCTGCTGGTTCTCTTTGCTGATGACACCTCTGTGGTGGTCTCTGCGGGGAGTTGCGAGGAGCTTCACCGCGCGTGCGAGGCAATTTGTTGTTTGGTTTCGGACAAACATAGTCATAGTAAATGTGAATAAAACGGTTTGCATTTACTTTGGTTTAAGAAATGATCCTGTTGGTTCTTTGAGAGTGAATTACTCTGACATTATAATAACATCTTTTTTGAGTACTAAATTCTTGGGTGTATAGATTGATAGGAACCTGAGCTGGTCCACAATATAGATATGCTTTGCAAGAAACTTAATATTTCTTTTTTTGCCATCAGTAGAGTGAGGGATATGCTACCGCTTGGTTCTTTGGTTCAGGTGTATTATAGCATTGTGTACAGTATACTTTCCTACAACATCTTACTATGGGGTAATTGTACTGACTTTAACAGAGCATTCGTCGCTCAAAAGCGAATAATTCGACGTATTTTCAACCTAAGCTCTCGCACATCTTGTAGACCAACTTTTATTGCGAATAATCTGCTATCACTGCCATGTATATACATATTTAGGTGTTTATTGTATGCTAAAAAAATGAAGGGAAATGGATCAGTTTGTCAAATAACCATGAATATGGAACTAGAAATCAAGATACTTTACTTGTACCCAAACACAGAACTCATAAATTTGAAAAATCTCCAATGTACCAGTGTATAAAAATGTGTAACTGCCTTCCAAAATTCCTGAAATGTCTCAACATCTTTACATTTAAGAAAAACATCCAACTCATATACTTTATGACTCCCCAGTTAATTCTGAGATGGATTTATTAACGATACCCTAATATACAGGGTGAGTCTTTGGCCACTGCGTTAATTTTAACTATAGATTCTTGACGTCAAAAGAAACATTTTCTTCCTATAACATTTTCCCAAATTTGGCCCCGTTCAAAAGATCTGGGGCGTTGAAATTTCATTAAAAAATTGCATTTTCGCCTGTAATATTCAAACGACAATATGAATTGAAATGATCTCTTGTAAAAGGTTTTTGATAACAGTCCATATCAGTGCATATTTTGGCATCAATAGATTTATTCCATTTCTTGTAGGTTTCTCACTACCACTGTACAGATTGCATGAAAAACAAATATCACTTGGACAAGTCCGAATCTTGTACTTCCAAGAATCGTTTTATTTTGCAGATAAAATCATTCATCATCTTTTTTTATAAATTACGCCATTTTTGAGATATTTGAAGTAGGAAGGAATTGAATCGATAAAATCAATTGATGAAACATGAGTGAGAGAATATTTCTTAGAGGGAAAATAATGTTTTTAAACAATTCAGATTCAATAGTGGATGTTGTGGAAGGTAATTTTCATTCAAACTAAATTGGTCTACAGAGGAGTATTTGCCCAATGTGAAAACTTAAAATGCTTTTAACTATTTAAGGTAGCTGGATATGGAAAAACGGTATGGGAAAAAAGTGTTTCTTTTGATCTCAAGAACCTATGGTTCAAATTAACGCAGTGGTCGAAGACTTACGTCCTCTAATTGGTTTAACTTCATTATGAAATTCTCACTTTCATATTCAATAATTTCTTTTTAGAGAAGTTCTTATAACAGTAAAACCATGTAATATACCCATACGGTATTCCCTAAATAACTTATTTTAGAATTTACAATTCTAAAATATATAAATATACAGTGTGGAACAGCCAAATTGAATAAATTCGATAACGAATAAATGAGAGCGTTATCTCCATAACCAATCTTTTGTAGAATGGTTATTTTGTGCTTTTCTGTTAAATGAACCGTTTTTCATGTATTATTACGTACGGTTAACAAAATTTAAACGACAATAGCACTGACACTGACCACTACTGTCATGCAGGCAGACAAGTTGTTATGGCTATCAGTTTTTTACGAAAATAAACAAAGATTTTATATTTATTTCATTTCATATCAGTAAAAAGAAAAGCAGAAATGGTTTTTGTTTACTTTCACATTATCAAGAGCTAAATGGGAAATAAGTATTGAATGTAATGTAGCGAATTTGTGAAATATAATAATTTTCTTTTTTAATCTTAATTTTTGTAATAAATCTAAAAACACTTAATATTTCCGAAACATTTGAATATAAGTATAGGACAGTGTACATGATTTATGTCTAGAATTTTCTGAAGAATCCAAAAAATTAATAATATACAGGGGCTTGCATTTAAAGAAGAAAGTGGGTATTGGCCACTGTCACATGACGCACCCTATGTAATTTTTTTTTTTTTTGATAAAAATGCCCAGTTAAAAATACAAATCGCCGTGTCCAAGCGTTATTCCAAACACGCTCTCATTTATCCGTTATCGAATATATTCCATTTGGCTGTTCCACACTGTATAGAGCATCCCATATGAAAAAATTAAGTTGCTTGTACTTCCGGAATAACTGCAAACACTTTGGAATCAAAAATATTTTTTCGCTTCGCATGTCTGAAATTGAACCATAACAACTCTAAAAATTTAGAAAGCTACTGTTAAATTTTGTTCTCCTAAAAACTTACGTCATTGCTTTTCTGAGTTTTGACAACGCCATCAAATTCTTTCTCTATGATAAAAAATTTTTGATTAATATCACGACTGTGCTTTTCTGAATTTTGACAACGTCATCGACATCGAATTCTACCTCTATGAATATTTTGATTGATATTACGCTAACTGACACTGATATCTAGGTCCGCAAGTTGTCAAACGAATATCGATCTGTGATGGCAAATCTTTCAATGACAAAGCTCGGACTTTATGGCATTTCTATTTTCTCTTGAGTAAATGAAAAAATGATCATATCTTCAGAAGGGAAAAGCTACAACAATGAAATTTGAGGATGAGTAAGATATCGGTAACCTCAATATATATACGGATTTTATTCAAATCTAGTTGAAGTCTTAGGAGATGAGTATTGAATTTTCGGGAATTGAAGAAGTTTTTTTGGGAATTTTTAAAAATTTTCTAGCGTGACGATTTCTGCGAAATTTTACGAGCCGTTTCGTTTCAGCCTCCTCAATAACATTCCAAGTATCAACTTGATTGGATGGATATTCTAGTAGTTATTGAGGAAACAAAATTTCAGATGCTCATAACTACTGAACCATCCGACGGATTTGGCCCAATAACGAACTTGACCGAGATATTTGGACAATTAACCTATTCTGAAAATTTGAAAACTCTAGCTGATTCCTTGGATGCTAGAGGATACAATTGTGTTCTTGCCGGCCGGACGGCCGGCCGGACAGAATCTAACTTTCGCCACGAATTCTTTCAAAAAGTTCATCTTCACCTCCCTTGGGATTCTAAACTGATTAATTCCCTACTTTTATTGATTTCCTTAGAATCTGGTTATCACTGATAGTCATTTGGTTTTATCATTTTGACATTTTACTTAATCAATTGTTGAACGTCAGTTTCATGTTCAATAAAAGTTAACCATTTTTTAACCTTTTATTCAAATGATTTTTTGCCATAAAGAGTAAATGAACGAAGTCTAAGAATCAGACAAAAAAGTATTTCACTATTTCAGTGTCGTAATGAGTTCATTACAGTACTAAAAACAGTGCTGTAATGAACTCATTACAGCATTGTTTTTAGTTATATTTTTCGTTTTGTGGTTGACAACACTGACATCCTATCCTTTCGAATGTCAACACGCGTCCATTCCATGTCAATTGTCAATATTAAACCATGAAGAGATTTGAAAGCACTATTCAAATTCTATAATCTGTCAATTTTCGTATCAGTCAAACCTACTGCGAAAATAAAATACAAAAGGCACTAGGAGGTATAGTCTGAATTTTTCATTGAATTCTAATAAATTTCTCACAATTATTGACTGAAATAGAGAAAATATCGTCTAATACTCGTTGCAGAAAACAATTCCAACACTCATGCGTTCAAAAACTCGCTCCTTCGTCGCTCGTGTTGGAATAGATGCCCATTCTGCAACTTGTATTAGAATATACTATTAATTGTATTCCACTGGAGTTGCGCAAACCAGCTGAGAATATTTCTGATAGCTTGTTACCAATGAAATCACGCCACACAAAATGCTAAGAATTTTTTAATTATTGGAGAAAAACGAAAAAATTAAAAATGTATTCCTTTCTCAACCTCAACGATCTGAGAGATCAAAGAATGTACAAGCAGCTACATTATGATCAGAATTTTCAATGCTGAAAAGCATTTTCAAAGTAAAGGAGAATGTTAATTTTGTCGTGAAACACCTTGTATACCGACAGAATGAAGTCCTCACTTTCCCCCTCACATTTTTCATATTCTCGAATATTTCGTCAAGTTTCGAAGATACATGTAACATACGTATTTGAAAAGCCATTAATCTAACTGACTTTCGAACGACTCGTTCAAACTATTATAATCTTCCATAGAAGTGGAACCCTGCCTTCTTAAAGTAAGGATTTCGCACTATAAAAATTTTGTATTATGTATACAATCCTCCCAAAACCCAAACTGGAAGCTCGTACCCATTCATACTTTCCCCATTGTTCGTTAAGCAGTGATATATGTATATTTTCACCACCACCAACTTCTTAGGATTGGCGTTTTTTTTCACGGTTGGCCAGTGTGGCGTGTTTGATGCCGCTATACCATTTTTTTGTTATTCTTCATCGGAACATTGACATAAAAAGCGTGGAGGTCATTATTGTTCAAGAAAAAATGGACCAGGTGACTTGCTTGTTGATATGAATAGCCACTGGTAGGGTCGTGTCTTCAAGAATTAAATGGGGTGTGATTAACACTTTCATTCAATTTGTAGTGGACGAAAAACAGCGTTCATTTTGTGGGCCAACATATGTATTGGGGCTACGGTTTTATTTTTGGAATTTGTTATGTGGGATTGAATGGATTTCAGCTGTTAGAATATTGATTAATTTAAGGGCGAACCTATTGAGAGCTAAATGTGAAAATGTCAATGATCATTATACAGAATTTAAAAGAAATAGTTATATTCTGCGAAGAATTTCATGTATTGAAATCAATAACACTTTGCACTTTGACTATCCACTATTTTCACACAGATTATTTGTTTTCTTATAAGTTGATTCAATTCCTTTTGAATTTCATAATAGAAGCTCTGTATCTCGATGTTATTAATACATCTTTGAGTAGGAAGTATGAAAGACCTAGTTGGATTAGCTTGTTTTTTCAGAACACTTTCAAGATATAAATGTTTCAGTTTATCATATAAGTTAAAACTTGGAAAGCCTAAAATTTCCGAAAAATCCTTCTTTTCATTTCACTTGTTTCCACGCAAAACATTGACATTTATTGGCGAATTTGCTACTTTCTTTAAAAACGCAAAGATTGGCAGAATTTATTCGATGGAAGATATACTATGGCATATATATTATAATAATTCACTATTGAAATAGCCACCCTGTGAATGGGGTAGTTTTCAACTTTAAGTTTTGAATGGGAAAGATAATAGCATTGATATCTCATATGAAAGCTTATGATGTTTTCTTTTGTTGAAACTTTGATGGAACTTCATTAATAAAAGGATGTTCTACATAATTGCATGAGAGTATTAATGATTTATGGAAAGATATGAACATTCTATACTCTAGCATCGAGTCAGAAACAGGTAGAATATGGAAAATTTACAATTCCCTACCTTCCCTTCCAAATCGAAAGAATAAAAAATTCGAAATACTTTGAACGGAGCCATATATAGTTACTTATTGAAAATGGAACCATGTGGTTCATCAGATTTTATTAAATAAGAATATAATTAATTATTGACACTATTTCAACTCATTTTTGTGTTTTACACAATGGATTCTTAAAACTGTCTTTCAGAAGTGACCTAGATGTTAGAATTTGGCAATGTGATTATTTGAATTATTATTTATTATTGGATTAGCCTCTGCGTTAAAAAATGTGACTTTTATAATTGAAAAATGAAGAAAAGCAATGACATAAGGTCAGGAGCTTTACGAGCTTTTTCTAAAATCGTTTCTCTATTTCAGTGTCGTAATGAGTTCATTACAGTACTTAAAACAGTGCTGTAATGGACTCATTACAGCATTATTTTTAGTTATATTTTTCGTTTTATGGTTGACAACACTGACATCCTATCCTTTCGAATGTCAACACGCGCCCATTGCATGTCAAATGTCACTATTGAACCATGTAGATAGTGAAACAATTTTTGAGAGGAAAAATCTTATTTTCATTGAGAAAAATGGTACTAGAGATTTGCTTTTTTCAAATTTTGGATCATCCTGCATGTCGAATATCAGAAAATTCTCGTATCCTCTTTCATACAAGGATTTGGATTTTTGTAAAATAAGTTTATTTGCAACATTATTGGCAATTTCTCTCAATTTTGGTGATGTTAAATCCAATTCTTCTGACATACTTTATTCACGAATTGAATTATTTTAAAAATCGAACGCACTATTCAAATTCTATAATCTGTCAATTTTCATATCAGTCACGCCAACTGAGAAAATAAAATACAAAAGTCACTAGGAGGTATAATCTGAATTTTTTATTGAATTCACTCGAACGCCCATAGAGTTATTTTATACGGTTATTCACATGAAATGAAAACAATGAAGTGAAAAGAATAAATTGAAATTCTGTATCTGGCGATTTAAGACAATATTCTCTACAAACGGATCGGGGGCGTGAATTCAGTCTAGCAGCTGATTTTTTCTGAGTTTTATATACAAATCGTTAGGGAATTTCGACCTGAAAGAGATCGTGTTTCCGAATTAGACATACACATAACATAGCTCTTGAAATTTGCCACCCAATGATCTCTGTCAGAATTTCTTACCATGGGGATTTCGAGGTGAAACCACCCCCGAAATAAGGTTTTTGGAAATTTCGACCTGAAGGAGATGGTGTTTCCGAATGAAACTTGTTCATAACGTAACCCTTGGAATGTTCCCCAGAAGGTTCTGTGTCAAAATTTCTTACCATGAGGATTTCAGGGTGAAACCACCCTGAAATGAAATTTTTGGAAATTTTGACCTGAAGGAGATCCTGTAAGAAATTTTGACAATTAATATTCGGTGGCAAATTCCAAGAGCTACGTTATGAATGAGTTTCATCCAGAAACACAATCTCCATAAGGTCAAAATTCCCAAAAATCTCATTTCGGGTGTGGTTTCATCTCGAAATTCCCATGGTATGAAATTTTGACAAAGAACATTCTGTGGCAAATTCAAAGGACTACGTTATGTATCTGTTTCATTCGAAAACACGGTCTCCTTCAGGTCTAATTTCATGTAACAAACCGTATGTCCATCATTGACGGACGTCTATGGGCATTCGGGTTTCGTCGGAAATTCTACCGGCTATCTTTTTCTGCTATTTTCACGCTAGCAAACAGTCATACGTTCAAAAACTCGCTTCTCAGTAGCTCGTTTTCGAAATTCACAATCGTGGTGGAATAGGTGCCCATTCTGCAACTTGTTTTAGAATATACTATTTCCAGACTCTGAACAGTGTGATATTGAAACAACATTGAATGTTGAAGAATCAAAAAAACATTATCTTGAGTTGAAAATAACCACTTACGATTCTCTTCTCTGGAAAATCTTCGGATTCTTCATCAAGAAGTCGAACCCAATCGGTGGAGACCATTTCGTCTCGATATTCGAGAAAAACAGACATTTGGACGAAACGATGTTCTACTAGTTTGATGGACTAGAACAAGTGCCCAATAATGAATACTAGTGTTTGAGTAAGGTGTTGAGATTAAGATATCGAATCGTAAAAGAATTCATAGATGAAATGAAGAAAAGAAAAGTTGTTCCAACTAAAAACAAATCAAAGGGATATTTGCATTTCAGGAATTGTAGAAATAGTTAATTTTCAATAAATCTTTAAAAATATTGATACAATTCCAAATGTATACGTACATTGAGCTCGAAGTCAAACAGTCTGAAGATTAAAGAATGTTTATTTAAACGTTGAATTGTTCATGAAGTATTATTCGATATTAAACTTGCCAGATAATCGAGATTGCCTAAATTATATTCCTAATAATTTGTCATCATCAGAGATATCTCGTTCCCAAATGAATACAAATCGTAATTTTCTTCCGTGGCCACTTACTAAGTCACGTGGTACATTTACTGCTCTGTGTTCTCTGTACCCTGTCCTCTTTGTTTCCTCTCAACTCTGAGAGCACTATGGAAAGACAGCTTAACATAAAAGAGTGCGAAGTATTGATTTTCAGTCTCCACTGATGATACTACAAAATAGAACACATATTGTTAATCAAATCACTTCATGCGATCATGTGGGGGAAATAGGAGCATTAGGGGGTACACACAGAATTAGGGTTGCGCAAGGCTCTGTTGAGGCCTGAACAATGAACAAAAGATTTATTTGTGATGCCCGAACGTATCAGATATTTCATGCAGTTGGCAAGTTTTAGATAGCAATAATCTACGTAAATGTGTGTAGTGGAGAGATATGGTTCATTCAAGAATTCCTAACACTAAGGATAGCTGTTGAAAATCGAAGAGATCACATCAATATCAATGATCAAATTGATTATTTTGCTCTGAATATTTTCTTCAATTTTCAGAACGTACGACCAACATTGAAATTGATAAATCATTTTGTTGAGACAGAGTCGGATATCATTTTTCAATGTAAAATTGACTGTGGACGGTGTTTTTTTTTATTGGACAGCATTGATATATGAACAAACGGAATTCTTTTGAATCCAACCTTGTTTAAATCACAAAAATGTAGCTCTATGATTTCCATTCGATAATAATGAGCAACATGAAATTTTGTTAGTATTCCCAAACCAGTCGGCATTCCTCCAAGCTCTTGACCACTCTGAAGATCATGAAATCATTGGTATAGAGCGAGAAGTAACAATGTCTATAACTCCTTGCAATATCATTCAAATATATGATGAAGAGAAAAGAACCCAGATGTGAACCCTGGAGAACTCCCGAAGTGTTATTGAAAGTGGAGGATTGACCACCATTAGTTAAAATAAATTGGGATCTTCTATTTATATAAGAGGATATCCATCTCCTGAAAACTGTATAAACTTCATCTACTTGAGTTTGGAGGTCCATACATGCTTGAAGGTGTTCGGTTTAGCAAATGCGATTCGTTTTGACCGTTCTTCTGTTTTCAGAAGATTCGATTCCGATTAATAATCGCTGTTTTCTGATTTGGATTTGAATACACTAAGTATTTCAAGGGACAAGTGTTTGCGCTACCAAAATTTTGGTGTGATGGTGGAAGAATACCTCATCTGCCGATAGACCAAAGTTCCTGATTATATCATCATATGCATTCATGTGATTAAAGTGAGTTCATTTTGGAAAAATATAGTTTTTCGTGTAACAAGATATAGGCTGAAATGCTACTAAGGGAAAATGAGAAGGGATTTTGAGTTTTGAAAAAAATATGAAGAAAAAATGTGTTACTTTCAATTTTAATAAAGATTAATTCATTAATTAATTGTGATTCTTACACTTTTCCAGAGCCTAAAGAAATACTTCAGAACAAGCGAGCAAAAGCTCCTGATCTCACGTCAATGTTTTTCTACATTTTAAATTTTTTTTCTCAGACGGAAATTTGAGTGATGGCAAGTATTTTAATTTACGGTGTTTAACAAAATAATTTCTGCACTTTAACAGAATAGGCTATCATCACAAAATGGTAGGCTTCAACAAGGACATCTTGACTATGATTTTTTGGATTTAAAGAGTGGCCTGCTCATTGTCCAGATATCCACTCAGTAGATTTTCTCTTTGGAGTATCTAAAGTCATGTGTTCACGTTAGATGATCAACAAACTAACGACAAAAGATCAGTATTATTGATGGAACTGAAGTAATACCTAGAGTAGTCTTGTAAACAGTTACTCAGAAATTTAGCTGATAGTCAGGTTTGTTGGGAATAATAATATAATATAAATAGGTTGTTAAGACGAATCATTATGGATGACAAACCCTATAATATATGTTTGCTTCCGCTGACTCTCATTCGTTATGAATATGTATCAGTACTATTATTGAATAAGATATTCCGAATACGATTTGCCTCGGTTTTAGATTTTCATCGCAAGGGAACCGAAATTCGTCATGCTCTTTACGAATTGAGACGTTAACTTGACATGTGACCTTTTGTCCTGTATAATGTGCGAAAAATGAAATGCTTTATGTAACGAGGGTTTGAATACAATAACATTCACAGGGGTGAGAACGCAATATCATTTATACGGGTTGCTGGTTTCCCATCCGAAAAGATACCGTGTTTCACTATTTAAGAGGAAGGATGGACAAATTGAAGATTTTTCACCAATAATTCCCGAATTTTTAGTTGAAATTACCTCATATCAAGTGAGAAATTTCATGTATTTAATTGCGTGTATAGAAGGTTATCACATTCGATAGATCATCTCGAAATAAATTAAACATAGGTAACATATGAATTGCTGCCCATCTTGGACAAAACAAATTGAAAGAAAACATATTGAAATTTTCGTATCAAGTAGATCAACGTTTTGTGTTTTTTTACCTTATATTACCTTTTTTTTTAAAATTTAGGACATTTTCCGTTTTCAAAATATATTTCTTTAAAAAAAAGCAGAAAATATTTGAAAAATGATTCAAATTTTACTGAGACTCAAGATAAATAATACTCAATTGTCCCTTTTATTGTTTCACCATGTTGGATTTGAATATATCGGTGTCCAGCATTTGAGAATGTATCTGATGTTCCTTCATTAGTACATCAAAAAGTATTTTTTATCAGTTTTATCAGTGCTTGGGATAACACAGGGTACAACAAAATCTTACAGAAATGCATAGGAATTTGGTGGAAGTGAAATAAAAATTAACCTATTTCAGGATTTTGTTGCCCAATATTTTTCCTCTGAGGAAATGAATTCGTACCAATGAATGTCATTTTATTGAGTAAGTGAAGCGAGAAACCAGCAGCCTCAACACACTACCCACTCAAAGTCAATATCCAAATTATTTAAAAATGATGATATCAACTTTCGTATCAGAACACTCAATTCATTAACCAGAGCAATATCAAACTGATTCTACAAGCATCATTTGTTTAAAATGGCCAAGTTTATACGTATATCTACTTGAAATGCAAATGGGCTTCCAAACAACAAACGTGAATTGGAAATATTCATGAGCATCTATAAGATAGATGTGATGCTGATATCAGAAATCCATTTCACCGACAAAGCAGTGTTTCAGATCTCACAACACCTCACCATCTCCACTGAGCACCCAGACGGTACTAATCACGGTGTCGCAGCTATTCTAATGGAAAGTAGCTTGAAATATGATCCAGTATTCACAAAATTCAAACCACAGAAAAAACAAGATTCCTGATATCTTGAACTTTTTCGTCACGAATGGATTCAACAATAGCCACATACTAGCGGAATCTTATCTTGCAGAACTTTCATCTGACCATTCACCAGTCCTGATAACCCTCCACACAATAAAAAATCCAGCAAACGCTCGAGGAAGACGCATTTATGAATATAATTTTAGAATCACCTGATGACATACAAACAGCTGCATACAACATAACAGAAATGAAACAAAAAGCAACATGGGATAGTACCCCAACACACTCAAGAACAGGAGAAATCCAAATGAAATTTTCCCTTCAAATCCGGGAACTGCTCGTAGAAAAACGAAGAGCAAGAGGGAAATGGTAATGTATGAATTCATATTTCATTTTTCAACATTTTCCATTCGCATTCACTTGGATGAAGAATAATGATATTTTTTGTCATTCCCGTCGCTAACTTCTTAATCCAATGGTTCCCAAGATCGATCATAATTCAATTCCAATCAGAATTTTTTCACCATCTTCAAAGCGAATTTCGATTCTGAGATAATTTTTTTTAACTTGGTCACAACCGCCTACATTCAACTGTCCGTGCAACATTGACAAATCTATCTGCGAAGATTCGATGCCCATTCATAAGAATCCAAAAAGGAAATTCTATTATGAGTCGTCGTGAATAATAGCCAACATATGGCTTTGTCAATAAAGTTAGGTCCGAATAAATATTTGGAGATTTCTGGTAATAAATCTCATTACCTTTGCGGTCCCACCGATGCACGCCTTTTACAACTTTTCATAACGTCTCCCCCTCAAAAGATTCCAGAGGAATCTTTCTTTCATGCATCAGGTGGATGATATCTCAATTCGGACCGTAGTAGCTTTTCTGTGAATTTCTTAATGTTTGTTTTGTGTCGTTTTTATTTGTTGTCGTTCCTAAAGATTTCTCTTTCATTTGCGCAACGCCTTACACTATTCTGACGTCAACACTGAGTGAGCCTTGATTTATATTTTGTTATTGTGACCGAGCTTAAGGTCTTATGCGGTGTGTAGATGGCTTTTTGGCTTTTTGGTCAGTTCGCTAAGTACCGTGAGAAATTGAAAACTTGATCAATGGGGTGGAAGATGACGTGCCCTAGTTATGGGGTATAGTTCAATATTCCAAAGAAATGGAGAATGGTAAAATTTGAGATCATTCTGAAGAGCAGAACAATGGCATATGTTTATTGTGATGAACGAAAATACTTTCAATATTATTTTTCAGTAATTTATCTTGAAATAAATCGCTGTCATAGCTTTCTCAAATTGAAGTTTATGTGTTTTTTATAATCTGCTAGTGTTACTTTTTAATTTTTTAAAATTTTGTTAAGGGCATCGACTTCGTAGGTAATCGGTCTTGTACTAAATTCAATATTATTCATTAAAAGTTCACTATGAAATATATAGATAATTAAATACCTGAAATATATAAACCGAAGAAAAATTTAGTCAACAAATTAGCAAGCACAAAAGAGTAAATATGTTTAACCACATATATATAAATAGATAGATTCTATGTGTAAATATATGTGTACAAATAAAAAGATTATAGGTGCAAACATATTCAACGATCAAATAAATAAACAAAATTCAAATAAACACAAGGTTTATTGGTTTATATGACAAATTAATCAACGTATTATGCAAAGTGCTTAAACGAGTGTGGATTGTATTCCAAAACCATTCTAATAGATGGGCACAAGGATTGATATGTTATTCATATTTCTCGCTTTTTTCTTATGTTAGCCCTACTGCAACTGTTTTTCCCTAGTGTAAAAAAACAATCTTTATTACATGATGTAATAAAAATATTAGCTTCCCATTGAAAAAATATGTTGATGACGTCATAACTTTGACAAATTTGACTTGTTAATTTGTAACTTATGTCAAGAGATGCGGAATATAAAACACCGTTTGACGTGTTTTTGCATTTTTTTCAAAAGAGATCGTTGTACGTTTTATGATTTTTGTGCATTACTTTATCATAACCCTGTTTATGTTAATACATTACTTCTCAATTGACTTGTAAAATTGAACAGTGATCTTCTATTGATCGGTTTGAGCCATTGATAAGTCGATCTATAGACGACATAGAGAGCACATAGCAAATATCAATACAAAGAATTCGAAATTGAATAAAGGCAGATAATTGGGAATCCAGGCGACATATGTGTTGCAAAATGGATAGAAACATTGAAGAGGGTGTTGTTCTCATTCTGATGAAAATAAAAAAAAAACATACTACTAGGTGTAATTTGGAAAAACAGAATTTTCAACAATCTTGTGAGTATAGGTTGGTAATATTTTTTTGACCACTCTGTATTACTGAAAACATATTTTCGAGAACAATGACGTAGATCAAACTATCATCTAAGGTCAATTTCGATCTGAAATCTCAAATATTCATTTTCGTACCACTCAATACTGTTAAAAATATTCAAAGGAGAGTGATAGTATATCAATTCTAATTTTCACGGAGAATCATAAAAACAAAGGAAATTGTGGATGTCTATTTAAAATAACAAAGCTGTAGCTGAATTTTCATATATCTTTCAAGACCAGAGATTTTGAAATATTTCAAAAATGTGTTTCATGTTGATCTAAAAATATTTAATATTTTCTGTTTGTATATAATCCATAATATTTTAATATGCCAATCACCTTGGACACCCGATATATTGTGATTTGAACATTTCATAATTTATTCGTGTTGTCTAACAATGTAAAATAATTTTGGGAGAACCTTTCATTATCTGCCGAAATCATTAAAAATAATGATTACATGACCCCACCAGTTTTTCATATGAAGTCTACTAACTCAGAGATAGAAAAGATTTCATCCAAGTTAGATGGCATAGCATACAGGGTATGCTTTTTGGCGCTCTTGTTCACCTGAACAGAGTGCTTATCAATTTGCCCAAATGTCTGTGACTTTCGAATTTTGGGGCAAAAGTGGTATCAATCGTTTTGTTAGGACCTACTGATGAATAATCCGTGGTCAAAATCGATTCTGTCCGTCCGTCCGTTCCGTGAACACGATAACTCTCGAACGGATGAAGTTAGAGAGTTGAAACTTTCAGAATAGGTTTGAGGTATAAATATCTCGGCTAAGTTCGTTATTCGGTCAAATCGGCCGAATAGGTTCGTAGTAACAAAAAAAAATTTTTTTTTCAAATGACACTGTTCAAATAAAAAATTTTTTATGGTGCAGTTTTATCAGACGTATACAAAAATACCACTCTCGACTTCGACAAGCTAATAGTTCTGGAGATATGATTTTTCAAAATTTAAATAATTGTTTTCATTTACTCAAGAGAAAATGAGAAATGTCATGAATTCCCCAGGGCTGTCATCGAAAGTTCATCGTCTCAGATCGATATTCGTTTGACGTATTCCGGAGTTCTCTATCACTGTCAGTTGGCGTAATATTAATCAAAAAATTTTTCACAGAGAGAGAATTCGATGTCGATGACGTTGTCAAGATTCAAAAAAGCACTGACGTAAGTTTTTAGTAGAAGCAGCGGACAAAACTTGGGGGAAATTATTACTAGTTATCTTTGAATTGAGATATAGGTTTGTTCATTAGGTAGGTTCATTAGGCGTTCATATTTGCATCACATTGTCCCATTGTACGGAAAAAGACTATTGTTCACCTGATCAGACTGCTTATAGATTTATTATGGTTTGAATATTTACTCGCAGGTAGCTCAACAAGAGCGCCAAAGCAATCTGACCTCACGTCAGTGCTTTCTAAATTTTTGAAATAAGAAAGTAGCAGTAAGTTTCGGGTATAACCGGAAACTATAGAGGTCTTGAAATATTTCAGAAAGAAAGATCATAGCCTCATATGCACCTTCAAAATCAAGTTTAAGATCAGTCTTCCCAAAATCTTGTTGACTTTCACTTCAAATAATGAAGATACTTCTGCTCGGTTTCGTAAACATTGATCGCTGGATCAACTGTTTGATCGAGAGATTCTATGCCCAAAATTTCGTAAATTCCGAATTACTTAGCTCGATTTAACAAACTCGTTGACTTGTTCTATAAATCTTTCGATCTTTAAGGAACCCACTATTGGTCAATTGTCAATCTATACATTCAGAATCATCATGTCTCTTCTGCAACTACTGTTTGTTTTCTCACATTATGGCCCTTTTTCATATTCTTTACATATAAGTTGGCACGCCTGATTATGTTTTCCTGATACCATAGTTGGTCTAATCAATATTTCATGATCATGATCAGATAATAACAAGACCTACTGAATTTTTAAACTCTGTCTTGTCATACCTTCAAAAGTATAGAATATTCAGTTAAAATTGTCAAAGTTGTGTCAAAAGCCTAACGTTGTTCTAAATCTCATGTTCGTTTAGTACCACACTCTATCAACTTTGTTTTCAAATCACTCGTTTACTAACACATCTCGCTATTCATAAAGATGTCTCAACGACCAGTGTATTGTCCAAAATTACCATGGATGGTAGACTTTTATACATCGACTGAAACCAGAGTTCAACGAGAACAACTAAAGGCAGCATTCGCAAGAACCTACATAGACCATATGTGCTACCTCAATCCTGACTCAGTACCAGCCAAACATAGAACCACACAAATGGTATTCACCATTACCGAAAATGTGACGATAAGTGCTATCGAGGAATTTCTCAATTGTGGTATGAGTATGGCCAGAATTCCTCTAAATACTTCACATGAAAAATGTGTGGAAATAATCAACAAACTGAGACACACAGCTGATAGGTTCAGCAAAAAATTGGGACGCCTCTATCCTTTGGCCATTGCATTAGAATTCAGAGGAACAGAAATAAGGACTGGTTTTTTACAAAATCCAGATAAAAAACCCATTAGAATGGAAAAAGGAAAACAAACAAAGATCACGACGGATCCATCGTTTGAGAATCTTGTTACGCATGAACTTATCTACGTGGATTACCAAAAAATCAGTAAACTGGTAAAACCTGGTGACCAAATTCTACTGGACAATGGAAAAGTAACTCTTTCAGCATTGGAAGTGGCAGAAGAGATGATTAAATGTATTGTAAATACCGCAGGTGATTTGAAGGACAACGTTTCTGTTACTCTGGTTAATGCTCCAATTGAAATTACTCCAGTAAGCGACGAGTACATCAAGAACATAGAATTCGCTCTAGATAACCAAGTGGATGCGGTCATCATGACAACAATAGTAGATGAGAGAAATATCATTCTCCTCAAAGAAAAACTTCAGGATGAAAATAAAAAAATGCTGGTTATCGCGAAGATTGACAATACTCAAGCTATAGATAATTTTGATGACATTGTGAAAGCATCAGATGCGATATTGGTTGGTTCGAATTCTCTCATAGGTGAGCTTCCCAGAGAGAAAATATTCCTGGTGCAGAAATCATTAATAGCCAAGTGTAACAAAATTGGTAAACCTGTTATGTGTAGTTTTGAAATAGCAGAATATGGAGCTCTATCCGAAGCGGAAATAAGTAAAATTGTTAATTTCATAGAAGATGGAATCGATTGTTTTCTATTGACTCAAACAGATATTGACAACAATTTGTTTCATGAAAGTATAAGGCTGATGAACCTCATATGCAGAGAAGGGGAATCAGCAGCTCACCAAAGGAGGGTGTTTAATGAGCTATCAGATAACTTTGTATGGTCTGCAGAACCAGTTTACTCTCTTGCTATATCAGTTGTGGAGTCATCTTTCAAATGCAATGCAGCTGCTATTGTTATAGTTACAACTACCGGGAGATGTGCTAAGATCTTATCAAGATTCAGACCACGATGTCCAATCATAGCCGTCATAAAATTAGAACAGAACGCTAAGCAGCTTCAGATATACAGAGGGATCATACCTTTAGTTTATTACTCGAAATATACAACCGATTGGACAACCGAAGTAGAAGCGAGAATTCAACTTGGAATTACGTTTGGGAAACTCAATGGGTTCATTAGGATGGGAGATATAGTAATCACGGTATATGGTGCAAAGAGGAGTTCAGGTTTTACGAACACGATGAAGATGGTTTTCGCTTCTGAATTCGATGCTGCTAAAGTCGACGAGGAAGGTGATAATTGATTATCACGCTGCAATTATTGTCTCGATATGCTTCAGTGCTTTTATTATATGAGCTTTTGTTTTGCTTCTATCTCATATCACTTCTAAAAAAAAATCGGGAATGAATAATGTTATTATATCTGGAGAATCTTGATGGAAGTCATTATTAATTGCAATTGGAAAAAAACTATTGAATCGAATATCGAGGGATCTTTTACAACTTGTTGGTTGTACATTAGCGTTTAGCTTAATAGTGTGAGTCTCAAATAGGTCTAAATAAAAATTATCTGTTCTCTGGTTTATTTTCACTTGAGACATCGGGTAGGGTTTATAATTTTACCTGACTCTGGAACTGACTGTGGAGAATCTACTTAACCGTACTTCAAATTCAAAATAACCACTTAAAATTTTTTTCAGTTGTGTTCGAAACTCCTTCTTTTGGAACAAAGGTCTTTTTCCATCGAAAATCATATAGAAGTTGATATCTTCCTTCAGGGAAATAGCTGATAATTTTTGATTGACTATGTAACAAATTTGTTCAGCATATCTATGGTTCTCAAAAACTTATCAAATCAATTTTAAATATTATATTTTGAATATGTAAACAAATTTTACTCCAAAAATCAAATCAGTAAGGGTTAAATTAATGAAGATTTATAAACTTCATCAACTTTCAACTTGTTTCATCTACCATTTCTAGAAATTGAAAATGGAATATCCACTCTCAAAATTATCTAATGAACTTCTCTGTGAGTTCATTATATAAAAAAACTTCTAGATCTTCTCGTTCAGAATATTGGTAACATTGATAAGATACTAACCTATAAGCTCCATAGGTGCACGAATTTTGTTAGGATCCGACGTATAATAATGAGTGATCAGATCCAAAAAAATTTTCCTTTCAACGTTTTTCAAACGAATTTCAAGTTTTGAATGGACTTGATGTTATTATGGAAACCAAATTTATGATTTTCATAACTGTTGAAATATTTGACGGATTTGGCCCACTTACTAACTAAACCGATTTATTCTAAAAATTAATCTATCCTGAAGATATCTTCTGGGGAAAATAGAGTATATACGGTCGGCTACACATAATCCAATTTGACCACGAATTCTTCATCAGATTGACAATTTTCGGCCCAAAATTTAAAAATTGGAGACATTCGGGTGAATTGATAGCATGCTATTCTACCAGTTTGGTAAGTGAGAAATCCCTTTAATTCAAACATTCAATGTTGTACTGAATTGCAAAACGAAAAAAAATTGGGGAATATCAATGAAAACTTATATGCCACATCCTTTAAGTTTCATTTCCGATGAAACAAAAATATGCGTTCGTTGTGGTGTTCTTACCTAGACTTTGGAACATTGCGATACAGACAAAAACGACATAGAGAATGTTAGAGAATCAACAAGCATACACCTTGAATTGAAAATGATCAAACTTACAGTATAATATCTTATCTTAAACACAGGGTCTTATATTACTGCATAGACTCTGAGTTATAACCGAATATCGAAGTGGC
The DNA here is from genome assembly GCA_030674115.1 of Micraspis discolor. Lineage (NCBI taxonomy): Eukaryota > Metazoa > Arthropoda > Insecta > Coleoptera > Coccinellidae > Micraspis > Micraspis discolor. The sequence continues at coordinate 447,329 of JARTUT010001755.1, read as the reverse complement.
TTCGGAACGGTCATACATGAACCATTGAAAGAATTTGGCGCAATAACGAACTTATTTATGATATTTGGACACATAACCTATTGTGCCAATAGGGCTTTCCAACCTGCTGTCACGATCAGCTGTTTAATGGCCGCTGTAGAAAAAACAAAGCCTTTGTTTACAAGTAAATAGTTGTGTTATTTGTAGAAATCAGTGAAATACTTAATTGTTTTTTATACAAAATGCCTAATTTTTGTTGTATTGTTGATTGTGGAAGTGTAGGAACCCGTGACAGTGTTAGATTTTTTCGAATTCCTGCTATTTTGAACTTTAAGCATAAGATTGAAATGAACAAACTGTCGGTTTTAAGACAGGATCGTTGGATAAATGCTATACATCGAAGTGATCTGACACTCACAAAGCTCAAATACTCATTAGTATGCTCAAAGCATTTTATTTCAGGTAAAAAACTTGATTTTTTGACTGTTTTATATGTACTGAAAGCTTAATTTATTTAAGGAGGTCCAGCAGATCTAATGGACATGTTAAACCCAGACTGGATTCCCTCACTGAATTTGGGATATGAAAAACATGGTAGTACATGTTCAGAAGATGCAGAAAAAAGCTTAATCGTTTTAAACGAAGAAAGACCAGAGATATGTTAAAATATGAGGTAAGGCATTGAATCATTGCATGAATCGAGTAGTGCTAAGGTAAGATAATATGGTTGAAATAAAAGTGTTACCATTGTATTTTATAGTATATTACTATAATAATTCTTCTCATTTAATCTCTTGTTCAGACTACTTCTATCCGTAGTCAAATTTTCAAGGGTAATTGGGCAGTGTTTATGTATTTATCAATTTGTATTGATAGTTTTTAAATGAATAGGTACATTGTGCTAGCAATAACCAACCTTCAACATCTTGTGAAGAAGATACTTTGAAAACATTGCCTGATGAATATTTCAATTCGAGAGCTGTTCAGACAGATATCGATAGTGAAGAGATGATAGGATTGCAACTCTTGAGAAGTCGTCAGCATTATTTGGAAGCGAGGTTCATTGAAACATCCTTCACGAGTTTCAAAAGTGATGATACTCGTATAAAGTATTATAAGGGAGTGCCAACATTCTCAATGCTTAACTTTATTACAGAAGACTTGCAACCATTCATCAAAATTACTACGACCACTGCGTTATCTCATGCAGAACAGATTTTGCTAAGGCTAATTAAATTACGTCTAAATTTAGACTTTACAGATTTGGCTTATCGATTTGGCATTAGTAAATCCTGCACTTCAACATATTTCAAAAACATGCTACATACAATGTATTTACGATATAAAGGTTTGATTGTATTTCCAGAGAGGGCCACAATCTTGAAACATTTACCACAATGTTTCAAAGAGTCTTTTCAAGATAAAACCACTCTGATTATTGATTGCTTCGAAATAAGAACACAAAAACCTAGCAATTTACTGTCAGCAGCACAGTTATGGTCAAATTACAAACACCACGAGACTGAAATATTTATAAGTGATGGTTGGGGTGGTAGAGTGTCTGACAAAATATTGACCAAAAATTCCAAATTGTTGGATAATTTGATTCCAGGTGATACTATTTTAGCAGACAGAGGATTCTTAGTAAAAGAATACCTGCGATTATTTGGAGCTGCGGTTAGAACATCTGCTTTTGTTAGAGGGAAGAACCAACTATATCCCACTGGTATTGAGGAAACCAGAGGATTGGCGCATGTGAGAATTCATGTAGAGCGTGTAATTGGATGAGTTAGGCAGAAGTATTCCATTCTCCATGATGTTGTACCGATGTCTCTTTTGAGCACACAAGATGAGCAACCGATTTTGGATGAAATTGTTCATGTTTCATGTGCTTTGAATAATTTATGCCCATCAGTTGTTCCTTTATAAATAAAAACATTTCACTAAATTATGTAGTTTCTTTATGAGATATATCTTCATCAAAATAGTCACAATAAATTAGCATTCAGGTCTTATATTGAAGAACAATGATAAAGAATTACTATTTACTATAAAAAAAATATTTATTTTGCACTCATTCCAAGATGAATATAATTAGAATTTTTATAACAGCATTATTGAAGAAATTATGACAATAAATAATGATCTGGGGTTGTATTCTCTAAATAATGTGCTGCAATATCAGAATACTCTTGTTGAAGTTTATGGAAATATTCACTCATATTCGTTTCACTCATTTTACGTATAACAACAGAAATTATATACGTTAGAAATTAGAGTATAAAGCACTTCTATTTCAAACTTCAAATAATTCGCTTTATAAATAATCTATTCAACAATCTTCCACTATTCTTTAACAATCATTTCACCGAAAGAACAAACTTCGAAAGGAATATGCGATCGTTTTATCTTGAAACTTGCATTACAAAAATGATAAAACAACACAGCGTTCAATGCAAACAAACGTTTGTTTTTCCTTCAGCGGCCATTTTGATACATTTGAGGTTAGAACGTTGGAAAGCCCTATATCAAAACTTCAGCTGAATGCATTCGACTGTTATTGGGGTCACCTGTCGGATGGTCTGGCACACTCAACTCTGACCAAGGATTCATCATCACAGTGCCTAGCCTAATTATTCGAGGTCATTTTCAATAGTTTCGAAGTGACGATCTCTTTTTCAATTCACAGTTTTTAAATGAGATTTTCATTATCATTATTCAGTGCGGTCAAAAAAATACAGTGTCTCCATTCTCAACATGGAGAAATCAATACTTTTGGAGATATGATCTTAAACAACTGAAAACTACGTGTGAGTGGTTTATCAAGAGCGCCAACGTTACTTGTCCTAACTTCAGTGCTTACGCCTTATTTTTATTTATTGCTACTAATAATAAATAGTTATTTCTGATAACCATTAGTTTTCCGTATCTACGGGAAGGATTTCATTCAATTACATTTAAGTGGGAAATCAGACATATTCAATTTCTATCGAATCGAATCGAAGTTAAAGGGGTGGCTATTCTCAACCTCTAATAATAAAGTTAGCGGGGTGAGAAAATAACTGAAAAATACAATTATGTATTAAATGACTGAGTGGATTTTGATCACTATTCGATTTTCAGAACCCGTAAAAATAATAAATCCGCAAATTCGTTTTCGAAAAATTTTTAAAGGAAGTAACCCCATTAATTTTCACTAAAGAACCTTTTCCCAAAGTTCTCCTCATTTATATTCAGATAGATACCCTGTATATTATCAGTTATTATGTAACTTCTTCAATGATTCTAGATATCGTGTTGCTATAGGATCAATGATTCGAAAAGCGCACAAAAGTTGCTGACCCAACGTCAGTGCTTTTTAGCATTTTTGTTTTCGTAGAATCATTCAGTGAACGACACAGTTTCTGTTAAAAAATCAAAAGCCGAATGAATGCGTGTTTCTGGAATCTCGCAATCCATTCGATGCTGCTGCATCATGTAGCAGACAAGAGTGGTCCACAGCACACTAGGATCGAGTGGTGTATCGGTCGAATCGCCCCCGATTTGAAATTGCTGCGGGAGACACAAAGGACCCGGCGGTCCGTGAAATTCGATGAAATGTGACGGCCTGCACATGTGACCACGCGAATGGACCGGCCAATCAACTATACTGATTTTCAGCAATGAAGCTTCACCGAAATTGGTTCGGTTTTTGCGCTACCGGTGTGAAGCGGCTTCCTTTTTTATTCGTGATGCGTTTTTCTGGGTCTCCCTTATGGAGGGTGAAACCATCGGCGATGCAAATTTAACTTCTGTTTTGATTTCGACCGAACCTGACCCTATGGTCAAAACTTTCCGCTTTTTACGAAATTTATAATATTCAAAGGGAAATGGATTCTCATGATCAATAAGATGAAAATATTACAGCTTATGCCTCTGTAATAATAACATTGCTCGCGACTCTATGAACATGGTTCACTGACATAAATTGTTTTATTTTTCACTTGTATATTATATGTTTATTTTACCTTAGAAAGGGTTGCTATAAATACACTCATTATGCCCGTGGGCATTTTAGCGAGCATTATGGATCATAACGCCCGCTCGTTGTGCGAGAAGCAAAATAAGCTAGAAAGAAATTATTTATTTCGCAGAATTTTAATACTAAAACAAAGACAACTCAACGAACGAAAACAAAGTCTTTCTTAATTAAAATTAAAAGTGCAGTTTTCGAATTTCCCGGAAAAATTCTTCAATCGTGAATCTTGGGATGTTTTCGAAACCTGAGGAGCGAAAACTTGACCACAAGTACTTGGAAGTTCGTTCACAAGAGAACCAACCACTAGAGAATTCATGAGAATCTGTTACCGAATTCACAATCATCGTCGATATTTTGTTTTTGAAAAAAATGCTCTGCCCTATGTAACCTTCCGCCACAGATGCACTCTTCCATCTTCCGTGTATTTTTAACGTTTTATATGATGCACCAGCCTCAGTTAAAACAGTTGCTGAAGTCTGTCTCAAACAATGTCCTGTATATTCATTTGCATTATCCAATTTTAAGTATTTGGCAATCATCGAAGACACACTTCCTATGGTATTTTTGCCAACAGGTTGGATGGTGCACCGACCATTTCGGAACGTGAGGAAAAATCTAGGATTCTTCACTCCACTGGGTCTCAAGGATATATATTTTCTGACCAGCCCCAAAGCTCCTATTTTTTCTTCCTCTACAATGCTAAATCCTTTTGACATACCGGTTTTAGTTTCGGGTATTTTAACAAGTAAACAGCTACCCTTATCTTCTATATCTTTGATAGACATTTTTACTAATTCATCTCTCCTTAGTCCTCCAAAAACACCCATTATTAGAACTACTTTATGAAGAAGATGAATTTCATCAGGAGCTTCATTGATAAATGTATGAACTTGTTCTGCTGTCAAAACTTTGGATTTCTTCGGAATATATCCTTTACATTTTATTTTTAAAAACGCTACTAGCCGGGAGAATTGTGAAATATTGATATTTTCATTGACAATCAGTGTAGATTTCAAAATAGAATATTTCGTCCACAATGACGCAGGACAAAATTTTTCAGACTGAAATAAAAAAATTACCCACACATGAACAAAATGAAAAATAAAAAAGCATACCAATTCTTGAAAGTAAGCAAATAACACTGTTTCATCTATAGCAATTATTTCATTTTTCAACTTGCATTGATGAAATGTTTCATAATCCTTGTCCTAGACGAGTCTGGATTTTTCTGGTAATAAATTATTTGCAGCTTTGGCTGCATTTTCAATTATATTATTTGGCAAATTGCTATTCATTTCTGTTATTTCTTTAAATTTTCACAACGAAAACAGTAATGACATTCACTTAATAAAATGAATCTTTGGTATAAAAATCAAGGAGGGAATAGTTCATAAAATATGAAACAACATATCAACAGAATGCTTGGGTGAAAAAACTAAAACTTGAATGTTTTGTTTACTGAAATAACACCAAACAATGATTATATGAAAATTGAATAAAATGAACGACTCGTTCTTTGGACAAACAAGAGTGTAAATGAATCAAAATTAAATTATCCACTAAACTTTTGTGCATAAGTATTCCAAAACAAGTTTTTTTCAATTTATCTGCACGCGTACCACGTTCATTCAGAACATTTCCGTGAAATTTCCCACGACACTGGGATCTATCCGATTCTACGCACGAAGTAATAAAACCATAACCACATTTCCTAATTCCAATCTCCCCACCCATTATTCAACCCATCCAACACAACCAAAAGTAATGGTAAAATAGTAAATTGTAATATTATATCTTTATATTCATATTCAATTCAGGTCTGGTCCTAGTCCTAAGAGAAAAACCTCATTTTCATTATGAGAAAAGAACCTCATTGTCGATATTATCGGCAAGATCAGTTTCAGTTCCAAATACTAATCCAATAGTCCCAATGGTCCGATCTCATTCGAGTCACGAATGGGTTCGGAATACTTCGGACTTGGAATAGTATCTGGAACTGATCTTTGGACTAGTTTATTCTCTGGACCGGATCAGGGCTGAACTGATCCATGGATCAGCCATCCCTAGATTGCATTCAGTTTTGGACTAGGATAGGTAATTGTAGTCTATAGACTTGGTTACCTAGCGCTGTATGCGTGCGCATACATACACTGAGTCAGTTAGTTCGCTCTGCTTTGAGTTGAGAACGAAACGAGTACAGTAGTACAGATAGTGGACTAGGACCAGTACATTGATTTGAACTATGAATTACATCACTAAGTCTATACTAGCCAACTTGAAGTAGATAATTTACTTGCTATTTTGATACATTCATATTAGTATTATACATTTATTCAGGGAATCTGTACATGAATGCAAAGTTCTTTAGGAAATGATTCTTTCGTGAAAATTAATATGGGTTTTTTCTCAGAAGGAGTCGACGAATTTGCTGTTCTAAATTAATATTGAATTATTTAATCTAAATATTATATAAGTTGAGGTGAAAAAAAAACTTAGAAAATAACACCTTTGCTGTCAATTGAATGAGTAAAATTACAATACTTTTGGAGATTCACAATTGCAAATTCGTCGACCTCATTATTCTCACTTAAGAATAATTTCCTAAAGTCCTTCTATTTATTGAAATCCTGTATACCGATTTTGCCAATAGGAGCACAGTATTAAATATCATGCATTCCGACCTATGGTAACACATTTATACAAAGAATTTACATTTTATACAATACAATTATAATATACAATACAGGGTGAACCACGACGAACTGCATCGATCGATATCTCAGAAACTGAATGCGGGAAAAATTTGAAATTTTAGGAACTTGCCAGATGTCTTGGGACCTATAGAGCTAAAATATTTTCATCTATTGGGCACTTCCGGTTATACCGGAAATAGACCCTAAGTCGCTAATTTTAAATGGGATACCCTATATATTATTTATATATTATCATGTCCTATCCCTAAGTCTGAGCGTTTTTGACATATTCAGGTTTTTATGTCAAAAATTACGATTGCAAGCCCTAATTTATTTATCAATTGTTTCTATAAGAAAGCCCTTTTTACTTACTTTGGGTTAGATGTCTTGTTGAAAAGGACCTACTTCAATAGATTTTGTGTAATACTTGGACAAATAATCATACAGAGTGTTAAAAAAAAAAGATCTAGAATGAGATTGAGAAAACTGACAAAACTCGATTTTTTCGAATGGAAACCCCCCATTTTTATTATTTTGTAGCATTAATCATCAAAAATGAAGGTAACTTTGTATGAGGTTATCTATACCTAAAATTTGAAGTTTTCGAAATATTGCCAATTTAATATTTTTCTATGGCGGTTTTGCATTTAATGTGTAAACAATTAGATCTAGGATAGCCATGTTTATGTTTGACATTTCAAATCATCGTAATGCCAGCCCGGTTAAATTATACAAACGAGGATTATTTAAACTTATTTATTATTTATGAACAATGTGCAAAAGTTATTTCAAGAACCTGTTATACATTTGCTACCAGATATCCTCATAAACAAAAACCATAACCAAATACTGTTAAACGAATAATAGAAAACTTCAAGAATTTTGGATCCGTAAAGGCAAATATGTACAAAAATAAACCAGTTGTTGACAATGAAAATATTGAAATAGCAATTTTGGGATATTTTGAAGCATATCCAACAAAATCTTCAAGGCAAGTAGCATTAGAATCAGGATTATCTCAATCGTCAGTTCTAAGAATTTTACATAAACACAAATATCATCCCTATGCAATTTCATTAGTGCAGCATTTGAAAGAAACTGATTTTCCAAGAAGAATGGAATTCTGTGAATTCATAATACCTCGTTCACAAGAAGATTTTTTTTTTTTTGGATAATATCGTTTGGACCGACGAACCCAAATTTACAAAGAATGGTGTTTTTAATCGACGTAATTGCCATCATTGGAGTGATAGAAATGTACACCCATTTAGGGAACACAATTTTCAAGAATCCTGGCAATTTAACGTTTATTGTGCAGTAAGAAATGAATTAGGTCTCTTTGAATAGTTCTAATATAAAACATATATTTCAACTTATAGGAGACCGATACTCAACATCTTGCGGAATTTTGAAGTTGACTTTTTAGACAACTTGCCCCTGGCTGAACTTCGAAAACTTTTCTACCAACATGATGGAGCACCTCCACATAATGCCCATTTGGTCAATAATTATCTGGAAAACTCATTTTACGATCAATGGATAGCCAACAATGGACCAAATCTTTGGCCACCTCGCTCCCCGTACCTATCAGTGCTCGATTTTTATGTATGGGGAACAGTGAAAAATAACGTGTATAAAACATCAGTGACCACCATGGAAGACTGCATGAGACGTATTAGAACAGCATTTGAAGACCTGGACCCCCAATCAATAAGAAAAGCCACCCATGAACAATTGCTGCTGAGATGCGAAAAATGTTTAGAAGTTCAAGGACACCAATTTGAATATTTACTTAAATAATTTTTTTAAGCCTGATTCAAATGCTACTTGAAATGTCAAATATAAACGTGGCTATCCTAGATCTAATTGTTTACACATTAAATGCAAAACCGCCATAGAAAAATATTAAATTGGCAATATTTCGAAAACTTCAAATTTTAGGTATAGATAACCTCATACAAAGTTACCTTCATTTTTGATGATTAATGCTACAAAATAATAAAAATGGGGGTTTCCATTCGAAGAAAACGAGTTTTGTCAGTTTTCTCAATCTCATTCTAGATCTTTTTTTTTGAACACTCTGTATGATTATTTGTCCAAGTATTATACAAAATCTATTGAAGTAGGTCCTTTTCAACAAGACATCTAACCCAAAGTAAGTAAAAAGGGCTTCCTTATAGGAACAATTGATAAATAAATTAGGGCTTGCAATCGTAATTTTTGACATAAAAACCTGAATATGTCAAAAACGCTCAGACTTAGGGATAGGACATGATGCATGAAATCTGCCTAGAATGTTAAGTAGATTCCAAAAATGTAATAATATATAGGGTATCCCATTTAAAATAAGCGACTTAGGGTCTATTTCCGGTATAACCGGAAGTGCCCTATAGATGAAAATATTTTAGCTCTATAGGTCCCAAGACATCTGGCAAGTTCCCAAAATTTCAAATTTTTCCCACATTCAGTTTCTGAGATATCGATCGATGCAGTTCATCGTGGTTCACCCTGTATATAGTATACAATACATTATAATCATGTAGATAGAGAAAACAAAATGTAATATTCAATTAATCCCAAAAATCAAGGAGGGGATAGTTCAAAAAATATGAAAAAACATATTAGCATGAATGCCTAGGTGAAAAAACTAAAATTAAATTTTTTTTGTTTACTAAAATAAATAACACGATACGATAATTCTATGAAAGAAGAATAGAATAAACGACTCGTTCTTGGGAAAAGCAAAAAAGTAAATGAATCAAGGTTAAATTATTCACATAACCTTTCAATCTATCTGCACTTAACCGCCAACGATGTTTTTCCAGAAAATTTCCGTGATATTCCCCATGACACTGTGATGCACCTGAGTCTCGGCACAAAGCAATAAGACAATCTCAATTCCTGATTTCAATCCCCCCATTAATAAGTAAACATTCAAATATGACGAGAGAGTAGTGTTAGACCGATACCAATTAAAAAATCCATAGAATTTATAGAGATAATCCCATATGTATATATTAGACATATATCGTGAACGTCATTTCGAACGCATAGAAATTTGATACCAGAATGAATGTGTAGAACTATCTCTACTGCGCATGCGCAATTCTTGAAGGTCTTGATTACCGCTGTTTGAAATTTGGCGAGCATTTCTCGGGCGGACTTGACAACTAATATAATTCTTTCGAGGATAACCTTCTGATGATTTTGTACGTGTATTTTTGTAACATCAAGCATAATTTACACCAGTGCTTTTCAATATAAATGTTATTTCTTTCGAATTTGAAATGAGCGATTCGAGTTTCCGAATACTGCATTCGGTTAGACTCGTTTGCGCATGCGCAGTTTAGACTATCCCTATTCAATAGAATGTTTTACAGTTTATGATACTTATAGATTGTTTTTTTTATTGTTGTAATATTGTGTATGATGTTTTTTACAGGCTTGAAAAAAAGCACTGCCCGCAACGTTGCCAACTAAATCCTGCATCCAATACTGTTCGACAATTACTAATTATACAGGGTAAATTCAATAAAAATAAAAATAGAAATATTATAGAAAAAGCACTAATAATAATTCAGATCATTACTTTTCGTAATTCTTTGAGAGCTTTTTTTCTATTGAATTTCAATAAATCACGATGTTACAATTTTCCACTGAATGCGAACAGACTAACCCCATTTCGGAATCTGCCAGGTCGATAGCCGCAATCTGCGAATTCGAATTGTTACACAGCCACCACTATATCCGACCCTCCTGTTGAAAACAACAGCTAGCCTAAAAACGAACACACGTACACATACAGAGGCGAAACGCAGACATTCCACCATCATCATACACACACAGGACCACATCCAGTCAGAAAAGAGAAAAAGCAACGAGAGCAAAACGAATAAAAATCGATTCATTTGCAAACGACGACCGATGCCGTCCGATATTTACAGTCCTTGATTGGGACCCAGGGCTAACTTGATTAGCGATTAGGGTGATTGTGACGTGAACTCAAAGGTGTAATTAGCGCTGCCACTGCGGGGAGCCCCGGATTTTCATAAAGAGCTGTTTGCCGCTATCCCTGGCTGGGGGAGCAGCTTTCGGTCCGGGAGACCTTGTCAGATTTGAATTGATGATTTCTTGTCTTTGAATTCTCGGGAAGGTGGACGATATTAACGGAATATATAACACTTGCCTTACATTTCCATGTACACAGAAAAAAAAAGAGAACAAAATAGTTGATTCATTTACCATTACTTATTACAATTATTCATTAGAAACTTACAAATGAATATTGCTTTAGTTTAACTCCCCATTAATAAATGAGTATATGTCCCTGTACTAAGTTAATAATTATTTTATCTTTGTCTCACTAAAATTATATTGAGTTGTTAGTAATAAATGTATTTGAATATTTTTGAATATATGTATATAAATATAAAGAATAACCGTAAATGAATGAATAATTTTATATATAATATTTTATAATAAATATATTCAACTAATAAGTTACATATCTACAAGGTGAGATTTTGGCTACTATATTATTATCAACCATAGATTCTTGAGATCAAATGAAAAAATATTTTCCTTTACCAGTTTTCGAAATTCGACTCCATTAAAAAGATACAGGTGTTGAAATTTTATTAAAAAAATTGTAATTGCTTATATTTTTGTAGTGACTTATTCGAATGAAATCAAATTTCCTAGGAGATTTGAAATAAATTGGACACACATTACAGTTTAAACACTCTTGCTCTATCCTCTTCTGAAGGTCTTCTGAATAATTAATTCATCACCAACTCGTAAAACTATGAAAAGATACTGCAAAATAGGCAGTTACTAAAGACATCCTAGCATTTTCTGTATGCTTGAACGTTGCACTGTTTCTAAAATATTCGATGTTGAAGGATTTAAAATTTGAAAAGATATCGAGAAAATTATCAGGTTTAGAAATAAAGAAACCTTAGGATGATAGTTTCGAAATAATTTTTTGCGTTCAACTAAATATTATTCGTAGTAGATGTTAAAGAAGAAATTATGATCACTCTGTGTATTCGGGGTTTAATTGTTTTGTTCTAAATGGGAGTAGTCAGTATGTGTACTCATAAAATTAAGTCTATTACTGACGAAACTGATTTCTTCATTAATTGCTATCAAAAAAACTCCAATTTTTCGCAATTTTTCTTAAATGGTGTATAAAATGTGCAAAGTAATCTAAAGTCATTTTTACTTAGAGGTCATATATACAGGGTGAGTCTTTGACCACTGCGTTAATTTTAACCATAGGTTCTTGAGATCAAAAGAAACACTTTTTCCATTACGGTTTTTCCAAATTCAGCTGCCTTCAAAAGTTATAAGCATTTTTAGTTTTCACATTGGGCAAATACCCTCTGTAGTCCAGTTTACTTTGAATGAAAAATACCTTCCACAGCATTCACTATTGAATCTGAATTGTTTAAAAACATTATTTTCCCTCTAAGTAATGATTCACTCACTCATGTTTCATCCGATGAGGTCCATATCCAGAAGGAAGATACAAAATACTTATTTTCTGGTAAAAAAATTCAACACCATAAACATAGATTTTTGTTGTTCTACTATATTTTCTTTCTACTTCAAGATTATAAACCATGCCTTTCTAGTGAGAATTTCCAAAAAACCTCAGAATTATTGGGTGTTATCATCATACATTTGTAATTTTCTTCTTAAAATTTCCAAATCATGATAACCATCATTTCTATGAATCTTCCAATGCAAGAGGTTGTCACTGTGCTTTCTTTTTCACTCAAAGCCAGAAAAAATCATCTATGATTTTCCAAACACTGATTTCTGAAGTTTCTTCTCCTTGACAAAGACCAGTGAACAGGTATTTTCTGTACTGAATCCCAATAACAATTTACCTGGATAGATTACAAGTATTTCCAGATTTAGGTGTGCAATTATACTTTCTTGAAGAAATACCTAAATTTGATTTTGAAAAATCAACTAGGTGTTCTTTGATAAAAATTTTTTTGTTAAATCATTAATATGAATCTATTCTGTTTAGACTATAATTACTGATTTTTATAATCAGAGTAAATAACGTAAACAAGAACATAAATATTGAATAATGGTTATTCATAGATTATGTCAAATTTTAATACCTTACCATAGAATATTAATTTATCACCGAACCCCATGAGAGAAAAAATTAATATATGCAATGTTTTTTTTAAATGAAAGATAATATCTGTAACTATTATTGATCTTTAGTTATAATTTTCCTCAGAATAATTAGAATGAATTATTATCACATTAAAATATTATAACGTCTCTGTGGTGGGTAGTTCCAAATAAAAAAGTATTCTGTGGTTCCTTGTTGTTTTGATTCTGTTTGAAACTGTCAAAAGTTATTTGTATCTTCAAAAAAAAAAGTGGAAAGATTTTTAGGGATAATATCGATAGTTTTAAATTATTCAATTCAGTATGAAATGATTATGGTCAGAAATTGCCTTCTATTCTAATCTTTCTTGTTTATGAGCTTATATCTTCCAGTTTCAATATTGATTGAATTTTAATTAACCATGCATCATAACAAACATTCAGAAATATTAAAACTAAGTCAAATTCTATTATCTCTTGAGTTTGTGAACAAGGTTGAATCGGTGTATGAAATAAAGATAATAAAGGTATAAAACAAATCTAGGAGTCTGGGTTCGAAGTTTTTAAAACTCATATGAGCTCAATTTGCAGCATTCCTATGTTAGAATAGATATAATTTGATGAACCCTGAAAGCCTGAAGCTATAAAAAGCCAGCTCTTCATAAAGACAAGTCTTCAATTTAACAGGTCCTGACAGAAAATACTTTACCTATTTCAACGGTCAAAATATACCGAAGAGCGATGGAAAACTTTTTCTTTATTTATTATGGAATATTATTCTGGATTAAATATTAAAGAAGGTGCTAGACATCACTAACAATGAATACAGCAAATGGCAATTTAGATTTTGTGGTGAATGTAAGACAAAAATTGTTCAGTGGTTAATTTCATCTATTAGTTTTTAGTGGTGGAACCATAGAGGGAAGAGATTTCCCCAACCTTTTGAAGAAATATTTAATATAGACATAAAATATGGCAACATTGAACAAATCTTGTTATTGAATCATTTCAGCACAGAGTTGGATTTGGGAAAATCAGAAAATTTGGACAAAATTATATCGATTTAATTCCTTTCAACTTCAAATATCTCAAGAATGGTGCAATTTAGGAGGAAAGATGAAGAATGATTTTATATGCAAAAAGACTAATGATTCCAGGAAGTACGAGATACGGACTTTAGTTCAAGTGATATTTGTTTTTCATGCAATTTAACCAATCTGTAGAGTAGTAGCGAGAAACCCACAAGAAATGGAATAAATCTATTGATGCCAAAACATGCATGACTGTTATCAAAAACCTTCTACTAGAGATCATTTCAATTGATATTGTCGTTTGAATATTACTGGTGAAAATGCAATTTATGAAATTTCAACACCATATATCTTTTGAACGGGGCCAAATTTGGAAAAATGTTATAGGAAGAAAATGTTTCTTTTGACGTCAAGAATCTAGGGTTGAAATTAACGCAGTGGTCAAGGACTCACCCTGTATATACATATACAGTTTGCGGCAAAAGTCAGTTCACACTTTCTGGTATTCACGCATGCGCGTATTCTCGGTCAGGGCGGAAGGAGGCAGCTGAAACGTAGCCGGTTGAGTTGTCCGCGTGTAGTAGTGTTGTATACTTTTACAGTGCGTTCGTTGTCATGGCTGCGCATGTAAAGTACACGAAAGAAGAACTTGTTTGTTTGCTCACTTCTTACCTAAAACTTGACGGAGATTATGCTGAAATTTACGAAGAATTTCGCCAGCGCTTTCCAAATGAGCAAATTCCCACTAGATAAATGGTGCATAAACTGAATCGTAAATTCGTAAGTACTGGCTCCGTAGTCGACGCGCCGCGTTCAGGTCACCCTGCTAATTTTTTCGTGAAATTTGTTTTACCGTGACTAAACGATGCCGATTTGAAGAAGTGTATCTTTGGTCTATCTCTATGTATTGGAATACCCTGTATATTTTAAATTGTTATATTAGGTTGTTCGGAAAGTAATTTCGTTTTTTCCCGTCAGAGGACTTAATTACGTTTTTTTGAAACCAACTTCACACTTAGGCCGCTTAACCATTATATGTCTTGAGAGCCGATATTGCAAGGCTTGTGTGTGAAGAAGTTCTATTAATTCTACACAGTAGTTTTTGGTTCGTGCCCTTTTAAATATGGAGAGCAATAAGCAGCATTTTCGTCATATTTTACTTTTTTACTTCAGAAAAGGTAAAAATGCTGTCCAAGCGAGAAAAAAATTGACGGATGTGTATGGAGAAGGCGTGTTAACAGTACTCCAGTGCCAAAACTGGTTTGCAAAATTTCGATCCGGCAATTTTGATGTCGAAGATGCACCACGATCTGGAAGGCCGGTCGAAGCTGACAAAGATGCGACAAAGGCATTCGTTGATGCAAATCGGCGAATCACTAAACGAGAGATCGGTAAGAGATTAGATTTATCGAATTCGACTGTTTATGGCCATTTGAAAGGCATAGGCTTAACCTCGAAGCTCGATGTGTGGGTGCCCCATGTCCTTACGGAGCGAAATTTGTGTCGTCGCATTGAAGCGTGTGATTCGCTCCTCAAACGTCAAGAAAATGACGCCATAGTTGCCATCTTTTCAAACATATGAAGTTGTGATCACGACAATTAGGTGCGCTATTTTATCGTTATTCTACGTTTCGGCTCTTGAGAATTTTTATAGTCGCCCAATAAACATTATTCAGTTAACTATGGTCAGTGTATGGTGCAGCTCTGAAAGATTCCAAGTAGGAAATTACTTTCAAATGGTTTTTAATGTTTTATGCAGATTTAAGTTATGAAGAAACACCGTGAAATATGGTACCAGGTTACATTTTTGCGCGCATGTTTCTAGTGAAACAGCGAGCTATCGTTTTCTCCAAATGTCTGTAATTTTCGAATATCGAGCCGAAAATATTCTCAATCGATTGAGTTTGACTTCCTAATGAAGAATCCATGATAAAATTTGAGTGTTCCTGATCCTCCGGCCGGCCGTATACTCTCTATCTTCCGAACGAAGGGACCTAGAGTTTTTATATTTTCAGAATAGGTTGATTGTCTAAATATCTCGGTTGAGGTCGTTGAAATTTGGTTTATGTAATAATTCCTTGAATATTCCTCTAATCAATTTCAAACTCAGAAAATGTTTATAAATATTAATTTTATGCTAAGTTGTTATAATGAGTGAAGTAATTGATTTTCCACTGAGAATTTAAATTTCTACTTTGCTAGTGCAAGGGGTAAATATACGAACTCAAGCCCCTGTTACCGAAATACTAACTTCACTTTCAAGTGGTGCACATTTATCCAAAAAACGAGGCTCTGCCGTGAACAGACCCAAGAGCTCATGAAGGGAGTATAAGTAATAAGACTCCAGGCTACCCAAGGCCTGGCAAGAGGCTCATCGTCGCAGACCTTCTGTGCCATGGATAAACCAAATGTCACGCCTGTAGCCAATGCTGCAGGAAGGGCGTGCTTCTTTTGGCTATATCAATCAGACGTAGAAACCCATCAGCACTAATTTCGAATGTTCAGAATGTGGAATAGTGATAACTTCACGAATAGCTCTTTTCAGTCATCGAAGGACCCATCACAGGTGATTATAAACGTTTCGTTAAAACCATGTACCCAACAGCTACAGTGAAGTGTCTTTTCCACCAAAATTGACCTGGATGAGAGTTATATAGAAAGCAATATCTGAGAGGAACCGTAGAATGGAGGAAGAGAGCTGATACGCAGATTTGGGAGGCGAGAGTGCTAGGCCCACAGGAAGATGCAAGAAGTTTGGCAGCAAATAAAGAAGAGTTGAAAATTTTTTTTCAGTTACAAATAATAATAGATTATTATTTTTTGAATGAAAAAATTTAGTTCGAGAGTGAGGTTCGAACCCGCAAGGGTGGGAAAATATTAAAATTCGATAGAAATGACGTACTGTCGAAAAAAATCTACTTCAATAAACGATTTCAACTGATATTTTTCAACTCTATTTCGATGTGAAAAGCGCCAACGTATTGTCACTCTGATCCCCATCCCAATATCTAAATCACTGATTAACAGTCAGAAGTTTGAAGCTCTTGTTCAGTGGACTGTTTAAGTGGGGATTTTTCAATAATGACGAATATTTGAATGCTAAAAGCACTAACGTAATGTCAATATCTATCTTCCTATGAAGTGGGTTTCAGATTCACATGGAATACTCAACGGTATGAAATTAACAGAACTTGAATTGATTGAAAATTGTTGAAACACTTGAAGTCAATAGCTCTCGTCCAAAAGGCGATCAGAAATCACATGAACCAAGACAAATTTTTCAACTTCGAATATCATTTGAATGCCAAATGCACTGACGTGGAGTCCCACTCGTTCATAAGATGATCAGCATACTATTGAATTGGGAGTTGTGAACTCTTTTTGAAGTGAAAACTTCTTTAGGCACGTTTATGTTTATAAATGATTTTGCCGGATTATGTTCTTATTCATTTGATCATACTTTTCGCGGATGATTCATCATTTTTGGTAACTGCGGGAAGCTTTGGGGAGCTTGAGGACCTGATAGCCCTACTACTTCAAACGTTTACCACTTGGTGGCGTAGGAATAATTTGATAGTTAACACAGAAAAAAACAGTATGCATTCACTTCAAACTGAAAAATTTCGGTGGAAAACGACCTGTCTTCACTTGTGAAAACTCGTCAATAACTACAAGTGGCTCCCCTAGATTTCTTGGAGTACAAATTGACGAATACTTACGATGGAACCACCATATTGATTCGGTTTGTAAAGAACTGAATAACTCATATTTTGCCATAAATAAGATCAAAAATTTGTTTTCCCTGCATTAACTCTTGAATGTGTATTATTGTATAGCTTATCCACACATGGCATATAATGTTCTTATCTGGGGAGGATCTACCGAACTGGAAAGGGTGTTGATTTGTCAAAAGAGGATAATCCCAGTAATTTTCAATTTGTCACTTTTATCATCTTGTCGACCATATTTTATAGCAAATAATATTCTGACTGTGTCATGTTTTTATACAGGGTGTTCCTAAATTGAACATACAAACGAAAAAGGGAGATTCCTTAAGTGAGTAAGAAAAAAAAATCCCATAAACATGGGGTCGCAAACGTTTCATTTTCGAGATACAGAGTGTTGAAGTTTGAATTTCTTTCAAGTTTTTTCTCATATTATCTACACTTCACAAGATATTCAACTGAAATTTGGCATAGATATTATATTTGAGAGTTCTAACCACGTGACATGGCAATTTTGATAGAAGATCTACAGGGTGATATCTTTTCTGGAACACTGCCAGCTGTTCTTCTGCAGAATTTTTTTTTTGTGAACAACTGTTAATTTAAAAAGATATGAATAGAAGCTTTGTTCTTATACTAAACTTTTCGGTCTCCTGTAGTTTTATCGTATCTACTAACGATTTTGAGAAAAAAATATTGAACGATATTCTCGAAATTCTCGTAACTATGATTGGTAGGCCAGTTTGTAATCCGTGGTGAATGAATTCAGTGCCAGTTTTGACACATCAAATTATTGAACGTTTGTTTTTTTAAAAAGTGACGTTGGTTGCGTTTGTGGCTATTTATTTTTTTGAATGTAGTTAGACTATTATTTTCATTACGATTTTTATGACTGTTACAACAATAATTTGATCAGAAATTAGAACCTCTACACACTTCAATATCAAAACAAGCCGAATTTCACGAATTCCGAAATGACTGATATGCATTTCATGTATGGTCTTGCAAATGGAAATGCAAGAGAAGCTAGGCGTCTTTACATGGAACGCTATCCCAATAGAGTGATACCAAATCATGGAATGTTCTCTGATATTCATAAGCGTCTTTCAGAAGCTGGATGTTTTTCCACGAAAAGAATTAATGCTGGGAGACCACGCAGTGTGAGAACACCACAACTCGAAGAGGCAGTTATGAACGAAATAGAACAACATCCAAGAACTAGTACAAGAAAAATTAGTGTACTTTTGAATGCACGTCATCAAGTTGTTTGGCGGATCTTGCTGGATTCTCTGTTATATCCTTAACACATTCAGAGGGTGCAAGCTCTTCTGCCTCGAGATTTTCATCCGAGGGTTAGATTTTGTCAGTAGTACCTTAGTAAACTATTGATGAATCCTTATTTTGATTGCCAAATTCTATTCACTGATGAAGCCTGCTTCTCAAGGACTTCAATTATCAATTTTCAAAATGAACACGTATGGGCTGAGGAGAATCCGCATGGATATGTAGAAACCCATTTTCAAGAGCAATTTTCAATAAATGTGTGGGGTGGTAATATTGGTGATGATTTGATTGGTCCTTTCTTCTTGCCAAGTCGACTAACAGGTCAATCATAAAGACATTTTTAGAAAACGTATTGCCCTTGTTATTAGAAGTTATACCTCTTATGCTACGACGAGAAATGTGGTTCATGCATGACAGTTTCAACAGTTGGATTGGACGGGGTGGTCCTCTTTCATGGCCCGCCAGATCCCCAGACTTAAATAGTTTAGATTACTTTTTATGGGGCCACCTGAAATCTCTAGTATACTCGACACCCGTGAACACCGTAGAAGAACTGAGAAAATAGGCGCATTTGATACAGTTAGGAATATTCCGGGAGTGTTTGAAAGAGTTCGATCGTCTATGAGACGAAGATCAGAAGCTTGTATAACAGTTGGGAGAGGACATTTTCAACATTTGCTGTAGTTCAGTCCTTTGCGGCTACTTAGGTTTCTTGTTATGATATGTTTTTAGGTTTACGTTTCTTGTTGTAATACAATTTTTGTGTTGATTATACGAGTATATCGAATCTTCATGAATCATCGATACAGATCAGGAAAATTTCCATAAAAACTGACACTGAATTTATTGACCACAGCTTACAAACTGGCCTTCCCATCATAATTTGGATTTTCACGAGGATTTCGAGAGAATCGTTCAGAATTTTTTTTCTCGAAATCGTTGGTAGATACGACAAAACTACATGAGACCGAAAAGTTTAGTATAAGAACAAAGCTTCTTTTAACATTTTTTCAAATGAGCAGTTGCTCACCAACAAAAAAAGTTCTGCAGAAGAACAGGTGGCAGTGTTCCAGAATAAATATCACCCTGTAGATTATCTATCGACATTGCCATCTCACGTGGTGAGAACTCTCAAATGTAATATTAATCGAATTTTTTTATTACGTTGACATAATATATCTTGTCAAAATTTAGAATAGCGAAAACTATGAAAAGTTATTTTTCATTTGAGATTTAGGTTTGTTCATTTATCGTGGCCCTTATATTTGTTTCACATTCTTCCTTCGAGAGTAAAGAAAAAGACTCTCGTTCGCCTGCACAGACTTTTTATACAGGATATTCGGGAAAATTTTATCAGTAATTATCAGTAATTTCAGTAATTTATTCAGTAATTTATTAACAGTTATGCAAGTACAATAACATCAATAATTTGAACATGAGTTAAAAATATCCACCGACTTCGCACCGTACCTAGGCAAGTGTTGCCTGTTTTGCACTGTACAAAGCCTGAGGATATTGTACACAGCTGTACACAATATAGTAAATAGAAGGGTTCCGAGGTAGGTATTTAAGTAACGAGGATGTTGCATCAAAAGGCAAAACAGACAGAAAGATTTGATTGTTGTACGAAAAACCAAACACTGTAGTGTACACACAAGATATTAATAGATTATGTCATTAATTTTATGCTAAATATGTTAACTATATTGACTATGGTGCTAATATGTGTTTAAGCCATTATTTCCAAAAACCTTTCCAAATGAGCAGTTAAATAAATTTTTACGCGTTGTTTAAATTTATGTAATTTAGGTTCTTTTTTTATATCAACAGGAATTATATTATAAAATTTCGGACCGAAAAAAAATAAGGATCTTTGAGATACCGATTTTTTAAATTGCTGTGTTGAAATTTCCATATTTGTTACTGATCGCGTTACTCTGTTGCCTTTACACCTTCTTTTATTAGGGTTAGTATAGATATTTATCAAACAGTTATAGATATATAAGGATCTAATATTTAATATTTTAGTTTCTTCGTAGAGTTTTTAGTTGAATATAATTTTCCTTTCTTGAAAATAATTTTTAAAAGAGTATTTTGAACTATCTCTAGTATATTTCGAGTTGTATTAAACGCACCTCCCCCCACGCGACAATACAATATCTCAAAACAGATTCCGCAAGGCAGTTATAAACCATTATTAGATTTTTCCGCGATAGAATATCTCTCAAGTTATAAAATTTATGCATTAAAGCTCTTAGTCGTTTACTGACATGAATTATGTGGTCTGACCAACGTATGTGTTGATCAATAAAAATACCTAAATATTTTATAGAAGAGACCTTTTCAATTGATGAACAGGTACAATTTTCTACTTTACAATTTGGGTCATGCAAATGTATATTTAAATTTGTTGGTTGGTCAACAATTGTAGGGCTGAAGGCGACATATTTTGTTTTTTTGATATTTAGTGTTAGTTTGTTAAACTTTAGCCATACGTTTAGTTGTTTCAAATTCTTTTCCGCATTAACTTTAACTTCCTCCCATGTTTTTCCTGTAAATATTACTGCAGTGTCATCTGCATAGCATATTATTTGACCACTGAAACTGCTGATTTTAGTAATATCATTTAGATAAATAATAAATAGTAGTGGTCCTAATACTGTACCTTGTGGAACACCAAATTTTATTTGAGACTCAGAACTTAGTTCCGGACCTACTTTTACCCTCTGCAAACGTCCCGACAAATAATCTGTTATATTATAAGAGTTAATGCAATCCCCTGACACCATAATTACTTAGCTTACTTAAGAGCACCCCATGAGAGACTGTGTCGAAAGCCCTGGCCAAATCAAGAAAGACGGTTACGCATTTTAATGACGTGTCCAAAGCTCCCACCGCATTCTCAAGTAAATCTACTACAGCGTTTTCTGTATTTGAGTTCTTTATAAAACCATATTGTTTGTTTGTAAGAACATTATTTAAATTAAAAAATTGAGTAACCTCTCTCTTTTAAAGCCATCTCAAATATTTTAGCGAAATTATTTATTAAGGAGATAGGCCTATAATTGTTTAGCTTACTTCTGTCTTCCGATTTAAAAATGGGAGTGACTATAGATTCTTTCCACTGCAGCGGAATTTTCCCACTCTGAAAACATAGATTAATAATGTGCACCAGAGGTCGCGATATCTTGTCATGAACAGCTTTTATAGTTTTAGCCAGCAACTTATCTGGACCAGGAGCACAGTTATTCTTTAGTTGATTTATAAGAATTGTAATTTCATTTATACTTATTGGGTTTAGGAAGATATTCGATTCAACTTTAGCATTAGATATAAATTTATCGGGTAGTCTCACCGTGGGTATTTTATTTGCCATTTCAACGCCAATATCTGAAAAGAAATTATTAAACAGATCGGCCTTTTCTTTATTATTATTTATGAGTATCTTTTCATTAACAATAGATGTGTGCTCAATGTTGTTAGATTTTTGCTTCCTACCAGAGATATCATTAATAATATTCCACACTTTTTTTGTGTCACCGCCAACTTCATGTATTTTATTTTTATAATAGTCGTCTTTAGTTTTTTTTAATAAAGCGTTAAGTTTATTCCTATAATTTTTGTATTCAGTATTAAGTTCTGCTGAGAATCGTTTTATCAATTTCTTTTTCAGAAAATCTCTTCTTTTGATGGAAGATATCAAACCAACTGTTATCCAAGGCTTGATTTTTGTGATTTTCTTATTTATATCTTTTATGTCAGTAGAAAGATTTACGTAATTATTTAACTTATTTATAACTGTATCATATGCCACTTGTGAATCCAAATCATCGAGAAAAACTTCACGCCAGTGTTCATTTGTTAAAAGTTGTTGAAGTTTACAGATATTTAGATTTTTGATATTAACTGTAGATTTAGATGCAGTGCATTTTTGACTTTCAAAATACATAAAAACAGCCGGGGTGAAGTGATCAGTCATATCGGTGTGAAATACGAAAGGATCTATATCAATTTTCTGTTTTAGACTTTTTGAGTTCTTATAAAAATATGATCAATAATCGATTTTGTATTAGTTGTTACTCTAGTAGGCTTGTTTATAAAGGAAACAAAACCATTCGAATTTAGAATATTCAAATAATTATTTGTACAATTTTCATCTTTTTAATTAAGTCAATGTTTATGTCACCTGCAAACACCTCGATATTCTGTTTCTGTATTGCTTTAAAGTAAGTTTCTAAATCATCTAGGCATTGACTCACATCTGTTGATGAAAAAATGCCGGAGATCTTTCGGATTCAGATAGAACAATAAAAAATAAGATGACAAGTTCCCATAATTTTTTTTCCTGACGGCCCTCCCAACTAAGATACGGTCTCCTAACGGATGCCACTGGTAATCAATTTTTCTTGAATAACTTTTAAACTACTTGATATAATTTAATGAAAATTTAATACGATAAACAGAAGTTAGGACCTCTTAAAAACGGCCTTTAAAATATTGAATAAAACGTTTCTGTTCCTTGAATGTCTTTCGTATCACACTTTGCTGGAGATAAAAAATTTAGAAATAATAATAATAATAATAAATAACTTTATTAGTTGATCAACTATTTACAACCCTTAAAATAAATAAAAGAAAACTCAAAAATGCTCCCCAACGTGAGAAATCAACAATCTCTTGAACACTCCATAATTGGTGCATCTCTTCATCTCTCCTGGTAAACCATTATAAATTTTTAATCCTCCAATCAAAGTAGATCCTGATGCAAAGCTCGTACGGAATGTTTCCACATAAAAGTTGTTCCTATTTCTTGTTTGATATTTATGAATATCGGAGGTGTATCTAATGTGTTCACAAAGATAGTCTGGCAACATTTTATGTTCTACTTTATATATAAAATCCAAGGGTTTAAGCATAATCCTTTGTCTCACAGTCATCAAGTTTAGTGCATCTAACATGACTCTAATTGGCGTTCTTCTATTACAGCTCAAAACCATTTTCATGCCCCTGTTAATTACTTTCTGAATCTTTTCAATACTGTTCGACTTTAGATTGAACAATAAGGATGTACAAAAATCCAAGTGAGGCAATACCATCGACTTAAAAAGTAGCACTCTCGTTTTCAAATCTATCTTGTTACTGATTCTACTGATAAAATGTATCTTCTGTGCCATCTTTGCTGATATAAATTCTGAGTGTTCTTTCAACGTCAAGTTTCCATCCAATCTTACACCCAAGTATTTAATTGACTCTACTCCACTTAAACTCTTCCCACCTACTGAAACCATAATGTTGCTCTTATTAATTTGTTTTATTTTACTTTCATTCCCGAACAGCATATAATGTGACTTCTCAAAGTTTACCACCATCTGATTATCCCCCATCCATTCATTCAATGTTTCTAGATCTTCATTCATCATTGCGACCAACATATCAATATCATCTCCAATTATATATATCATTGTGTCGTCGGCGAACATTCTCAATGTACAATGCTTCCTGTATTTTACGACATCATTTATATATACAATAAACAGTAAGTTACCCAACGTTGTTCCCTGTGGAACACCATCATTATTCTCAATACTCGAGGATACCTCTCCACCAAATTTACCCTCTGTTTTCTCCTGTCAAATATGATTTAAACCAAAATAAACTGAGAAGTCTATCATGATAAATATTCTTTAAAAAACTGAGGAAGCTCTATTGAATTATACATGTACATTCATTATTTCGAAGATCTGAATATCACATTAAATAAAGACTATTCCTTCTCCTACGACATCTGCAGGAAGATCACACAGACAGACACGATCATACCCTTCCACTCATACTACGCTCCGCCAATAAAAAGAACAGCGTTCAGGTTTCTATTCAACAGACTCCTCAACATCCCACTTTCGGAATATAATTTCAATAAAGAACTCAAAATTATTTATCAAATTGGTGAAAATAACGGATATCAAAAAGTGTTCATAGATGGCGTGCTTGGTTCAATAAAAAGAAAGAATATTATCAATAAAGTATATCCCCAATTGATTTGGTATCAAAAACTTTTTCTCACCGATCCTGTACCAAAAATCTATCTCATTCATGCTCACCTGTTATAAATCGATTGAAGCACAGTGATTTTTTAGCAAGACGCAGCAGCCTCTCCCGTACCACATGGGGACGTAATCGAATGCTGTGCTCTGTCGGGTGCATATCGGGCTTTGACGACGATCCTAGCCTGTCTGCCACTGACAAATACGCCGCCTTTTTGAGCTGGTCCACTTTATTAACTCTGCACCGACCGCGGACACTACCGAAATTCGTGTAGCGCGAATATTTTGTCACTTTCGTTGATAGACTCGGTTTTAATTAAATTTCGATGGGAGATACGACAGAGATGGAAAATGCCAGCATGTGGTTGTGTGCACTCTATTGCACACATATACCTATACTTATACCTTGAAACCAAAAGAACCACTTTTTTATTATTCAATTTTTTGTAATTCGAATCGGTTCAAAAGATAAAGGGTATTGAAATTCCATTAAAAAAAATTGTTTTTGTTTACATCTTCGTATTGGATAATCCGAAAGTTTTCAATTTTTAGATTAAAAACACCTGCTCTTATCCTTTAAGGTCTTCGAGTAAATGCAACACCAACTCGTAAAATCTTCAAAACTTTCTATAAAATAGGCAGTTACGAAACACATCTTAGCATTTCCTGTATGCTTGAACATTTTAGAAAAATTCATGATTCTGCATTTATCTTCCGAAAATGCACCCTATGTTAATTGATTTAAAATTTGTAAAAATAATGAGAATTATTCCTGGAATCGGTCTGAAATAATTTCACTTTGATCAAAATCTCTTTTTTTCGAAATCATTATGATTGAGAATTTTGAATTTGAATGATATGAAAAATTTCAACTTATCAATGGATCAATGAGAAATAAAAAGGCACACTTGGAAGTTTCTACTTAGTGGTCAATTAAACGTGAATATTTCTTTTGTTTTGAATTCGTAGCATTACACTAACTTTGTGTAGTAGAACAATTTTTTAGGAAATTTCATTTTTTTGAATGAATAAAAAGGTTGATGAACTCCTTCGTTAGCATTCGATGCATCGAATATAAAACTTATTCTATGTTCGAATGATTCATAATTGAATAGTTCAACTACAAATACTAATACGTATTATTAGCTTTGTTATTCGATCAGTTATAATTTTTTAATATGCATACTGATATTTCAGTATGCAGAAATTTATTAAAGCACGTTGGTTTTCAGGCGATGGGAATTTAAGCTTCGTACGAAACTAAGGGAAAACTATAAAAAGCTATTTTTGATATAACCTATAGGTTTGATCATTCATCGTGACGTTTGTATTTGTTGTATCACATTGTTCAACAGTACGGGAAAAGACTAGTTTTACAGAGTGCTTATACAGGGTTGCGATAAAGTTTGGCACCAAATTAATATCTTTAAAACGAAAGGGGCGATATTTTTGAAACTTGGCAGCTGAGTGTAATGGTCGTCAATGCATCTGAGGAGCATATTTTCATTAATTAGATACTTTCGGTTTAACCCGAAATGACAAATTTTTTTTATTTAAATGGGACCTCCTGTATATTTCTGCAGATTCTGAAAGTGCACCTTCTTTCGGATCTGTCCATATCGGGTTCCATGTAAAAATACTCTGTAAAAAGAAGAAATTCAGTCTTTTTGTACATTTGAGAAAAAATCTATTAAAATAAATAAATCGTTGGCATTTGTATCAATAGTGAGAAATAAAACGAAATTCTTTGTAGTAGATAACTCTTTCTACTTTTCATGACGTATTTTTTATGAAAATCTATAAAAAGAAGAAATACAGGGCTTTTACTAGTAGAAAATAATCAAAAATAATTTAAAAAAAAATCATTTCAATTGTTCGAAGTATTTGCCATTCCCCTCCTGACAATATGCCAGTCTATTAACAAATTCTTGAGTAACTTTTCTCAATGTATTAATGCACATTCATCAAGAATCCGTTCTGACAATTCCTGCAAGCATTCTGGTGGATTAACATAAACACGTGATTTTAGATAACCCCAAAGAAAAAAGTCTAATGGGCTGAGATCTGGAGAACGAGCAGGCCTCTCTATGCGTCCTCACGTCCAATCTATCGATTTGGAAAAGGAGCATCTAGAAAATTTCGCACCCGTCTATCATATTGAGGAGGTGCTCCATCTTGTTGGAACTAAACGTTCGGTGGTAACTGCCCGTCCTGTGGGAGTGCAGGAACGATTTGATTATTTAGTGAATCTAGATACTTTTCTCCATTTCAGTTCCCATTTATGAAAAATGGGCCTATTAGTCTATTTTGTACAATTCCCTTCCAAACATTCAACTTTTCTAGTCGCTGGGTTTGTGCTCCATCAATCCAATGAGGATTCTCAGTTGTCCAATCTCTTGAGTTATGGCAGTTAACCGTTCCATTCAAACAAAAAGTTGCCTCATCAGAAAACACTACATTGAAAGCAAAACGTTGTCGTCATTACAGATGCTCATTAACCGTTCGTAAAATTCGAGCCGTCCATCAAATTCATCCTCTGACAATTTTTTTTTCCTTTTTTAATATTTTTCCCACGGAACGTCGATTTATGCCGTAGTTCCGCGCCAGAACTGTAGTTCGTTCGTTACGTCCCGTGGTTTTCCAGATCTTGGCAGATCCTTGACCATTCCAAATGCATTAAAACGTTGTAAAGTTCTAATAACTGTTGATCGTGATATTCGATTTTTTTTAGCATGCAAATCTTCAAAAATATGACACACTTCTTCATGAGTTCAACTCGATCACCATAACCGATCATGATTAATATTTCAATACGATCTTTTTCACTCAAATTGACAATTTTCAAACGTATTCACGATTTATTTTCACAAACTAAACTTCAAAAATCGTGGAGACAGTTACCTACTACGAAATATTTCGTTTTATCTATTACTATGGATACGAACAACATCAATTTATTTATCTGAACGACTTTTCCTCAATTGAACAAAAAATCTGTATAACAGATAATTTTTACATGGAACCTGGTATGGACAGATCCGAAATAAGGTGCTCTTTCAGAATCTGCAGAAATATACAGGTGTCCCATTTGAATAAAAAAAATTGGTCATTTCCGGTTGAACCGGAAGTATCTTATTAATGGAAATATGTTAATCAAATGCATTGTGGTCCATTACACTCAGCAGCCAAATTTCAAAATCATCGTCCGTTCCGTTTTAAATATATTGACTTGGTGCCAAACTTTATCCCAACCATGTATTTTTTTATAGTTTGAATATTTACTCGAAAGTAGCTCGACAAGAGCGCCAAAGCAATCTGACCTCACATCAGAGCTTTCTATTTTTTACAAGTACCTAAGCTTACATCTGAAAATAACAGAATGTTGTCACAGATTTTCAGTTGCTAAATCTCCCTCAGACTGTTTTTATTTGAGGAAAATTTACTTCATCATTCAATACAAATTAAGTTCAGGTCGTTGGGCAGACACCTAAAACAAATTTAAAAGCATCATCTCAATCGTGTATCACTTTCATGAATTTTGAAAAGAAATGAATACCTGCTTCAGGATTGAACCAAGTGATATCTATATCTATTATAATAATAAGATGCATAGTAAGGTCTAGCGCCTAAACCAATCAACCGATTTGCATCAAATTTTTTTTAAATTAACGGTAGGCATCTAAACTGATGCAGAAAAATAATAACAAGTGCTAAACATCTATAATTTCTCTAAAAAACACAAAAAACTTAAAAATTAAGGGTGTTTGACATGTTTTCGCTGTAGATGGCGCCACCGCTCAACAATTTTAATTTCTTCAATTTCTTCTTCTTCTTTAAATTCTTCTTCTTGCACTCCAAGTCACCATTACCGTCATATAAGTCATTAAAAACATTTGTAAATTTGATTAACTTTATTTGTATTTAAATTATAACATGTGACTTATAAATCATATGGTAACATTGCTAGAAGAGGAAAAACACTATTTCAGTTGTTTTATGTAGGCTTTCAATTTAAAAGGGTGAAGTGAATTTTAATTAAACAATGGTATTTGAAGACTTTAAAAATCGATTCCATTTTTTTCAGTGGAACTTGATTTGTTTATTCAGACCCATTAAAAATTTGCTTGAAAATATAAGATGGAAACTGCGATTTTGAAAAAGTTTCATTTTAAAAGTAATTGTCAAACTTAATAACGTTTAGCAATTATAATAAACATCTATAATTTCAGCTTTGACTTTCCAAGAAGAAAGACGTGTTTTGACGAGCTTGATTTTAAATTTGATTTTAAGCTTATTTTAATTTCCAAACCTACCCAGTAAGTTAATTTAGAAAATTATAATTGAAAAAGATATTGAAAACCCAAATTTGGATGGTAATTCTCCATTTTTGTGTAAAAATTGAAAACGGATCACGTCCGATGTTTCAATTTTGAGTTAGATCCAGTGTAAAACTTTAAAATTTTAATTTACAATGAAGACACGACGACGAGGCAGACCAGTGGGTTCTCGAAACGCTACCCGGACAACCCGAACTGAAAGAAACCGACGCCGCGTTCATAACAATAATTACGCAATGCGATCAGTATTTGTAGCGAGAAGGGGCCCGGTTGAAGACGAAATTCCCGCGTTTTCTGTCGGCGAAACGATCGAATCGTGTCAATTTTGCAAAGCTCTGCATTTTAGGGGTGAAAAAGGGCGAGATGGATTCAGCCAGTGCTGCCAGAAAGGCAAAGTTGTAATGAGTGAGCAGATGCAATTGAAAGAAGTACCAGCTTTGCTCAGAGAACTTTACACAGGAGCAGATGAAGAATCGAAGAATTTCCAAAACAATATACGCCAGTATAACAGTGCCTTTGCGTTTGCTTCCCAAAAAGTTAGCTTAAGAGAATTTGCATCAACTGGTCCTTATTCATTTTGTCTGCATGGAATATCATACAGCAGAATTGGTTCCATTATTCCGCAACCTGGAAACACGCCCAGATTCTGTTGGCGTTTCAGATGGGCGTCGGAAAGTTTTTTGGGCATTTTTTTAAACACGTCTTCACTCGATGAAAGCTAGACACAAAATGACATGAACGGCTGCTTATAGGGGGGCATTTGCTAATAACGACCGAGCGCTTCCTTACTTGCGCCAGTGGCGACACGGGCTTTTCCACTAGTTTTGAATATTTACTTGAAAGTAGCTCAACAAGAGCGCCAAAGCCATCTGACCTCACATCAGTGCTTTCTATTTTTTTCAATTACAAGTACCTAAGCTTATATCTGATAATAACAGATTATTGTTCAAATTATCAGTTGCTAAATCTCCGAAAGACTGTTTATTTGAGATAATATACTTCATCCTTCTAGACAAATTAAGTTCAGGTCGTTAGGTAGACATCCAAAACAAACTTAAAAGTATCATCCTCAATCGTGTATCACTTTAATGAATTTTGAAAAGAAACGAATACCTGCCTCAGGATTGAACCAAGTGATATTCTAGGTGCATTTCGGTATCTGGTTATTCAAAGTATTGTGGTTATTTCGGGAGTTTGAAGAAACCGTTACAACAAGGGCAATAAAAGCGGTACTAGAGCCAATTACCACCTCTACGTCCGGTATTTACAAGTAGCACAACCCTCATAAAAATCCGGCTACAATTCACATTGAATAGAGAGAGAGTTGGTTTGCAAATTTTATAGGGGTGAATGGTTAACCTGAGAACTCCCAGAAAGTTTTATTTTATGATGTTTGTAGCTTACTTGTATTAAAGGTGGCATCTTTAAACAGATTAGTGGATTATTTCAGAGGATCGTTTTCGAGATTTTGTGAGGTGTTATTTGGAATAGCTGTCTCTCCTAGGAATTCCAATTTTATGTTATTCGATAAGAAGAAATCATTATTTGATTATATTATTGATATGAATCGTATAGAAATATATTTTTCCAACCTTGCAGGTTGGAACAGAAACAACTGAAAATAGTGCTGCTATCTGCTGAAGGCAGAAGTTTCGGAGAAAATCCAGGTTTTTCCATTATTCGTTTTTCTCAAGAATTTGACATATTTTGTTTCAAGACTTGAATTTTTAGGTTTATAAAGATCACTCAACACAAAGCCTCAAGGCGACCGATCTTCAACGATGTTATATTTTTGAGGAATGATTACCTGAAATGCGGATGAAAATGATCCTGAATGTTATCGAAAAATTATAAGCCTGTTGTGCAGCGTTGCAAACTCTACGTCTTTTTACGTAGATTTAATCAATTTAGACCTTTCTTGACAACCAACTACTAACTACTAACTAACTACCCAGAATCTACGTATTTTCCTTCATTTACTACGAACTTTCGAAAAAACTAATACCTAATTCAAATTATCGCACTGTAGTTACGCCACATAAGAATTACCGCCAATGGAGGCTCTACAGCGAAGAGCAGCAGTGCAAATGTCGAGCATCATATTTAACACTGACAGGCTTACTATTCACTAAAAGTGGCTTGAAATATTCAGAAAGTACTGACGTGAGGCTTTGGCGATCTTGTTGAGCTACTTACGAGTAAATATTCAAACTATTAAAAAATCTGTATGAACTCTCTCTGTTCAGGTAAACGACAGTCTTTTCCTGTACTCTGGAACAAAGTGATAGGGATACAAATCCCACGATGAGTGAACAAACCTATAACCTTCAATCAAAAATAACGTTTCATAGTTTTGTTCGAAGCTTGAATTCCATTATTCCTAAAAACCCAAGTCCGTGCTTTTCTATTCAGACAACGTATATTATTTCAACATAATAAAAACTTCCGATTGGTTTTCCGTGAACTGACACTGTTTAATAAGTCCGACCCATGTCAACCGAATAAGTATCTGTGATAGCATAGGGCAAAAACATCTGACGGACTTTTTGTAATTTATCTTTTCTCTTAAACAAATGAAAAAAATAAACATATCTTTAGATGAAGAGAAGCTACGACAATGGAATTTGAGAACAGGTATGTGAGATATCAATAACGTTCATACATGGACAAATGTTTGTTTGAGTACGTCCGATTTCTTATGAGGTGTAAAATATTGTTAAATGCTGTTCTTGGAATTTTTCAAAAATTTTCTAGACTCAATTTTTGCGAAATTCTTCTAAGTTACAACTTGATACGATTGATATTCTATGAGTTATAAAGGAAACCAATTCTCAAATGCTCATAATCCTGATAATTGAACGGATTAGGCCCTATATCGAACTCATTCGAGATATTTATTCTTCAGACCTACCCTGACAACTTCAGCTCTCTAGCTCACACCGTTCGGCCGTAATCGTACCCACGGACTGACGGACGAACAGAAGCTCAGAATCAATTTTGACCACGGATTCTTTATCAGCGAGCCCTCGCGAAACGATTGATACCATTTTTACCCAAATATTCGAAAAATACGCGCCAAAAAATTGACTTGACAGAAATATATAATATTTCAACAGAAATGTTCATAGAATTATTGAAAATGCATAATGAAACTACAGTTTATAACATGGTAGAAAAACAGAGGTATGATCTTGCGTATTGAAAAGAGATAGAAAACTCAAAAGTATCTCACAAAACAAAGCATTTGTTTGTGTTAGGGATATTGGCTGTAAGTAAAGGTAATCTCAGTAACCAACGTTAATTAAATATATTTCCTTAATACAAATCATATTTGAAAAATATTTTTCTGACATGACATCAACCCCAAATCCAAGTATTATTTACTGTTCGCGTCTTTGATGAGATGCGCGGATATAAACGAAAATAAGAAATTTAAAGGTCTTACCTGTGTATTCCTTTAATGGTTCAGAAGTAAGAGCATCTGAAATTTGAATTTCCCTATAACTACTAGTATATCAATCGGATCAAGCTGTTACTTTGAAAAATTTTGAATTAGTTCGAAAGAAATAGGCCTGCAAAATTTCGCAGAAATCAATACGATAGAAAATTTTCCAAAAAAAGTTTTCAATATTTTATACTTTATAACATGTCTTACGTATTTAATCAAAAAATTGTGGATGTATGGACGTTATTGAAATTTCACTTATTGCCAAATTTGATTGTCGTAGCTCTCCTCCAAGTGAGATATAATTAGTTTCACATTTACTCAAGGGCAGCAATCACAGAAAGTAGAGTTAATTAATTACGATGTCATTTACGTACCCTGCCTACTCTTGACTCATTGAAACTTTGGGGCTACTGTCGGAAACCACAGTACAGAAAATTTTATTTAATTTCCTCAAACTTATAGAAGAATATGCCCCAAATCATTCGTCTGAAAATGAGATTTTATTTTTTAATCCAAAGAGACAAATGTTCTTCCGAATTTCGAGGATGGTACCTTCAACCTTAATGAGGCCAAACCTTGCTATTTGTTGTGTTCATTTGTAGGTACTTATATGAAATTCACAAAAATTAGTTCTTATTTATTAACTCCCTCCTCTGTCCGTTTGAGAGAATAAAACTCAGAAATAGATAATGATTGATAATTTATTTCACTAAAATCGTCTCGAATATTCACATATATAATTAAATAATTTGTACAAAAATATCTAAATACTATTCTGCTATCACAATTGCAGCGTCTTATAATTTATTAAAATCTCTGCATAGACTTATAACGCATTATTTACAAAAAATGTACAAATGTATCTCTTATTCACATATATACAAGATATTAATATCTACAAATTTAAACACTTAATATTGCAAAAAAATCATGCGACCCAAATGTTAATAAGGGCGCCATACACTTTTTTTTGTACTTAACGAAGGTGCACAATTTTGTAATTTGGTAGAACTAATGGGAGAGGTTTTAGCTTCAATAAGCTGCCTTATACTTCTTGCACTAGGTGATTTGAGATCATTCCTCATCAATTCTTTATCTTGAACAGTAGAATCTGGATGCTGAATTTCTTGAAGTAAAACATTTGCTGGTTTTATCGGTACAAAAGCCGATTTCACAACATCAATATCTTCGTCGTCTGAAGGTTCAGAATTCGATTGATCCATTGTAGAATGTATTCTAGTTTCTTGTTGGATGTTTGAAGGCTGTGGACTCACACTCAAAGTACTGGACATCGGAGAGAGTCTCAATGAAAGCTGCTCCATTGGAGAATGTCTGAACTGAAGAGGCTCCAGATTCAATTTAGGAACATCTTGAAATCCTGGTGAAATAAGATGATTTGGATGAAGACCAGGGGGTGGTGGCACATGCGGTAAAAATACATCACCACCCGATGAAAGAGAAGATGGAAGTGGAGAGCCTGAAAGAGAAAAAAAAACATTAAAAATTGTTCAAATAGATATCAGATGTTTTAAAATGACAATCATAAATAGCAGCATTTTGTGATGCGGAAACAATGCTTACCTTTAACTAAAGAGGGATGAACACCGGGTTGTTGAATATTTGATCGCCTGAAGTAATCAGGCCAAGCATATGTCATATAGGCTGCATCTAGCCAACCTGGGTTGAGGAAGAATGGATTGAATGATCCAGGCATTCCGGGAAGGCCGTACCCATATTGATAATCTGTAAAAAAAGGACCTATAAAAATTGTTGAATTGAAAAGAACATTTGCACAGTTCTGATTCGATTGAG
This sequence comes from Micraspis discolor, assembly GCA_030674115.1. NCBI lineage: Eukaryota > Metazoa > Arthropoda > Insecta > Coleoptera > Coccinellidae > Micraspis > Micraspis discolor. Next base: position 412,823 of record JARTUT010001755.1, on the reverse strand, counting down.
TTGATTTGCTGTGTTTCAATGGAAAATGTTTGAATTTTAAGAATTTTTCCGGTAGTCTGATAAGTTGATATCAGCTCAATTAATTTCCATTACGACCTTCGTTTGAACCATAGCCTTTTTTTAAAATAAATTTCATGGCATACGCTATCTTGGAAAAAGAACGCTATTCAGAATTATTATGGTCTCAGATTTAAGTTATTTTTAAAGTGACTTCGTCGCGTATGAGAATATTATTTTTGGAATAATAAACTAAGTAATTACTTTTACATAAGATTCCATTTCCTCATCAATTTGAAATTCAGCCCAACAAATGTGGAGCATATGTTCGATAAAACTTAAACAAGAAAAGGTGGAAGATTAGAACCAACCATAAAATTTTTTATGTTGATGCCTTCCAACGGACGTGTTTGTTTATAATATTGCGTTTGTTTATGGAACTTTTATACGAGGTTTTGACTGTTTATTAAACGAAAAAGATATAAATTCGGTTTTATTTCGTTATCTGTCAAATTTAATTGTCTCCCACGAGTTATGATTAAACGGAGTTTTCTGAAATAATTTGGAATGTTACTTACTTGATTTAGTTCGAGGTTCTCTAGGCCCATCCACAGTAACTTTGATAGCTTTGGTGTACGTAGCAATTTGATAAGGCGCACTGGATATGGTGATAATAAGAGTAAAAGACTTTCCCCTTCCACTTCTTCCAACAAATCTCAAATCATTAAACTTAGCCACTTGATTTTTCATAACCGCTGTACAATTTCTCAATTCCGCACAAAAATTTTCGTCGTTTCCAGCTCTCAAACTGACCACTGTACCGTCTTGAACTTCATCCAAAGCAACCACTTTAAACGCGATAGGCAAACTTTTATTCGACCTCCAATGAGTCGGTAAAGCACTACATAAGATTGCAGGACTTCCTGTTTGTATCAATTCACCATGGTATTCCTGTAGAGTGTCTTGTAACGAAGAGTATATTTCCGTCATATTATTCGAGTGCTGTCCGCCTGGCAGATGCATGAGTGTCCCAAAAAAAATACGCAATCACTAAACAATAACTCCGAACACTAAACACGGGAGCGACGTTTTTAAAACTGGTGTGGCAGATATCAAGTTTGCCGTCAGACTGGTGAAAGTTTTTCGTCGAGTGTCGAATATTAGCACCCCCGCCTATTCCGAAGAGGGTAGTTTTTATAGAACGAACGTAAATAGGTAGCGGGACGAAAAAGAGGAACCTGATTTGTCGCCTTATAATAGACGATAGAGAGAGACAGACTGAGCACCGGCTAGACCCAACTTTTATAAAATTGTGAAGGGAGATGTTTGTATTTTAAAAGTTGGGTGAGGGAAAAGGACGCTTTGCGTCTTGTCAACCGGACGACAGAGAAAAAATATCGCTGTTGAATGGTTGAAAGTGAGAAACTAGAAGGGGTCCAACGTTTGACAAAGATCAAAGTATCGTTTACATTTGCTGAAGTGAGATATACGATTTGATACATTGAATGAGTGTGAAGGCAGGTCTGGCTTAGGCCGCGGATGCCCAAAGCGCATTGTAAATTCACGACAGAGAAATATAATACTGAACAATTATTATGCTGTAGGTTTTGAGTGTAAGGAAACCAGTAATGAAGATTTCAACCTGGAATTAACTCACTTTTTATTGGTGATTTTTGTACGAACGATTCTTGATATTCAAAATAATTGGAGTAGAATTACTTTTATAAAGGAATGGCGACAATATCCTGAAAGATTTTGTAAGATTCATTGATCTGTAATTGTGTACACGTTGTTCCAAATCTTAGTGACTATCAGGCGATTGTGGCAAATTAGATATATTTGAAATAAGAATAGTGACATTCGGACTTTTCCTATCGAGCTCAATTTTTTTCAAGGAAAGCTGAATACTATGCAGGACACATGATTGAAAACGAATTTCCTGAACATCAACATTTTGGAATATTAAACTTTTCTCATCGTTACTACTTACGGTTTTTCTTCAGTTTTATTTCGGCCACAATAATATTCCATCTAGAAGTGTAATATGTCCTTTTGTGAAATATCTTCACACAGTTTTAAGACATTCATCAGATGTTTACACATTATTATGCTCAACTATGTTTCAATTATAAAGCTAATATTGTTTCTTAAAGAAAGGATTACAATAACCTGAGAATAACAATTCATGAACTTCAATATACTTTCTTTCAAGGTGTTTCTACTACCATTTATCATTCGTAGAAATAAAAAGATTTCGATTATTTCGTTTATTTTCAATCTTAATATAACTTCGATGTATTCTCCAGATAAAACGATACCATGATGATACTTCAGAATATGCAAGGTGTCTTTAATTTTTGTTGAGAGTCGACGAAAATTTTAAGAAATATAAAAAATTCAACAATAAGTTTTGATCATATTTTCAAAATTCTTCACCGTGGTTATTACCTATTTGTTTGAACCTCATTTATCTTATGAATACCACATCGATCGGATTAATATTCCAGGAGCTATTGAAGAAACCACAGTTAAGATGCTCATAAATTCTGAACTATTACAATGATCCAACGACGACAGTGACCTATTCTGAGAATATAAAATCTCTAGCTCATCTCATTCGCATGATACAGATTATACGGCCAGACAAACTCAAGTACACATCGAGAAGAATGGACAAGGGGGCAAAAACTGGGAAATTTGAAAAACCTGTCACAAGACATTGAGAATGAAAATTGCCAATAAGATGTTTTTGTTGCTTCATGATCTTGCAATATTTTATCACATCGTATTGATATTTCATTTATTTCATGCAATTCCATTATTAATATTGAATAAAAATGTGTAATTTTCACTTTAATATCAAAACACGACTTACTTTGGTTAATCAAATCTTCTTCACGAGCTGAATATATGTAGACTATAAATATTGACTCATAACAAGTATTTCATCTGATTTTCTCTGTATAAATAATATACACTAGGCGTCAAAATTATGGCACAAATTCATTTTCTCAAAAAAAAAAAAATACTTGGAAACCAAATCCTGAAACAGTTCAATTTTTTTCAATTCAACTAAATTTTTATGCAGTGTAGAAAGAATTTTTGTTTCACCCTGTACAATCCCCATCAACCCTCTAGATTTTTTGTCTAAGAACATTTTTTTATTAGTTAGTTCAAAAAAGATTTCAGAATATGCATCAATACAGTTTTGTTCATGTATAACTTTCAACCCTTACGAACCGTCGAATTGAGAAAAAAATGTGACAATTGTGAGTAAACTTGGATTTTCACAATTTCATCAGGTTCTATCGCCTCAATGATAATGAGCCATGATAAAATGTGCATTCTGTAAACCCGTTTAAACTATCTAATTTTTCAAAAACTAATGACTAATGTAGGGATGATCCCTACACTAATTTTTTTCTTGAAAATTTCTTCTTGCAAGAAGATACAAACTCTACAAAAAATTATCACATGAACCATATTTTATATTAAAAAAATTTGGAGGATTGATAGGGTTCGCACAGAGTGAAACAAAAATTCAATTAAATGCATAAAAATTTGGTAAAAATGAAACAAAAATTGACCTGTTTCAGGATTTTGTTGCCAAATATTTTTCTCCTGAAAGAATGAATATAGTTCCTTAGTTTTGACTCGCACTATATAGAAAGGATTGAAGTTAATCTGCAAATTTGGACAATTTAGTTCACTAGCCACGCGTCAGTGCTAATATAAATTTTTCATTTCATCAATGCCTGCCAATGAAATTAAAATTTATTTTTTAAATTATAGCTTAACATAATGCTCTGGAATATTCATCATTTTCAAACGAAAAAACTTGTTACCAAAGATTGATCTCTTGATTGAAAATTATTTCCCTAATACACCACTGTGCGGCAGTTTAATAAAACGAGTGAGATCTGAAATTGGGATTAACAAGTAGCCGAGAGAGAGCTCCGTAAAGGACAGACGGTGGCTGCTTTATGAACGAGAGACAAGGAGAGAAAAAAATTCGGAAGCCAAAGCTAGAGAGAGATGCAATATAGCCAATCCCAGACGCGGTTTTTGAGGCCTCACCGTGGTTAGTCCCTCCCCTAACATGCCACACACCAAGCCACCCCCTCAAAAATCCCACCCCTGAAATGTTGCTTTCAGCTGTTTCACCCAGTGTGACGCTCACTTGTTTTCATTTCAAGTTTCAGAGGGTTTCGGAGTTTGCAGACGAGAGAAACAAGGATAAAGTTAGGTGGAATATTCAATTGCTTGTTTAGATCTAATTTGTGCTTTGATTTTTTTTTAAGCGAGATGAGAAATTTATCGACATATTTTTAATTATTAACCAATTTTTATTCGAGGAAAAAAAAGAGCACTAATTTTATGAAATGTACCACCTACCAATCGACGATTTTGTTGAAATAACTGACGTAAGATCGGGAGCTTTTACGCAATTGTACTCTTAAGTTACCATTTGGTCATTCTTAACACCAATTTGTACCAACAATGAGGATGTTATAACCAAATATGAAGGAACGCACAGTTTGATACTAAAACTAATATAAACGATGAATGCAAACTAAGCAACAAATATTTATCTTTACATTTAATCAACAATAGCCTAACATGAAGTTATCTTTTAACAGAATCCTACATCTTCTTCCTCTAAAATCCCATCAAATATGTTTCAGTAGTAACCTAATAATATGAAATATTATCGAAAAAGCTTCAATAGGTAATCAAAATCCAAGATGGTTTAATTTAAAATTAAGTGAATTACAATGTTACCTTTATTTTAGGGCGATTCTGTGTATTCTCTTTATAAATTTTTATTTTGTGATAAAACGATTTATATTAAATTTAAATCTTGGAATACCTATAGGAATATTCATATTCAAGGTATATGGAATAAAACCTTCTCTGTTAGTGGTAAAAGACCATTTGTGGTGACATTTTTAGCTTTCACAGAAAATCTACTAAGTTATGGATAGACACTTGGCATTACATTTGATGAAGCATAAAAAAAGCGCTGTTAATCAGACAAAATTAATTGTACTTACTACAATTATTTCTAGACTAGTACTAGGCTATCAAATATAAAAATGTTCAAGAAACTGTTAAAAAGCTTATACTTTGTAAAAAAATTTTTGGGTTGTTCTAGTAAAAAAGCGTGCTATCCTTTTACTTGAATGTCTGTAGTTTTCGAATAAGAAACCGAGAATTGTATCAATTGGTTCGGTTTGACTGAAGAATAGAAGGTCAAACGACCTGCCGTTGGTATTTTCTGTATCTTAAGAAAGAGATTAGCTATAATATTCATATTTTCAAAATAGGTTAACTGTCCAAATGTCTCGATTAAGTTCGTTATTATGCCAAATCTGTCCAATGGCTCAGAAGTGATGAGCCTCTTAGATTGGATTTCCTCCATAACTGCTAGAATATACATCGGATAAAGTTGTCTCTTGAATATATTTGAAGTAGGTTGAAACAAATAGGCTCGCAAAATTTCTAATAAATCGGCACGATAGAAAATTGAAAAAAAAAATTTTATACTTTGAAATAATAATGTATAAGATAGTTGAAGGCAAGCAATCACAGAAGTTAAAGTTAATGTTAATTGATTACGTTGACTCTAGGCTCATTGAAACTTTTGGGGCGACGGTTGAAAACGAAACCACAGGAGATTTCACCTGACAAGCCGCTTCAAACTGATAGAAAAAGCTCCAAGTTTTCGTCAAATCGGGAAGGAGAAATCTCAAAAAGTCAGTCAGATATTTCAATTCTCGATGCTGCCACATATACGTTTGCGCTTGACATTGATGCGACTTATAAATTAAGTTTTAGTTGGGAGAAAATCCCACCATTCACGGTGAAACAATGTGTTAAGTAAAATTTAGAAAAAACTGACGAGGGTTTCTAGTAGAAGGGAATTTGAGCTTTGAACAAAATTTAGGGAACACTATGAGTATGTAGTTATTTTTGATTTGAGACATAGATTTTTTCTATTAATCGTGGCGGATGTATTAAGGTGGGTGGACCATGGAAGGCCACGCTCCTTTGAAGGCCAACTATCAAAAAGTCGTAGTTATTGACATGTAAACACATATTCCTTCGGCTATACACTAAGATCCATCAAACTCAAGTCCACAGATGCGGCGGCGAGTCGCTCGCGCCGCTATTGTGGCAGTGCGATCTCACGCTTCGTAGACTTCGGTCATCGACGTTACAATTGTTATTCGCGCGCACAGCAAAACTTGAGTTTTTAGTTAGATAACCTATTATTATTTCATATTTTTTTACTGTGAAATGTCGTAAAGGATATGTTTATGGTACTAAAGAAAAAAAAATTGTTTTGCCTCGATCTAAGTTAAAATATTGGCAGTGTTCCCAGGAAAGCCGATGGTTCCTTATAAGGCCAATCAAAAATTTGACGGTTGGCTTTGCTAGGGTACATGGGCCTCACAAAGAACATGTACAAACCATAAACATATGAACAGTTACTTTTTAGTTATAAATACGTACCATTACAGTCAAAACAATGTTTTATATTTATAATATTTTTATTTATAAGGCTTATTAAAATTTTTAACTCATATTGAATAGACATTTTTTTAAGAATTATTTCATTATCAGTATATATTTAAATTTCTTTTATGGAAAGGTTATGTCTGAAAATAAACTAAACTAATTTACATGAAAAGCAACGAATATAAAAAATATTTACATGTTAAAAACGGTAAAGTATGTGATAAGTTATATATAAGATAGTCTGTCTATAATCATATTTTAAGCAAAAAAAAACTTTATAACAATAAGCCGGTAATTGAATAGACGATTAAATTTTATGCGAATAAAGTCATTGATAATTTTTAGTTTGGCCTTCTTAGAAACATTTTGGCCTTACAAAGAACGGACCCATAAGAAGGCCATTTGAGGTAAAAAAAAAAGTTTTTAATTTCATTATAATACGCGTTGACAAGTTATTTGATGTCAATTTAATACTCATTACTACTGTTTTTTAATAATTTCCATTAATATATTCTTAGTTATACGATGATATTCAATTAATGTTCGTTGAGTTTTTTATAAATGATAAAAATATATTGAGCATTTAATGTTTTGCTTAAATGAAAGAACTTATTATGTAGTTTTAGTAAAAGCTAATATATTAATTGTTACAACTCAATTTTTAAGTTGAACGACTGTGAACGATGTAATTGGCCTTGTTTGGAGCCGTGTTCCTTGCAAGGCCATTTGGAAGAGCTTAACAAACCTTAGGTTTAATAAATACGGATTAAAGCTGACGTGAGGTCAGATTGCTTTGGCGCTCTTGTTGAGCTACTTGCGAGTAAATATTCAAACCTTAACAAATCTATAAGCTCTCTTATCGGGTGAACAACTTTTTCCGTACTATAGGACAATGTGATGCAAATATGAAAGCCTAATGAATAAACAAACCTTTATCTCAATTTGAAAATATTTACTCATAATTTTCACCAAATTTTGTTCTATGCTTCTCCTAAAAACTTACGTCATTGCTTTTCTGAGTTTTGACAACGCCATCAAATTCTTTCTCTATGATAAAAAATGTTTTGATTAATATTACGTCTGTGCTTTTCTGAATTTAACAACGTCATCGGCATCGAATTCTACCTCTATGAATTCTATGAAAATTTGGATTGATATTACGCCAACTGACACTGATATTTAGGTCCGCAAGTTGTCAAACGAATATCGATCTGTGATGGCAAATCTTTCAATGATAAAGCTAGTACTTCATGACTATTTTTCTCTTGAGTAATTTTTTTTTTCTCTTGAGTAAATGAAAAAAAATGATCATATCTTCAGACGGGGGAAAGCTACGACAATGAAATTTGAGGATGAGTAAGATATCGGTAACCTCAATATATATACGGATTTTTATTTAAATCCAAATGAAGTCTTAGGAGATATGAGTATTGAAAATTTTTTTTTGGAAATTTTTTAAAAATTTTCTAGCGTGACGATTTCTGCGAAATTTTGCAAGACGTTTCGTTTCAGCCTCCCTCAATAACATTCCAAGTATCAACTTGATCGGATGGATATTCTAGTAGTTAATGAGGAAACAAACTTTCAGATGCTCATAACTACTGAACCATCCGACGGATTTGGCCCAATAACGAACTTGACCGAGATATTTGGACAATTAACCTATTCTGAAAATATGAAAACTCTAGCTGATTTCTTTTGGATGCTAGAGAGGATAAGGCCGGCCGGACAGACTCAATTTTCGCCACGAATTCTTCATCAGGGAGTCGAACACAATCGATTGAGACCATTTTCGGCTCGATATTCCAAAATTACAGACATTCGGGCAAAATGATAGGCACTCTGTTCGGGTGAACAAGAGCGCCAAAAAGTGATTGATATGGTACACAATAAAACAAACTATTATTTGATAATTTGTTTTCTTCATTTATCCAGTTAATAAACGAATAAAAAGCGTTTACTCGTTAGAGTGGCCTTCTACGGTCCACCCACCTTATTATAACATTGTTCCAGAGTTCATATTTCACTAGTCCTATACAATCTTCAATGTCCATGAGGATCACACATTTCTATTCTATTTAAGTATTTCGATGACTTTTCCTCAAATGAGAAAATGTTTATTTGAGAAATTGTTTGTAGGAACTCAAAAGATTTATCTCGCTGGTATTGAATCGTGAATAATTTCGTGCGATTATTTTTCACAACTTTCGACATGGATTAACTCAATAGCAGTGCATTGAGGAACTTCATCCAACCAGTGTTTATTGATGGTGTCGTCCAAATTAAGTTTTTGTTCCGAAAACCATTGATGCTGTGGGCCAACTGATGTTGCAAAATGCTGATGTTATCTGCTGTGAGATTGAGACAACCTTGGGCATTAGTAGGACCACCCTACATTCAATATTGCACGAACATTTGACCGTCAAAAAAATTGTGTGAATCCTACACAATTTGTCAATCGCTCGAAAAAAGACTCGTGTCTATTGGTCGAAAGAAATGCTCCGAAAATAAGATCGCGGTGCTTTTAAGCACGTCTGTGACGTCGTGACAGGTGATGAATTATAGTTTCACGCATATGGGTCCGAAAGTAAACAGCAGTGGACTGTATGGGTGTTTCAAGATGAGCCAAATCCAACAAAAGTTGCTCGCGCACAAAGCACTTCCAAGCTAATGGTCCCCTGTTTTATCGGAACCACTGGACATGTAATCGTACCCCTAGAACAGCGCAGAGCAGTCAATTCTGAGTGGTACATAACTTTTTGTTTGACTGTTGTCTTTCAAGAAATCAGGAAAAGCAGCCGCTGAAAACGGATCATCGTTCACCATTGCATTTTTGGCCACTCAGAACATCTATTAGATGAGTCATCCGCCGTAAAGGCCTGACTTGGCACCAAATAATTTCTTTTTATTCCCGAACGTAAAAAATAAAATGAGAGGTCAAAGTTTTTCGACTCCTGAAGAAATGGTTGATGCGTTCAGAATGCATGTTTTGGAGGAACCTCACAAAAGTGCTTCGACTATTGGTTCAAACGCATGCAAAAGTGTATAGATCTCAATGGGTAATATTTTGAAAAACAATAAAGCGATTTTGATGATTAAAATTTGTTTTGTTCTCTAATCCCGAAATACGAAAATGAACCCTTGTACGTATAGAAATTATTGAATACGGGTTTGAACAGACCAATTGAAACTAGCACATTTAGCCACAACATGAAAATTATACTCTACATTCTCATAAAATAAATCTGACATCGTAAGTCACAAGCGAGGTACAACCGACACAGCTGAACCATTCAATCTAGAATTGAAAACTGAAACTAAAGGAACGTCTCCCCCTATTATTCAGAGACTGAAAGCGTCGAATAATTATCAGGCAGCGTCCGTATTTTTATCCGGAAACGGACAAAAGCAGGGGTGGAAACAATAAAGTGTTAAATCTTTCCGGTTCGAGTGTTACGCCGTCTTTTGTTTTAACCCGCGCTTTCTTTCAATGCGACAATCCGACGACCCTTGTTTACTCAATTAAGGGAGAGGTGGCGCTCATTAAGGAGATTGAACATCACTTAGCTTGATTTGAGATTTCCTATCAGAGATTAAAAACAACCGGAAGTTGAAAATGGGCCTTACGAGATTCTTCAATTCGATATTATTTGGATTAATATTTACGGTATAGACGTTCGCTTGTTTGTATGTGGTGACCTCGATGCTACCATTAGTAGCACAGAACGTATACACTGTTAGTCCGGTCAATACAGACAAAAACATTAGAGTGAAAAGTTAGATGAAGTTGAAAATCTGTTAAATTTTTCAAATCATAATTAGGAATAATAATATTTAAAACTTCCTCATCACAGTAGTGTATGGAAAATGTTAGTTTTAGGTCAAATTCAAAATAATGAGTTTATCGTGATTTTCAGCAAAACGGTGGGTTTCATCATTAAGATATCTCAGACTAAAATTGTTGATCATTAAATTATCTATAAAAAATTAATCAATATCTCTTTTTCTACGAGCCTCCGTTTCTGAGATATAACGTTTAAAAAAATTATAAAAGTTGATATCGACTTATAGATGGTACGCCACTTATACAGGGTAAGTCTGATCACTGCGGTAATTTTAACAGAAACTCAAATCACTTAAACTAAAGATTAATATCTAGTAATTTCTATAATCGCTTGTTATTTCAACAGATAAAATAATTCTTTATCATTTTTTATAAATTGCACCCATTTTTGAGATATTCAGTTGAGAGGAATTGAATGGATAAAATTTTGTCCAAATTTTCTGATGATCTCGAATCCAACTGAAATGTCCCAATAATTAGATTTGTTCAATGTTGCCATACTCAATGTCTTTTGCAATAAAATATTATTTCTATAAGAGGTGTGGGGAAATCTCACCAGTCTATGGTTTCCACTATTAAACACTATAGATGAAATGAATAACTGAACAAATTTTGGCTTTCATTCACCACAAAATCTAATTTGTCATTTTTTGTATTCATTATTGATGATGTCTAGCACCTTGTTTAATATCCAACTCAGAGTATTATTCCAAAATAATATAAAAAATTTATAAAGCACTGACGTGAGGTCAGATTGCTTTGGCGCTCTTGTTGAGCTACTTGCGAGTAAATATTCAAACCATAACAAATCGATAAGCATTCTGATCACGTGAACAATAGTCTTTTCCCGTACTATGGGACAATGTGATGCAAATATGAACGCCTAATGAATGAACAAACCTATATCTCAAATTAAAAATAACTACTCATTATATTCCCCAAGTTTTGTTCGAAGCTATAATTCCCTTTTCCTAAAAACTTATGTCAGTGCTTTTCTGAATTTTGACAACGTATATTATTTCAGCCACCAAGATTGGATTCTATCTCTATGATTTCCCGTTATGAAAAATTTTGATTAATATTACGCCAACTGACACTGATTAATGAGCCCTGCATTTGTCAATCGAATATCGATCTGTGATGGCCATCGTTCAAAGAAAATCATCGGGACGTATGTCAGTTCTCTTTTCTCTTGAGTAAATTAAAAAAATGATCATATCTTTAGATGGAAAAGAGCTACGACAATGAAATTGGAGGATAAGTAAGATATCGATCACCTCAATATATTCACGAATTTTTATTGAAATACGAAAAATATCTTATGAGATAGTGAGGATTAAAAAATTTTTTTTTGGGAATTTTTAAAAAATATTCTAAGATGACGATTTCTGCGAAATTCTGCGAGCTGTTTTGTTGCAGCCTCTTTCAACAATATTTCAAGTATCAATTCGATCGGATGGATATTCTAGTAGTTATTGAGGAAACTCATAACTATTGAACCATCCGACGGATTTGGCCCAATAACGAATTTGACCAAGATATTTGGACAATTGACCTATTCTGAAAATATGACAACTCTAGCTGATTCCTTTTGGATTCTAGAGAGGATACGGCCGGCCGGACAGACTCAACCCAATCGATTGAGACCATTTTCGGCTTGATATTCCAAAATTACAGACATTCGGGCAAACTGATAGGCACTCTGTTCGGGTGAACAAGAGCGCCAAAAAAGGATTCCATTACTCACATAGGTACTTAGATATATGTATTTTCTTGATGAGCGTTCAAATAGGTAACGTATTTTCTGTCAGGCCCTGTTGAATTGAAGACTTGTCTTTATGAAGAGCTGGTTCTTCAGCTGCAGGCTTTCAGGTTTCAACAAGTTATATCTATCGTGTCATAGGTAAGCTTGAAACTAAGCTCATATTATTTTTAAAAACTTCGAAACTAGTCTCCTAGATTTGATTTGGAGGTTTATAGGAGTTTTTTCACATCTTAATTTCATACACCGACACAACCTGGTATACAAGCCACTTTCTGTAGTCTTCCTATTTGATATTTACCAGTGATAAATGAAAAATGTCAGCTTTTGTAAAAGCTACTCTTTATTCTCGAAAACGACCAAAGATGTCAGATGATACATTTTGAAGATGAACAATAAGTGATGATGGTTATTGCCCAATTAATAATTCTACACGAGAAAAATTTGTCGTCAACAATGGAATAATAGAATTCGACTTTGTTATAATATTTCTAATATTTCAGCACTAGAATGTTGATGATGTATTCATATAAATTTATAAACGAGAAAGATTGGAATGCATTATCTCACCATTCTCATTTCATATTAAATTAGATAATTCAAAATTAGTGAAATTATCCTTGAAATATTTTGCACATTTATTTTTTAAGACAGCAATAACAACTGCCCAAAATTTCAAGCAAAATCAAAACAACAAGGAATCACAGAATATTATTATATTATAAAGTGTCCACCATAGAGACGTTGTGATAAAATATTTCGCTATGGAATGGCAATAATTCACTCTACTTATTCTATTAATAACTATAATTGAGTATCAATAATGGTTACAGATATATTCCTTTATAAAAAAAAATTGGCAATTATTAATTTTTTCTCTCCTGGGATCGAATATAAATTAAATAGTCTATGGTAAGGTGTTGGAATATGACTTTTTCTATCAATCAACCTTTTTTTTATACAAAAACGTTTTTGTTTACTGAATGAATTGTAACCAAAACAAAGCAGATTCATCATACCATAAATTTCTTTTGTTTCAAACACCTGACCTTTTTTCCTGTCAACTAACTGAAATAAATTTCTTCATATAAAAGTTCCTATTGGGTTTTCTAGAAAAATTTTTTTGTTATTATACTTGATTTCTCAAAGCTGTGAATCTGTTAACCTAAATCTGTGAATGCTCATGATCTTTCCAATAAATTGTTAGTGGAGTTCAGAACAGAATATAATCATCAGGCGAAGGAATCATCGGGCATCAACGCTGTGCCGGGCTAAGTCGTTCCATTATGAAATGTCAACACTACATGGATTTTCGTAAATGACCTGTGATTCCTGAGATATTGGTTTTCGCAACTTTCAGAGGAGCTGTTTGACTTGCGTATAAGGTTTGTGAGCTATCTTTAAACTAGTGTAAGGTTTGCAGATATTTTCTATATGTTCGGATAATAATGGTGTATATGAGAGAATTTTTATAAATGAATTATATCAAACAAAACCAAAGCGCAATCAATGACAGAACAGACACTCAAGGACTGAACAAAACTTACTCAACACATATTCAGAATATAAATAATGAGAATACATAAGAAAATGAAGAAGAACTGATGATTTCGAAACATTGCGTCAACTGTCAACATTTGACAAAAGACTTTTCACGTTGATAATTTCAAACATATCAGGAAAACATTACATCCACAATAGATGATGGTAATAGCCCAAACAATCATTCAACACGAGCTCTATCATCAACAATATCTCGTCATCAACTAAAAATAAATATAGTTTAAAAAAACAAAAAAAACACTCTTTACTTTATGACAATAGTTTATTAAACATACTAGTAAAATTGAGAAAGGAGCATGGGGCGCTTGATATACTAAAATTATGGCACAAAGCGCCCCACGCTTCTTTCTCAAATTTACTAGTATGTTTAATATACTATTGTCATAAATTGATTTTTAAAATTATTTTGAGCTTATTTAACCCGATATTCTTCAGAAGGTTATTTTTGTAGTTTTTTTAAACTATATTTATTTTTTCTTTTTAGTGACTGTCATAAAAATATTAATGGTTATCATTAAGTTATGATTGCACGTACGAATGTAGGCCAATGTTTCACACTTGAACAGCTCACGCATTGAAGTTTTGAAATGAAACTCTGAATTATAATATTCTACAATTTTAGAATATGACGAAAAAAATATTTGTTTTTTGATATGGACGGGAATCGAACCCACGATCGAGGAATCCAAGAGCTGACACCACAGAAGACGCGCGACTTAGACCGCTCGGCCAACAAACGCATTGATGAAGTGGAATCTTTTCACAGTAATGAGTCACTCATGCTTAAAAAAGGAGAGTTACAAACTGATATACATACATACAAGTGAAGCTAATAATATAAGTGTGTTAAAAAAGTAGTGGATCTCTGTTCATTTTATTTCATACATATTATATCGTAAACTAGAAATTTGATTGTTGTGAGTGTGATAATCGTCATAATTCTGGTGTTTATAATTCAGGCCATAAAATGTGATTTTCTGATCTAAAATGGAAATATTAATTACTGAATCCCTAAAACTCAAGTAAATATAGAAGTGAACAATTCATTGGGATAAATAAAGCTGAATAATTCAACAACAGAATAGCGTATGAGAATGTAATTCTCTTCATTATTATGTTTTCAGCTGATAATATTAGAAAAAATCAACTGTAACAAAAAATTTAGGATAAGAGACACAACATCAAAAACAGTTAACACGAATGAAGATCCCTGATTTCAGGATTTATCCTAACCTCCCAGCAATGAACCAATTTATCCGATACTTCTTCTTTTTATTAAACCTTCAAAGATCCCATCAGGATATTGCTCGAGCCCAACTGCTCCTCTCCCAACTGTCCCTGATTTATCCGCTTCATATTGCAGTGACGGCACACGTCATCTTTTCATAGGGGCACCCAATAACTGCGTCACGTGCCCAAAAAATTGACATCGTTAGGATGTAAAATTAGAACAGCGTGGGGGAAGCATCGTGTGAATTGTTACAGTCATTAACATAGGTGATTTATGTTGGAATAAATGAGCTAAATGAACGATCTGATGCGTTTGATAAGCACGCCCATCTACTCCGAACGGTTGCCTCGTTTTTGGACATCCCTGGACCGTCGATAATCAATCAAACACTGCTGAATGATGTTCGATTTTTTCGACGGTCCACTTTTTATCGTAACAACTGTTCATGATATACAACTGATTGATTCTGTGAGCGATATTGTGACAATTTGGTCACATCGAGTTTGAAAATTGGAAATGTTGAGTATTTCCGATTCAATTAATGAAGAAATTCAATTAATTCAAAATGAAGACAAAAGAAACTTCGAAATATTTTTTCAACTGATGTTGGTTATTTATGTCAATCTGGCAAGTTCATTACGGATATAGCACTGTAATTCGAAACAAGAAGAAATTTTTAATATGGTCGAAAAATTGGATTGGATATTTTTGTGGAGTAGTCTAGCCAGAAAATTCTTGAAAAATTCCCGAAAAAATTTTTTCTTCAATACCACATATGTCTCATTAAATATCACTTCATATATCTCCTGCAATGATTGTAAGAT
Source organism: Micraspis discolor (assembly GCA_030674115.1). Lineage (NCBI taxonomy): Eukaryota > Metazoa > Arthropoda > Insecta > Coleoptera > Coccinellidae > Micraspis > Micraspis discolor. The sequence goes on along the minus strand of JARTUT010001755.1, from coordinate 397,080 downwards.
CTCAACTAAATTTTGAATAAATTCAAAAATTATCGATATCATGAATATCCCGACATTTCATTTCCGTATAATCTTAGCATATGAGAGGAGAAGAAGTTTCTCGAACTAAACAAGATCACAGAAATGCTACTAAAATTCTAAACCAGCTGCAGAAGAAAACGAAAGGACCAAACCAAAAAATTTGCTATTTTTCAAGAGGTGTTGATTTTGCTTCTGTATAGGTACTCGAAAATAGGTGTCGGTCCAATCAAAAGAAGGTATGTTGTGGTGACTCTACTAAGACTTGCGATGTAACCCTAAATTTTGAGGGCTTGTTCTAGTGGAACAGCGTTCTACAGTTTTGCCCAAATGTCTATAATTTTTCATTCACCTTAAACTGATCGAACATTTAGATGAAGCCTAATGTGTTTATGGTTTTGATTTCAAATACAATACATTCGGGAGGTCAAATTACAATGATTTTTACGATGGCCCTTTGGATAAGTAATGTACCCAGGAAGATCACAGAGGAGTGAGTTATAACTACAAATCATAGAGGACAGAAACATAACCTATGATTTCTATCAAAACAATAAAAATGTGATAGCGTGAAACTTTTTGTTGATTTTTGACAACTGGTTTTTACTTGGATTTTATGATATAAAGAATCTCTTAGTTTGAGAAATCTAACATTCAGTAAGTTATAAGAGAAAGAAAATTTATATTGTGTTATTGTTATTGTAGGTACTTTTATAGAAGCCTCGAGGATGCATTAAATGAAAATGCGAAAACTTGGCGTAGAATAAATAGCATTTATTCATTTATCCTCCAACTGTGAGTCGACAAACCTTTCTTTAATTCATATTATATACCTGGAACTCTTAATACACTGCAAATATACAGGATGAGTCTTTGACCACTGCGTTAATTTTAACCGTAGATTCTTGAGATCAAAAGAAACACTTTTTCCATTACGGTTTTTCCATATTCAGCTGCGTTAAAAAGTTATAAGCATTTTAAGTTTTCACATTGGGCAAATACCCCTCTGTAGTCCAGTTTAGTTTGAATGAAAAATACCTTCCACAGCTTCCACTAATGAATCTGAATTGTTTAAAAACATTATTTTCCCTCTAAAAAATGATTCACTCACTCAAGTTTCATCCGATGAGGTCAATATCGAGAAAGAAGATACAAAATACTAATTTTTTGGTAAAAAAAATTCAACACCATAAACATAGATTTTTGTTGTTCTACTATAATTTCTTTCTATTTCAAGATTATATACCATCCCTTTCTAGTGAGAAATTCCAAAAAACCCTCAGAATTATTGGATGTTATCATCATACATTTGTAATTTTCTTCTTAAAATTTCCAACTCATGAAAACCATCATTTCTATGAAAACTTCCAAGGCAAGAGGTTGTCACTTTGCTTATTTTTTCACTCAAAGCCAGAAAAAATCATCTATGATTTTCCAAACACTGATATTACTGAAGTTGCTTCTCCTTGACAGAGATCAGAACATGATCATGAAGTCTCTGTTAAAAATATGAAAATCTTTTTCGAAATCTTCAACAACAATGAATGAGGTCCCTACTAATAATTATTTTAAAGTGATGTTACTTTGCTTGATGATTGTTTTCTGTACTGAATCCCAATAACAATTTACTTGGATAGATTACAAGTATTCCCAGATTTAGATGTGCAATTATTCTTGCTTGAAAAAATGTTTGTTAGATCATTAATATGAATCTATTCTGTTTAGAATATAATTAATTACTGAACATGCGTAAATTTTTGGATTTTATAATCTGTTTTAATCATGTAAACAAAAACATAAATATTGAATAATTGTTATTCATAGGTTATGTCAAAATTTTAATACCTCACCATAGAATATCAATTTATTACCGAACCCCAGGAGATAAAAAAAATAATAATTGCAATGTTTTTTTAAATGAAAGATAATATCTGTAACCATTATTGATCTTTAGGTATTATTTTTCTCAGAATAACGAGAGTGCAATATTATCACATTAAAATGTTATAACGTCTCTGTGGTGGGTAGTTTCCAATAAAAAAGTGTTCTGTGGTTCCCTGTTGTTTTGAATCTGTTTGAAACTGTCAACACTGTCAACAGTTATTTGTAGCTTTCTTTAAAAAAACAGTGGAAAATATTTTTAGGATAATTTCGATAGTTTGAAATTATTCAATTCAGTATGAAATGATAATGGTCAGAAAATGCATTCTATTCTAATCTTTCTTGTTTATGAGCTTATAGCTTCCAGTTTCAATATTGATTGAATTTTAATTAACCATGCATCACAACAAACATTCATAAATATTAAAACTAAGTCAAATTCTATTATCTCCTAAGTTTGTGAACCAGGTTGAATCGATGTATGAAATAAACATGTGAAAAAAAGATCTTTAAAGCCACAAAACAAATCTAGGAAACTGGGTTCGTTTTTAAAACTTTTAAAAGCTCATATGAGTTTTTAAAACTCATATGAGCTTAATTTGAAGCATTCCTATGTTAAAATAAATATAATTTGATGAACCTTGAAAGTCTGAAGCTATAAAGAACCAGCTCTTCATAAAGACAAGTCTTCAATTTAACAGGTCCTGACAGAAAATATATTATCTATTTCAACGGTCATCATGAAGATATATCGAAGTACCTATGTGAGTGATGGAAATCTTTTCCTCTATTTATTATAGAATATGACTCTGGATTCAATATTAAACAAGGTGCTAGACATCATTAATAATGAATACAGCAAATGGCAATTTAGATTTTGTAGTGAATGTAAGACAAAAATTGTTCAGTGGTTAATTTCATCTATAGTGTTTAGTGGTGGAACCATAGACTGGAGAAATTTCCTCAACCTTGTAGAAATATTTAATGAAGACATAAAATATGGCAACATTGAACAAATCTGATAATTGAATCATTTCAGCACAGAGTTGGATTTGGGAAAATCAGAAAATTTGGACAAAATTATATCGATTTAATTCCTTTCAACTTCAAATATCTCAAGAACGGTGCAATTTAGGAGAAAAGATGATGAATGATTTTATCTGCGAAAAAGACTAATAATTCCAGGAAGTACAAGATACAGACCTTTAGTTCAAGTGATATTTGTTTTTCATGCAATTTAACCAATCTGAAGAGTAGTAGTGAGAAACCCACAAGAAATGGAATAAATCTGATGATGCTAAAATATGCATGACTGTTATCAAAAACCTTCTACAAGAGATCATTTCAATTGATATTATCGTTTGAATATTACAGGTGAAAATGCAATTTTTTTTATGATATTTCAACACCCTATATCTTTTGAACGGGGCCAAATTAGGAAAAATGTTATAGGAAGAAAATGTTTCTTTTGATGTCAAGAATCTATGGTTAAAATTAACGCAGTGGACAAAGACTCACCCTGTATATGTATATTTATATATAAATATTCATCATCATTTATGACTTCAATTGTTTTGGTACTTATTGAATCTTATTTCAGAAGTTTGTTATATGTTCCATCGAAAGCTAAAGACAAAATCAATTTTTGAATTAATTACATCCTTCAAAAACATTTCCCAGTCTCAATAACATGACAGACCCATTTTTCGGAACTCATAGATCATGAAATAAAATAAATGTCGCACAGTCAACAAACTACAGCCATTGTCGTAGACTTCACGGTTCATTTAGCCATAGGCACACGTCTTGAAATAAAATACGACCATCCACTTTCGCACATGGTCGATCAATTGTATAAATAAGAAATAAGAACAGCCCCTTTGATTTTTACGCTCGAGTTTATACGCACAACAAACCGACGGTTGCATTTCTATGTTTCCTGCTTTCATCTGAACTTCAGTGTCCTCAAAAACCATTGTATTTCCTGAGAGAGTCCCAAGAACGAAAACCATTCGATATAACGTACTAATCTGGGGGAAAAGATATAGTTGTATGGTTTTTTCGGCTGCATAAAAGAAAGGTAAACATATTTGGGAGTCCTGTAGCTAAAGATAATCGTATTATCCTGTTCGATCTCGACCCTAGTTACATGAAACAAAAAACCTGAAGATGTCATTTGTTGTTAGTGAATGTAATCGGTAAAAGTAGAGTCTGTTTTATGAGGACATTGCTTCGAGGTATTGAGCATCCCTGAATAAACATGGATTTGTAAAATTACACTCGATTATCTGTCTTGGCAGAGAATAGATCAAGGGAATTGAGATTTGACCTATTTTTAGAAGTGTTCGAGTTTCTTTTTGTCGAACAGATACATCCTGAAGGTAATTGAGAAATGTGTTCAATTGAGTGAATTTATGGGAAGCGTTTTATGCGGTCACAATCCCTTAAAAAAACAGAATGGTTAAAGACGCCAGACTAGTGCAAATTTTGTTGTTTGTATTATTGGTTCATATTTTTTGCCGCTTGTTCTACAAGAACATCGTTTTGCCCAAATGTCTGTAATTTTCGAATATTGAGACGACAATGGTATCAATCCATTTGGTTCAACTTCTTGATGTTGAATCTGTGGTCAAATTTGAGTATGTCCGGCCGGTCCTATACTCTATTCTTGCTGATACATCGAAACTCCATTATTATGTGTACTTTCTGATGTTCGTTGCTTGTATTTCGTGAGTAACGTATTTAGTAGATGATTGTTTTTAAAGCTTTTTCGGATTAGAATAGTTGCGCAGCCGTAAGCAGTACCGTCTGGGTGTTCATTGGAGTAAGGGAAGTATTGTGAGAGCTGAAACACTGTTTGGTCGGTTAAATGGTTGTCTGATATAAACATTACATCTATTTTATAGAGACTCATGAATATTTCTAATTAAGGTTTTAAGGGTTTGATTAAGAATTTGGTGATTGTAGCTGGAATTTGGGCTATGTATATACCGTTGGTAAGTTCGGATGCGTTATGTTGTCTATCACTCCTTGGAATAATATATATATACAGGGTGTCCCGTATCTCAACGTCAAGCGGTTACTGGGCGATATGCAGTTCTGGCAAAAATTTAAAAAAATCTGTCACTTGGTTGAGTAGTAATAGGTATATTTTTGTACTGTCAAATTTTTCCATTTTTGCAGTGATTTTTTTAAAACGTAATCCTTAATAACCATACTATTGATTACACTCACAAATCCATTGTTAGATACAATTGTTTCATTTTCATTTTTAAAATATTTTTAAATAACCATTTAATTGATTACAGTCACTAATCCATTGTTAGGTACAATTGTTTTATTTTTTATTTTTATTATTTTTTTTTATTTTTAAATATTTGCTAGAACTGGTATAACCTAGCATCACCCACTAACCGCTTGACGTTGAGTTACGGGACACCCTGTATAGTGAAGGTCTTTGAATTGTTTGTGTTGTTTGGGATGTAACGTTTTCATTTGATCTTCCGACAGAAATGAAAATCTTTTTGTGTGTTTATTGATGGTGTTTGGATTTAAATAAAACTCTAATAATCTGTTTAGAGTGCTGGTTTATTCTATTTTTTAAATTGAAATACATTTTCTGGATATATACATATGTAAAATCGGACATGCGTTTAAGAATAAATGAGTTCTTAAACATCCCAATACTAAGGAACTCCTAACATCGTCCTTTTGCTTTTCTTTGATTATAAATTTAATTTAATATTATAAATACATAATCCCAAATTAAAATATTCAATTCTAAGGATATAAAAAAAATATGATCTACCATTATTCGTATTATCAGTTATAAATTTATAAATACATTTGTTATTCCAATTTCCTTTCCATTACATCCTAATATTCAATTTATATTTATAATACTGTAATACACAATAAAATATTATTATTCATAAGATTCAGAATTAAAATCTTTAAAATTTAAGAAATTTCAATTTTTCACTTTTCATCCACTAGATCTTGTATCTGCATTGTCATTAATTTGAAAATGAGTTCCAATACCAATTCCTTCAATATTTATATTTGTGGAATACTCTACATTATTTTCTTTTTCGATTTTTATCAGATTTTGATCGATTCGAATAGGACGTAAAAATTTTCTATTCCGTCTCAATACATTGTCATTTTTTTCTAGCTTGATTAAATATGATCTATCGTTATGCAGATCAACTACAATACCTTCTTCCCAATTGTTATGGAAAATATTTCTAATATTTTTTGCTTAATTTCTAATTTAGGTAATGATTTCGCATTTCTATTATAATATTTTTTCATTGACACTCAAGTTTTATTTCTATTTTTGTCATAGAAATCAGGAGATAGAGATTTTTCAAGAATAGGAAAAGTTTCTCTTAGCCATCTACTTTCAGAAGTTGCAACATTATTCGATAATGGAGTATTACGATATTCTAATAAGGCTAAACATGGATCATGCCCACTATGTAAACATATTTTCAATATATTATTATTGTTTGTATAGTTCTTTCAATCATTCCATTAGACTGATGGTCATGAGGATTAGATAAAGTATGTTTGAAATTCCAATTATAAGCGAAATCTTTGAATTCTGAAGAAGTAGATGCTGGACCTGAACCAGAACAAACTTCTTTAGGTTTAACTTTTCTAGAGAAAATATTTTTCAAATTGGTTTATACTATTACTTGTGTACAAATTGGATATTTCAATGAGTTCAGAATAATAATCTACCAATATTGAATAATTTAGATTATTGAAGTGAAATAAATCAATTCCTACTTTAATCCTTGGTTAATTTGGAATTTCATGATCAATTTGGGGTTCTTTTACATTTTGTCAATTTGCAAAGATAAACCAGGCGAAAATATTAGTTTTCTAGCTCAGTATATCATTTTGATTTCATCTTTACCCATATGTATATGTAATTGATTCAAGGTATCATCTCTAAGTTCTTTCGGAACGTTTGTCACCTTCAATTAGTTCTCGAAATATTCATGCGTTAGTTAATTTTATCACTTAAATTAATTTTTTGCGAATAATTGACATTTCGTGCTTCCGAAACACCAAAATTTCCGACTTGTATTTAAAATTGCAAAATATCTACCACTGGGCAAATGAAGTCATACCGTACGTGTTAATGCTACTAGGGTCAGATGTTCGACTAGCTGTTTTATTCAATGAAATCTTTCTCCAACTGTACGGTATTAGAACGATTTGAAGTATTGGTCTAAGAAATTAGACTTTTCAAAGTAAAGTAAATAATTCATCAAAAACTGAAATCAATTAATTAAATATTCAAATTGTTCACCATTAGCTTCCATACAATAAAATAAGTTTTGTTCGAAACGATGTCGCACATTTTGCAGCATTTCTGGAGTGTTTTGACGACATTCGTTCACTATACGTCTTCCTAAATCTTCTATGGAATCGGGTTCTGTAGAGTAAATTTTACTCTTCAAGTGGCCCCAAAGAAATAAATCTAGTGGTGACAGATCTGGTAATCTGGCTGGCTATTCAGTGGGGCCCCTTCTTCCAATCCACCGATTTGGAAATCTTGGATCCAGATATTCTCGAACTGGTAAGGCGTAGTGTGGAGGAGCTTCATCCTGCTGAAACACAATATGATCTGTCACATAATTTCCAGCATTGTTGTTTTTTGTTTTTTTTTTTGATCGACATCTTGATTAAAGATTTCTATGTCAGTGGATTGGAGGAAGGAAGCCACAGTCATGGTTGTTTTGAAGCTCAAAATGTCGATTTTTCACAAAAAAATACTACAAGTGCCATGAACACACCACTTCATTTTCAAATACCTAGTTGAGAATATTTCGAGAACTAATGCATAAAATGAAAAACCAATTACTGTGCTGAAACCGGTATAAAAATACCTTTCAAATGATGATGTATCACTCACCCCATCTTCCCTATTCAAAATTTGGGGGTGAGGGTTGTAGTAGCAATAATAATAAAATTATCAATTTTGAGTTTATTTTGCACGATTAGTTAATCAAGTGATTTTCATAACCTCAAAAGTACTTAACACGTGGCAGACAATTACAATTAAAGGTTGGATCTGCGATTATCTTTCTTCGTAATTTGAACTAGCCCCGGCTGTGCAAAGGTACGCCATTAGTCATTCAAAAATTAACGAAAAACGTGATCGAAGTCAGCAATTTTTTGAATGGCAAGTTCCGAGGTGAAAACATATTAATTCCGCGGATTCCTGTTATACCTACAGATGTGCCAATTCAATTCAAACGTATTCAGTTTCCGATTAGATTGGCATTTGTAATGATAATCAACAAATCACAAGGTCAAACGATGTCTTTTTGTGGCTTGGATTTGACAACACCATGTTTTTGTGACGGGCAATTATACGTGGCATGCTCTCGAGTGGGTAAACCGTCCAGTTTGTTCGTGTTAGCTAAAGATGGACTAACAAAAATATTGTTCACGCTATAGCATTAAGAGATTGATATCGTTTGTTAGTGTAACTATCGTAATTGATTAATTAATGATATATAATTATAAGGAATAAATTATATTAACTTCAAAATGTTTGCCTTCTGTTATTTTTATCTTCCCTGATCTTTCACAGTGCTCCAATCCTATTTAACGCATATACCACATTCTTACACTTACAATAAGTAAGCTATTTTTTGTCTTCACTAGAAATTACTTCAAAATTATTTATATGGCAAAACAACTGTCGGCTCAGCTAGTTTTTCTATAATATTTTCGTTTTCTAGTTTTTGAAATTTTTCTTTCAGTTTTTTATGCATATTGAATGGAATATTTCGTCGTGGTTGAATTATTGGAGTTAAAGTTGGGTCAACATCTATGTGATATTCATCTTTTAAGCTTCCAATACCTGTGAAGTATATTTTTCATTCGATATTTCAGAAATAATACTATCTTCATTACTTTTCTTCAATATTTCGAAAATAATTATTTCTCTCAAACCTAATATTGCACATTTATCAATTATACTTTTATATTTTGTTTCCAATACACAAGTTCCTAAAATTTTCAGTTTCATTTCCATAAGCATCAACATTTCCACTAAATTTTTTTAATTAGGCATTTTTCAATTTTCTGAATTCATTGAAGGGTGAATATATTGACACCTTCTGATCCTGTATCAAATTTAAATTCAACATCTAAACATTTATTCAATTTTAAATTTTAATACCGCTCAGAATCATTTGAAATTTGAGATATTTCTATCGAACTCAGAATAAATGAATCTTCATGAGTTACGTTGTCCAAAATATTAATATTTTTAGATTTGCATATTACTGAAAAAATGATAATATTAAAGGTGATATAAAGCTGATATTTGGGATTTCCGTTCATTTAACACTGAAAACGTCACAACATTTTTTGAAAATTTTATTCAAGGGGAAGTACAAAAAAATAATGTCCAATGAGATGGACATTAGGACGATATCATTATAGATTATTATGCAAATGAAAATTTCACAAGCAATTATTGCTACCTGTCAAGCACAAAAAATAGGGTACATTTCTCACAATAAAATTTAGTTTTCAATTTGCAACCTGGATTTTTACATATTGAAAAATGATATATATAGGAAAGGTATATCGGGTGAATCCACAAGTAGCAGAAGGAAATAAATGAGGATGGTACTTGCCGACACGTGTTTCTACTGATTGGCTTCGTCAGGGCAAAGTAACCTTAGGAATAAGGAGATGGTTAGAAGACAAAATAGACAATAGGAGTACACAAACAGGAGCGAGCGACCAATTTATGTCTTCAACACTAGGACCTCTTATTTAGGAGCAAAATCTAAGGCATTGACATGAAGGAAGCATAAGCAACCTGTATGATGTAACTCGAACCCAGGGTTAATAAAATTCAAACACTATATTCATCGTGGAGATCAAATATATATAGGAAAGGTATATAGGGTGAATCCACAAGTAGCAGAAGGAAATAAATGAGGATGGTACTTGCCGACACGTGTTTCTGCTGATTGGCTTCGTCAGGGCAAGGTAACCTTAGAAATAAGGAGTTGGTTAGATGATAAAATAGATAGTGTTGAAGATATAAATTAGTCACTCGCTCCTGTTTGTGTACCCCTATTATCTATTTGTCTTCTAACCATCTCCTTATTCCTAAGGTTACCTTGCCCTGACGAAGCCAATCAGCAGAAACACGTGTCGGCAAGTACCATCCCCATTTATTTCCTTCTGCTACTTGTGGATTCACCCGATATACCTTTCCTATATATATTTGATCTCCACGATGAATATAGTGTTTGAACTGAAAAATGATTTGATTTACGACAGAAATTACCCTCAGCTTAATATGCTGGGCATTTTCCATGTTGATGTTGGGGCCCACATCTCTGACATTGATGATAATTAAATTGGTTTCTTTTGAAGGAAGTTTTTTTCTGGCTTGTTCGATTTTGTTGAGATAAGTTTTGTGTATTTCCATTTGATTTAAATTTGTGTCGGGACAGCTCTTGAGGTGAAAATAGTGTTATCATCTGCTTTGCATGTACCAATTGCAGTTTAAAGATTCAAAATTTACATATTTGTCGATTGTTTCTTCCACTTTTTCATCTCTAAGATAAAACATGTGGCGTTCGTAGGTAACGTTGATATGTGGCAAGAAATATTCATCGAATTTATTGATGAGATTTCCGTAATTTTCTTCAATATTTTCTGTTGATGTTGATGGAAAATTATTTTAAATAGCTAGTGCATAATCTCCACCTTAAGTTCAAGAATAAGGCTGCTTTATACTTAGAGTTGATATTCGTTTGATTCATTCAAAGAACTTTCGAATTTTTGCATGAAAAATTGGTAATTGTTGGCTAGGTTTCCATTCAAATTCATTTCTGATGGAATTTTTACATTTGGATTCATCTTTATTGAGTGTTGAGTCGATTGTTCAGATGATGTACCTTGGATTTTTCAATTCTCCATTGATTGGAAGTTTAATCCTTCAAACTTCACTTTTTCGTAATACACTTTCATCTTGATTATAATTTAAATATGGACTAGGATAACCGAATTTTGGATTTAAATAAAACTCTAAAAACCTGTTCAGGGTGCAGGTTTATTCTATATTCTAAAATGAAATACATTTCTGGATATATATATTCATATGTAAAATCGGGCATGCGTATTGAAAATAAATCAGTTCATAAACATCCCAATAATAAGGACACCTTATGGATTATCAGTAATTTCAGAAGAAAGAGATGGAAATTTCCTTTTTCTGTCTACCATGAAACATTGTTTTTTGATAAAACATTGTTTTCAGATGGGTCATTGTTTTCTGATAATGGGTCCATTATTTTCAGTAGTTCTTCGAAGAACTTATAATACGGAAAGCGAAATTGAAATTTCCAAGTACGTTTGAAATAGATTATTGTTGAAAGAGATAGGCTAGTTACACACACATCGATTTTGGACGTACGATAAAAATTCGTACGACCAAATTCCAATAGTCGCGCAAAGAAATGATTGTGTCTTTACACACACATCGATTCTCAAAAGTTATCGTACGGACGCCGTGTTGCGGTCGTACATTGTCCCGACTATACACGACCGCCGTCTAGTGGTCGTGAAAACAGTGGCGCATGTGATCAAAACGGCGTCTTGACACACATCGAATTTCGTTCGTACGACCGAAGTTCGCTTGGCTTTACTAGTTCAATTTAACCGCCATCAGAGAAGGAAGTAATGCAGTGTGTTTGGTGAAATTATTTAGTTTTTTCTCATACAATTCATCAAAGCTTGCTGTTGACATTCTAAAATAATTAAAAAACTTTTCTTCGTCACTACGAAATTGTTCATTAAGTGTGTGAAAAATCCCTGCATCTAGTCTTCTCCGATTAATAGGATGAACTCACTGACTCCTGGTTTTACCGGCGACGGTACAACAACCACATAGCAAGAACACGAGTCTTGAAAGGGTTCATGCTGATAAGCAACTGAATCGAATCATCAAAAATGTACGTCCACGATACAAAATCGACAGGTCTGAAAGCTACTTTGAATTTTGGAAGTACGATAAATGTTCGTACGAACTTTTATCGAACGTCCAAAATTGATGTGTGTGTAACTAGCCATAAGGTGTCTCGAACTTCAATACACGTATTCTCTCGAGTACAGCTGCCACAGGAATCCAGAAGAAAATGTATGAGTAATTAAATTCCTAATTCACTACAATAAATCCTGTATATGTATTGATTTCTTGTGTTAGCACAATTTTGAAATCGGTCAATCGAAAACTCTCGCGAAGATTATTGTCGAAACATAGTAACATCCCGTATAACAAGTTCAAATTTCCTTCCAGGATTTTCATCCGCAACATATTCATCCACTCTAGAACCTTGTTATAAACAGGGAACCGTTATTAATGGATACATTTATCTCTAAGACATCGATATAGGAGGAAGATGAGACGGCATTATGTTCGAATCGTTGGAGCAACAGATAGAGGAGAGGGTTTCTCCGGAATTAGTTGTTTAGTTTGGATGATCGAAAGCTCTCCCAACTTGGGTGGAAACATGAATTAATTATCTGACAGTGTCTGATCCCTCTTGAGACCTGAACTTAGCAGATCTTATGCAAGAGTTCAGGAACTGCATGAAATATTTTATGGCTTCAGAGGAGGCTTGTTTCCTAAGGTATATCGTTGGGATTACGCCATATAATATGCGCTTTTGGACAAAGAGTTTGTAGCAAGTTGATTGAATTCTAGGATTTCTAGGTGGCTTACTGTATTAAAGCAAGGATCAATTGAATTGGATGACGAAAATTAATTAGGACAAATATTTAGAAAATTTTCTTCATTTGGAAAAATAATAAAAATTGACTTGAATAATCTTACTAAAAACGAATTATGCATTTGCTATGAATATCGAATTGTTGTCAAGTTGCTTCTCCAAAGATTACAAACAACATGTATGATATTGTCGAATTAATACGGAAAACTTTGGTTGAAAAAGTTAGACCAAAGAAATTGAAATAATTTATGGAATTCCTTCGCATGTAATTGCATGTTCAACCAGCCGGAGATAATCAAGTTGAACCATGTTTTCTTCCTTACATATTCGAGCCCAATCGTTTTAGCCGTTTTTCGGCTGGATATTGAAAAAATGTAGGAAAGACTCTGGAACCGTGCGAACACACAACGAATGTGAAATAATCATTGAACCTAAATCTTGAATTGATAACAACTACTCACAGTTTTCCTTCAGTTTTGTTTGAAGGTTAAATTTCCTTCTCTTTATAGACCGACCAAAAAGAAGTATATATCTTGTCGTGCATTTACTCTACAAAGTAGAATTTTCAGAATATGCAATAAAAATCAAAATATCTAATTTGATTTATTTTCACAAAATTTTCCCTTTTCCATTCAATCAATTAGGTATATTCAAACGATTTTCAAGTGAATCAGAGAAATCAGTTAGGAATCAAATTATTAACTTATCCCGAATTTTTTGGCGTCTGGATACTTAAATAACATCTTAGATATGTACATTTGTAATTGTTATAGCTTGAATGAAAATGATTGATTGATGATGACTGATGCCAACTGATAATTTGTCTTTCAAATTCCAAGAAAGAGCACATTAAGATGATTAAGAAATTTGTTTTCAATGAAGATTTTTTTATACTTCTGCTAGTAAAGAAGATTCTCAAGTTATGAAGCTTCACCAAAAATTCGATGTCGATATTTTTTACCAGCATATCATTTACAAGTTGATAATAAGTGCAAAACCCTCACCATTACTCTGGATATTTTTAAATAATATCAATATAAGATGATGATCCGAAACAATTGATGTTCAAGGGGTTTGATTCAAATTCAAACTCGGTAATTTGTCAATTTATGTCAGTCACGTCAACTGTATTCAATACAAAAACTACTCAGAAGTACAATACGAATTTCTCATTGAATTTGAGCATTTTTTCACATAATTTTTCTGATGTAGAGAAATTATCTTCCAAAACAAGTTGCAGAAGGCAAGTCCAACACTCATTCCTTCGAAAACTCGCAGCTTTGATGCTCGAATTCGAATTTGGCATTCGTGTTGGAATAGGAACTCATTCTGCAACTTGTTTTAGAATATACTATTAAGAGTCGAAATCTGTAAAAGATTATGTTTGTTGTGAAGCTCTACCAGAATTTCTTCATTCTGGAACTTGTATGCTTTGCAGCAATTGAAATAAGAAAAGGGTATTCCTTATAATAAAGGATGGTGAATTGACAATGTATTGAGAAAATTACGCATCATATCTTCTAGTAATATTTCTCTAATTCATTGAGATTTCAGTCCAAAAGTTTTCATTAATCAGTCATATTTATTTCATCATCTGATCAATTTATGCTGATTGTTTTATGATCCAAAGTGAATACAACTTCATTATCATTTCTATCAATTTTTGAGAGTTTGAAAGTCCATAGAAGACAATTCCGAATTGCCATAGTTAACTTCGAAATTCCATTCTGTGAAAAAAACCGATTCCAATTCAAGTTGAATGCTGGATTATCAGGGTGACTGAAAAAATAATCGAGAAGATCACAAAAACGTACACATGTGGACAATTTAACACATGAATTTAGATTCCATTTAATTTTCCAAGACCTTAATTCAAGCGTTTTCTTCTAACTTATGCGATTTCACTGAAAAATCCTGTTTCCTCCTTATTTTCACCAACTTCATACCAGCCCTGTAAAATATAATCTGCATATATGACCAATATTACCAAAATATATCATTCACAAAACAGTAATATACAATTCACAATGGTGGATAGTCATTGCATTTGACCCAGATTTCATCTTGGATAACAATGATTTCTCCATTTGATGAAGATAACCGTAATTTATTATTATCACACAATCTCATACGTCAACAAGTGGCGGCTAGCTGAAGGTGAGTTCAAAAAAATTCTTTCCATTTCTGCATTTGCTAAACGGCGCAGGCTTCTTTGACTGAATTTCACTCCAGAGAAACCTTCTACTTGGAATGCATCTGGATCGCTATATAAAGCGAAACTTCTACTATTATTCGCAGATCAGTAACAATGATAACAAGGTGATTGTTTCGTTGGTGTGGTCCCCAAAATGTTGATGAACATAACCTTAGGTTTATTATTATCATACGTAACAATGCTTGAGCCAGAGAATACATAGAAATAAGAGAATGTCAACTATAGTGCTAATCTCTTTGAAAATCGACAAATTCTAAGAAGTTTAATAGATATTACGATGCACCTCTGTATGCAAGAGTTCGAGGATAGCGCGTAAATTTGACACGAATTTAACGGACGCAAACTTTGAAAAAACAAGCAGCTGGCGGGAAATTCAAATCGACTCGGATATTGTGACGCCAAATTAACATCGGTGTTAATGCCTAGCTGCCCGGAGTATCAATATCTGATAAATCTAATTTTCAACACTGAAACTCAGGTTCAAAGTTTCAAAGGACAGTTGAATCTGAATTTCCGGTCAACTAGACATTATAAAACTGATTCTTTTAAAAATAACTGAAAAAATGGTTAAAAGGCTGAAGTTGTATAAGAAAATAAAAAAAACAACACCTTGAAGATAAGTAGTTATTGTTTTCCTCATGGTGATATCTTGCATGCTCATTTTTTCATTTTCTCAAGCTCACACTTCCTAAATTTATCTTCATTTTAACTGAAAACTCAACAGAATCGCTTTGTATGATTGAAATGAAGTATTATTGGTATTAAATGAGAGAGTAGGCTACACATGTTTTGACTGATTTTGAATTAATGCTACCATTTGAGTTGATTGAGGAAAAAGTTTCTTTATTTCAGGAAATCCAAGACCACAAAATAACCAATAATAATAACACCTTGGAAATGTTCCATTTTCCTTTTATCCTATTGTATTCCTCTAAAAAAGCTCGGTGTTTGTTGTATACCATCATTTTGCATCAACAATAAATGCGCCATTATGAATATGAGTAGAAATGATGGAGATAAGAACCTGTAGACATCCAATCAGATCGTTATATTCATTCAGTTAGATTCCACTTTAAGTGGGCATCGGCTTTGAAATGGCTTCCACATATACACTTATGACAAGTGAGCAAATTCTGGATAATTTTTTCTGCAGATCAGTCGCTTTTTGGCTGACAGAACCGAGCCTATAATTTGTAACTGTAAAACAAAAGAAAATATTAGTTAGTAATGGTGATTCAATGCTGACTGCGCATCGTCTCTATAGTGCGGAATATCGTACATGCCACGCGCCAAATGACAATAGCATTAGGAAATAGATCAGGATGTTCGAGAATATAAGTGCGACACTTGAAATTCGAAATTCTGGTCATGCTCGTTCAGTTCGCGATAAAGGAACAATTGAAGAAGTTGAGGCGTTTGTTCGTCAAAATCCGTCTTTATCCATCCGAAAGCGAAGCCAAGCGTTGAACATCAAAAAATCGTCATCACATTAGATTTTAAAGAAGGACTTACATCTAAAAGCCTATAAAATTCAATTAGTTCAAGAATTGAAGGATGCGGACTATGCTACTTGACAGAATTTTACGAACGACTGGGTAGTGGAGAATCCGAGACGAAAGGATGAACGACCCCTGCATAGCCCAAAGGTCGTGACTTGGGCTACTGCCTTTTCAAAGTATACTTGGTCCTTACTTTCATGATGATCAACGAGGCCGAGAAATTAATGAGAATAGTGACCGTTATTACGATATGATGCGAAATTTATTGGTCCCAGAGCTGCAGGAGTTTACTGGTTTCAACTCAAGAACGTGGTTGCAGCAAGATGGGGCTACTTGTCATACCTCAAATTTCTCGAAGGGGTTATATCAAGTGGCCTCCCAGAAGCCCCGACCTTAGCCCGCTTGACTATTTTGCATGGGGATACCTTAAAAGTTGGGTTTATCAAAATAATATGTGTCAACCTGTTATCGCCAATCTTCGTTCCCGTTTAGAAGAGTGGCAGCAACGTAACTGTCATCCATTGGATAACATCTTCTTTTCCAACTAACTCTCCAATTCATATGTTGATTATACACAATAAACTTTTTTATTGCTCACAAATATTTTTTGTTTTATTGAACTTACAAACACCCGATTCTCTTTCTGGACACCTTGTACTTTTTAACAAATAAATTTATTATAGTAGGTGAGGAATAATAAATGCTTGACTACACCTCTCATGAAACGTTTCGCAAATTTATTGTTGCTTCTTCAAAGTTCTACAAAGAGACACATAGATTCTTCATATTAATATGTGATAACGCATCTGCTGATTCTTAAATCTTAATTTATCCGTGTTAATTTCTATATAATTTCAGCATAACTTGACTCTTATTTCAACTCATTTTTAAATATTTGATTTTCCTACTCTTGGAAAGTGGTACAGCTGCACTCCTGAATTTCAATCGTTTTGATGCTTACATATTTTGATATCCATTTCAAAAATCAATAAAAACTAACTTTGAAAACAGATCATCTTTTGCCGACTTAACCTCTTTCCGCGTGTACTTTGACAAGATCGACAAGAGTAAGCTAAAAATAAAGATTTATTAACATTACTTTACTGTGACTTTGGCGAGCGACACTAGCGTTCAGATGGTGTATTTTGGCGAGTTGTTGTCAAAAATCCAGTTGCCATGGACTGGCTGGAGCAAATCAATCGATAAATTTAAATATATCTGGTACTGATTTATATTCTCCTTTAGCAGCTCCAATATTTGAAATCCTCTAATGTATTATTATATTGTAATAAAATTCTGTCTTATTGAGGACATTATTTTCTTAATTATGGAAATTATTAGGATTTAATTTTCGTTTTTAAATTTAAAGCTAATCTCGTAAACACCTTAAAATGAGAAAGATAATACGTATGCATCAAGGGCCTTAGTCAAGAGATCAATCTTAAGGGCTTCTTTAATAACTTTTATGATGGTAATGAATGCCGAAGCCAGATCGATGTTATTAAAATCAACAATTCAATATTGTTGCTTAGTCTGTCTGATGTAAGTTTATGTGACAACTTAATCAGATGGACAAATCTCAATTTTTGTGTGTAAATAGTCAAAAATCAGATTCTTCATTCATCTTGTTTGATTCACTGTTCTCACCTTGGATCGCTCTCATTCATCTTTATTTATAATAAATTTAGAGAGCACTCCTAGCTTACATGTATGTTAGGTTATTACTTGAAAGTTTTCAAACTTGAATATTTGACGGTTGAAGATGAAATTTGCTAAACAGTAAGTGAATATCTCAACCTGATTCATTCATATTTTATTATACGTGGTGGTTCAGAGACCGAAGTTAATAGATGAATTTTCATGGAGACCTGGTAATAATCTATGAGACAACACATGTTAAGAGAATTCGTAGAGACTATAAGAGAGTATATCGGTATGAAATCAAGAAGGCTAAAAGGCAATATAACGATAATTATATACAAAACCACAATTATGCTCCGAAATCTGTATGGAACGTTGTAAAAAGCAATACCGACCTGTTCCAAAGCAAAAGTACATGTAAAAATAATATAACTTTGAATGAATTCAACAATTTATTCATAGATGTTCCTAAAGGAATCACCGCAAGTGTACTAACTTTTGTGAGAAATCGGCAGACTTTGTGAATACGTACTGTAGCTCAATATAACCGGAATTAAATATTCAATTCAAATTCTCTTTGTATCTGAGACTTCAGTTGGAGATATCATTAAGAAATTCGAAAATAAGAGTAGTAGAGACGTCTATGGATTGAATAGCTAAATCATTAGGAGTTTAGTGAATGAAATAATTGGACCGCTCACGAAATTAATAAATTTATGTCTAAAAGATAACATCTTTTTGAAAATACTCAAGGTAGTAAAAGTTGTTCCTGTTAATGAAAAAGGGCTCAGTGCATTTGATTAACAACTTCAAGCCATTATCAATCATACCTATAGTTGCTAAAATATTTGAAGGTGCTATAAAACTCCAATTAATTACTAATTTTGAAAACAATTTCCTATTCAACAATTCACAATTCGGTTCCAGAAGTGGCTTGTCCACAACAGCTGCTATCACAGAGCTCGTGAAAGTAATCAATGAGGGTTTTTTGGATGGTTCATACATAGGTGGGCTCTTTTTCACTTGGGTAGAACTGTGTTTCTAGAGATCATCTCCTGGGGTTTTTTCCCTAGGCTTTTATGTGATACGCCGAATTGTATGACACCCCGTCACTATCCTCTGATCTATATTCTTTATTGTTTGCTAACTAAATATTGTAAGCCAAAAGTTCAAAAGAATATATAATTATAAATAATATATAATTTGATTTGCCGTTTATTTTATTGATGAAATTTATTTGGGTATTCGGCAAAGTTGGCAATGATCAATAATCATACTAAAAATTTAAATATTATCTATGAATACCTAGTTATTAGTTATTACTTCAAATTTAATATTTCAAGTTCTTGTCAATTATTCGAATAATCTTTTGTATGTAAGTAAGTTATTTTGTAATATTGTGTTCAATTTCTTATATTATTATTTCCTCTATAGCATCCTGAAGAAGACCTACAAAAAAGTTCGAAATATAGATGTTTTACAACTTTGATTATTGATCATTCCCAACATTGCTGAATACCCAAATAAATTTCATCAATATATATATATATTTATCTCCTTTATAAATTACAGTGTTTTAAATTCAATTGTGGAATTATTTTTAAACCTCCTATTTATCTGAAACATTGCAGTGTGTCGATCTCGACGGGGTTGTCGAGTGTTGATTGTGGTGTACCCCAGGGATCGCTTCTTTTTCTTATTTATATGATTGATTTTCTGACCTGTGACCCAAATACAGATTTCGTTCGCTTTGATTTGAATTTTTCATTGAATTCCAATAAATTTTTCACAATTCTTGACTGAAATAGAGAAAATACCGTCTAATACTCGTTGCAGACGGCAATTCCAACACTCATGCTTTCAAAAATTCTCTCCTTCTTCGCTCGTTTTCGAATTTCGCATTCGTGTTGGAATAGGTGCCCATTCTGCAACTTGTTTTAGAATATACTACTATGATTTGAATTTTTCATTTATTTCGTAGAATCAAGTTGTAGAAAATGCTCTAGGTTCTAATGTTGATATAAGAAAGTATCACATAATTTATGATAGATATTTTGACGAAGGAAAATCACATAAGCGTTTTAAAGGCTGCTTGATCCATTGAACCATCCGGTTTTATAAATTAATCCCTTATATCTTTTAAGCAATTCCCCCATTAATATAATGATTGTTCTCTTTTACCTGAAAACCTCTCTTGACTTGTGTAATATTTCGAATTATTTTTTCCTGTATGATATTTCAAATTCATTATGTTTCAAAACATTGATTCTTTGAAATCATTTAGTTAATATGGTAATATTGGTTTCCTTAATTTCAGGTAGCATTGAGCCATGTTGAATTTCATTGTTGTTATAAGATGTGGAATCACAAGGTAAGAAGACTATTTTGATGACCACCTCTCCCATCCTAAAATAACAGAATCAGCTCTTTGGGTACTTACATATGATATTGCATATGAGGAATATGGATGTTCTGAAAACAAGGATCGCATAATAGATATAACGATTTTTGAAATATGTAGGCGGTGCAAAAAATTCAGAAGATTTGAAATCTGATGCAAAGAAAACTGCATTCCGAAGAAAATCGATGAAAATACGTCAAGAGTAAATATTGAGGACATTTTTACCATTTTAGTGATGTCTGTTCTGTTAGGTTTGTACATTCATCCTATACTCAGTTCCAAATAGTTACAAACTCATCGTTGAACGTTGAGTAAAAAAGATAACCGATCATAGATAATTCCACTAGCCGTATTTTAAATTTGTATTGCTAGTTTTTTCGCACCATCTTCATAGTTAGTGATTTCTATCTTTTTGGGACCTTTGTTATGTTTCCCATCACTCAGTTGAATTTTGTATTTATTTTGTGTACAGGTATTGTTGTAATCAAGGAATGTCATAGAGTAACAATTGAAAATGTTATTTCAGAGAAATACTTGGAATTTGTATAAATATAAAATCATAGATTTTTGTTTCTTAGATTATTAGATATTAGGTTTTAATTGACTTATTCCATTGTAAAAATATCTAAATTTGACAATTATAGTATTACACTTATTTTATTACATACTAGAAACAATGTTGTTTTTAATGAATAAGAAAAAAATTTTCATTCTTATCATACATCAAACGATTAAAAAAAACTACAAAAAATAATCAAAAACTTAAATAGAATACGACACATGTGTTTGGAGATTTGTGTATAACACTCTTCTCTCGTCAGGCATTCATTCATATTCGACTAACAATATTTCAAACAATTCTTGGTTACAACTTACGTGTGATATGCCGCAACAAAACAACTTGTTCAATTAAATTATTACATTGTAGTTTGCATCATACAATATACAAAGCCTAATTAACAAACCTCGTTACTCACATTCATCAATTTCAATAAGGGATATAAAAAACTGATTATTTGATTAATATTAGATTAATCATTTGATGAAATATTTATGTTATTTTTGATGTTAATTAGTAGTATTGAATGATTATTTGGGCTATTACCATCATCTATTGTGATGTAATGTTTTCCGACGTTTCGATAGACATCTTCTATCTTTATCAAGGAGGAAAAGTAAAAAACCTTTCGAAAATTATCAATCTTCAAAAAGTCAATATGACAGAAGTCATGAAAAATTGAAAAAAAGAACAATGAATATTCTGTGATTTGAGATCTTTTTAGTTGGATCGAACTATCGGCGTCCAAACTTCAGGCAGATCTATAGATGGAGCACTTATGGAATCTGGTGTTATTTTCATAAATTCTTCTTTGATTTTTCTTCTTGCAAGTTTTCTTTAGGATATTATTGATGCTTCATCCCATTTTATACGATGATTCTCATCTACAGCATGTTGGACCAACCTGATTTGTCGCTGTCTAGTACTCGTAGAAGCTTCTGATGTTCTTTTATTGACATCAGAGGGCGTTTAGTTTCTCCGATGTAAGATCTTAATAGTGTGTTATTGTTTTCTCAAATAATCATAATTTTTAAAATAGAGGTAGGCAAATATTGATATGTAATTTTGAAAATGAATTTGGGAACATTTTCATCATTCATTTTGCAGATTTTCACCTAAATCATACATTGCATATCTAAGATGAAAGTTTTCCAATATTTTCGCGAAATTCAATTTTGAAATTCAGTGATCCTGAGCTATCGATTCAAATTTTTCTCCATTCTATCAGCGGCACCGATCTTGTTGTATTTTTTAGAGAGAGGCAGATAATAACAATGGACATGAATTCAGTTCGAAGTTGACTTCCTGGATTGTCTCTGGTATTTCGTTAAAGATCCATACAGTTCTGGAACATGTTTAGGACCGCTCAAAGATCATCATGAAGCCTGAAAGATGCAGGGATGTTCGCCGATAAACGCAAAGATAAGGTACCAGTTTAGTGTAACAATGCGGCCTGTGAGGTAGCACGAGCATTGTCGCCCCCCATTGCCTTGAAGATTGCCCTCATCGTCGCGAGGGAATTGATTCATTTTGGTACACCAGCAGTTTACGTCGAAGATGCCGCATCCTGTCGTTCTCGGCTTCGGTCTCCTTTCTATGCCATTACGATATCGCGATGATCTGTATTCCTTCTCGCTGATTGAAAGGATCGATTTGATATGGAAGAATGAAAGTTATGGCTTTGTTTGTGTAGGAATTACACTGGAGTTCGAGATCTCCTCTGAACTCAGGTGTATGTAGATATACACAAACGGACAAAGGAATTGAAACAACACCCAAAACGAGCGGTTCAAATTTTATTATATCTTTTTTTTGTTAAAGACAGAAAGCACAGAAACGAGCAGGTGATTGAAATATGAAAAAAAAAAGAGTTCAACAATTTTTTCAGTGAGTTAGTTAATAAATTTGTAATATTCGCCACTTTGTCTTCAAGGAATGACAAGTCTCGTGAATAACACTAACTACAACCATAGTGTCCGAATGACTCCAGATGCAAAGATTTGGTCATTCAATGTGATCGTCTAGCAAGAATTTGACGTTATGTTCAAGAAATAATTCAGATTCGTGATAATTTAGTTAAGTGAAAAATAGTTGAGAAATAAAGATGGAAAATAAATCACAATGGTTATACCTAAGCGATTAAGAGTTTATTCATGATCTAAAAAATGTTGGAGAAAAAAATTGGACTACAGAAAACCCTTTACGATGTATACATTTATGCTGGGAGATTACACGATGATGTCATGAGAATCGAAATACATACTTGATTTGAACAAAATTGAACCATGTAATAATTGTGGAGTTTATTCTAGGTTAATGAAGGCACACGGCAATATCTCCAAGTCAATCTGTGAGTTCGGTTGAATGCTTGAAGATCGATCAAAGGTGCAGAGTGCCCTTGAGTAACTTGTGTTCATCCCGAGTAACAATATCCTTGGATCCTAGATAACAAGCGTTAAGGTAGTTGGATATCACAATATTGTGATTAGATACAATAATCAATCATAGCAATTATGGGAACCACTCCTATAATCTGGAATATGCAGAAATCATAGTCATTGTATCAACTTCAATGATAAAGAGTATACAATAATCATATTCATGGTAAAATGTCGATAAAATAGAATAAACAAGAAAAGAAGCTGGGGAAGGGGGAACAAGGGAAGGTCATGGATCTCCAGCGGTGTCCCTAGTCAGAAGAGAAGGAAGAAAGTATCGTGCCTTACAGCCATGGATCATACAAACTTCGCTAGGAAGAGAAATTGATCCAGAACAGTGGGGTTGGGAGTTAAAAAATAATATACTGTAGTACCAACAGAAACGTTACATAGTCAGCTGAGGCATCAATCAACAACTCTACAAAATCTTGCTTGCCTATTTTTACTGTGCTTTGTTTTGTTTGTGCGCGAAAATGCGAAATTCGAGACGAGCAAGCGTCATTTGCGGGAAGTGTTACTTTTGCATTTCATTCGAAAAAAAAAATGCAGTTCAGGCGCATCAAATGATTGTAGAAACTTATGGTGAATGTTGGAAACTTTGCTGGATGCAGATTCTTGTAGAACGCAACAGGAATTTACAAATTTATTAGGCGTGACTCAGCAAGCGGTTTCTCATCGCTTAGAATGCTCAGGAATGATCCAGAAACTGGGACATTGGGTACCCTACTTGCCGAGGGACATCGAACCAAAAATTACGCGCCCGAGTTATCCGCATTGAGGATAATCGCAGATGTCAGCCCGATTTAAGTGCAATGAAAGGGCCTCACTCCGGGGGAACCGCCTTATTGATCATGGTTACCCCCACGCCAGGTAAGTATTTTTTTTCACGTGCGAATAACCAACGGCTAAACAGAAAGAAATTTTTGCATCATATCGTGACCGGAGATGAAATGTGGATATACTATGACGAAGGGGTAAAAATCGTGGGGCCTTCCTGACCATGCATCAACTTCGACTGCGAAGCCAAACATTCATGGCTCGAAGTTGATGCGGTGTATTTGGTAGGACCAGCTTGGCCTAGTGTACTATGAACTCTTACAACTAGGCGAAACCATTACAGAAGCCCTCCATCGGGCACAGCAACTAATACGTTTGAGTCGAGCGTTGAAGAAAAAACGACCGCAATACGCGGAAAGACACGACAAGATAATACTTCTGCATGACAACGCTCGGCCACATGTTTTCAAGGTCATGAAAACATACCTGGAAACATTGAAATGGGACATCCTACCCCTTCCGCCGTACTCTCCTGACATCGCCATTTCTGATTTCTACCTATTCCGATTGATGACGCATGACCTCGCCCACCAGCACTTTCATTCTTACGAAGAAGCCAAAATTTGATCGATTCGTGCATCGCGTCAAAAGACGGAACAATTTTTTTGATGAGGAATTCAAAAGCTGCCACAAAAATGGGAGAAAGTTGTGGCTAGCGATGGAAAATATTTTGAAGAATGAGTCTGTAACAAGTTTATATAATAAAACCTCAAATTATGAAGTAAAATGGCGGTTTTATATTTGTACGCCTATGTACCAAACACAATGTCCTGTAATTGTACAAAAGGTTGCAGCGGCAAATATGGATGCAGAAAAATTGTATCAAGATGTTCCAAAGTTTTGTGGACATTGCCGATGCCAGTCATGCATAAACGCAGAGTTTACCAATAATGAAAATGATGAAGATGTTGATTCAAATATAGGAATAAGTCCACTCGACGTTTTATCAGCAACTGTTGATGACACAGAAACTGAGGATATCGACAATAAATGTTAAAAAAAATTATATACAGAAGTTAATTTTTCTGTATTCAAATAAAAAATTATTCACTCGTAAATGGAAAAACCTCCCATTACATATTATGGATTATGCCTACGGGGAAACCATGTAAAAAAATGCGCCCTCGAAGGAAACTAGTGCATCGTTATATTATCGTGGCTTTCTCGGCGCTCTATTCCGTTAATTCTACAGAAAAATGCATGAGACATTTTTTGTAGACAATTTTACAACAATTTTTATAATGACCTTTATTGATCTCTGAGCAATAAATCGCGAGATATTTGCGAAAAACTGATTTTCGTGACCTTCCGACCTTTATAACTTTTTTAACCGGGATGATATCAATGTCGATTTTTCATATCTTCATTAAATGCCATAATAATGGTGTATACAAAAATTCGGCTCAAATAGAATTTTTCCGCCGATTGGGTTTCAAAATAGTTAAAATGACTGGACTATAGCCTAATTTTTTAAAACACAGTGAAACAAGTCAAAGCTATATGGCATCCCGAGTGAGTATATATAGGCTTAACCTTCTAACTCTGAACGAGATAAAAATGACACTTATTGCTTTCTTTGAATAGGAAGAATCGACTCCTGATTAGAATGAACGTAGATTACGTAGATGATCCCAGAAAAAGCCACGAGATAGAAAATACCCTGAAAAGAAAACAAAGAAGCTGAGACACCCCCGTTCGAAGAGATGGAGTCGATAACCGATAACCATAAAACTGTCGCTATCTTACTCGTTTCCGGTAAAACCCCGGTAAAGACACACTAAAACAGTGCATCGTCTGCGGAATCTGCACATATATCGTCGGCACAATCTTGATCCCGGCTTTTGGCTTACCAGAAATCGCTCCTGAAATTGTTTCCTTTAACGTATGGCTGGCTCGATACCAATTGCGAATATATACGGTGTTCTATTTAACGACTCAAGGGTAGGGGGTTAGTTTTTCTATTGATTCACTTCGCTGTTATCTTCTCTTCTTTAGTGAGCTCTTGTAGAGGAGCTATAACGTTTGAATCTTCAGGCAGATTCAATTTATCGATGAATCATTAATCGATAATTCAATTTGTAGCAAAAATCTTGTCGATTCCTGGAACTCTGCATACTCTGTGCCAGTCCAAGATCATCCAGGATTCGATAATTTTTATCCCTACCCATGTGATTAATTCCTGGCAAACACAGTGGACTCGTCAGTGTGACTTTTTATTGTGTGTGTGCCATGCCACCGACGCTGGACATTTATCCATTATGATATTTCAGAACGGTATCTGCCAGAATTTGAATCCGGTACCTTGGCATATCTCGAACACATTAGTCTCTAGGTACACTACCGAGAAAGATATTTGTTGTCGTTATGTGAAACCTTATGACAGATTGCTGCTTGACTCGCCCAGTGTCGAAAGAACGAAACCAGAGCGTGTTTATGATTTACCGGTGCAGCTGATGGCTTGCCACGTCAGCTGAGCTGCATTCCGGGATCGAGTGGATGGGTGATCGTCACACAATCAGATGCACGACATCCCGCCTGACCAAGGTGCATGTCTTATGAGTAAGTTCTGTTGGAATTAGCTGATGAGGTAGCGCCTTTTTGTCACTCTGCGTCAGCCGTCTGCTTTACGAACACAAATCTCAGAAACTACCATTCTCATCACGTCTCGGGCACTAAATAACGATTTTATACCTACTATTACGTTTCGTCGCTGGCGCACATACTGGACTCGTCAGTGTGACTCTTCAATATGTGCGGATTTATTCTCTGCGATATTTGAGAACAAGAACCGCCAGGAATTGAATAGAGGTGGGCGATTACGATGATTCAATTTTAATAATCGAAATTGTAGGTTTCATAATCTGATATTAGTAGTTAGAACCACTTATGGCGTTTTATGATAATATAGCGTGCAATTCGATGCTGTCGAAATGTATACGTTTTAATTTCAATGCGATTACGTCAATAGTTTGATATTATTATTATTTACCCTCAATTCTTATTTGCCAATCTGCAAATCATCACAAACCGATGGTATAGTCTCAAAATCATTATAATATGCTTCTCTAATAAAAAACTAATATCCAAATTTCGAGCTGAAAGCTCATCTCTTGGAAGGTACAAAGTTAGATGCCAAAGCTACATTCTTGAATAATCCCAAGAAAGCTGCGTGGCAACGAAGTGGAACCGTACATTGTGGGTAACTGAAGAAGTAGCAGCATTAATAAATCAAACCAAGAACAGTCAAAATAACATGCCTTCTCAATCATTAGAAACGACTGGGGTTAGACTGCATTTCGACAAAGAGCTATGGATCAATCTTCACGTCCTTCTTCATCAGATATAGCAATGAAGCAATATGATGCTAAAGAAGATCAATTTAATTGAGAGACATGAAAAAATATTTCTCTTAACTAGTAATGAAGATGAATTCCTTTCAAAGAAAGTTAAAGGTCAGTTAGTCTATTCAATAGAGCAGATTATGATACTTCAAAACTTTCAATATTAATTCATTGCTTGGTGATACTTTAATATAATGTTCAGAATTTCTATTATGTATTGATGTTATTTCTGAACTTGTACCACTTATGACCACCAACTCTAGATTTTCGGTATATTTTTCTTGTAAAACTATTAAACTAATACGCCAAAACAACAAATTCCATTCAAAGTGAAAGTTGTACCGTGAGGGTAAGGATCTCACTGAGTTCAGAGAATTGCAAACATTGTCGAAAAACCTCATTGCTGCTGACTACCGAAAATATCTTTCTCACAGTGAGAACAGCCTTTTGTTGTTTTGAATGACAAAAAAAAACTCATTTACCCTGCATGTATGAAATATGATGGCATTGAGGCGAAATCTCCTGGAGCTACTGCTGACCTTTTCGCCAGTTACTTCGAATCTGTTTTTGAACTAGCAGGCAACATCGACAACTCTACCTGCGGCTCCGATACTGTTCTTGGTGGCCAGATATTAAGTAACATCCAACTGTCCTTGGAGGAGGTTCAGCAGGCACTATTATCAGTTATGGTTCAGAAGGGCCCTGGGCCCGATGGCATTCCACCTGTTTTTGCCAAAAATTGAGCACTGAACTTAGCCTACTCCCTCCGTATTATCTTCAATAAATTTTTATCATCGTCAATTTTCCCAAACATCTGGGAGTTATCATCTATTGTTCCAATTTTTAAAAGCGGACACAGAGATCTCATCGAAAACTACCATCCTATAAGCATCTTATCAGTGTTTCTCAAGCTATTCGAGTATTTAGTTCATGAGTACCTCTCATTTCATCTGAAGAACATTATTATCAATGAACAGCACGGTTTTCGGGGTGGTAGAAGTGTTGGGACAAACTTGCCACCTTTCTGCATTTTCTTGACGTGGAGGTGAGTCCTGTGTCAAAATAGACGCTGCGTACTCTGACTTCATCAAGGTCTTTGATAAACTGTGTCATACGGTTATGTCGGTACGGCTTCCTGAGGTGGGGGTGTGTGGAGATCTGAGGCTGTGGCTGATGTCTTATCTCAAGGGTAGGAGTCAATACGTATTGATCGATGGCTGCGAATCTAGAAAGTTTCGCAGAACCTCTGGAGTTCCGTAATGCTCTCATCTTGGCCCCTTACTCACTTTAATTTATGTTAATAACATTGGAAAATGCTTTAGATATTGTGTGTTCCTACTTTTTGCTGATGACATCAAACTGTTCATAATGATTCGATCCCTCGAGGACTGCCTCACTCTCCAGAGCGAACTGTATAGATTAGCCCACTACTGTAGAAATAATATTGTTCCTCCACTTGGATAAATGTGTAAAAATATCGTATACTAGAAATACCAACAAAATCTCCTTCCAGTACACACTTAACGACCATCGGATGAAGGAGTCAAGCATTGTCAAAGACTTGGGAATAACACTCGACTCCAAACTAATCTTTGATGCTCACATTGGTAACGTCATCACATCCTGCTCCAAAATGCTTAGCTTTGTGCTTAGGCATAGGAAAGCCTTACAAAAGAATGAGGCTATCGTAACTCTGTACCATGCATTTGTCTCCTCACGATTGAACTTCGCATCCATCATATGGAACCCGAGATACGACTGCTATATTCGGCGCTTGGAGTCTGTCCAGAATAGGTTCATTCGATTTCTGGCCTACAAAAATAAAATTATGATTGAAAATCATTACTACACATATGCGCGTAGGATTTTTCAGCTTCCCAGGCTAGTCGATGTAAGATTCATGAATGATGCTTCATTCATGTTCAAGCTGTTGAATGGCTTGACCATTGCTCCTGGTATTTTGGAGGAGATTCGCTTTAGGGTACCTGATCTGAGACTCAGGTCAGATAACATATTTCAGGTCTCCCTGAGGAGGAAAAACTACACCGCAAATTCCCCACTCGTCAGAATGATGACATCCTCAGTTGTCGTCTGGCCCCACGTCGATATTTTTTCTTGTTCGTCGACAACTTTTAAAAAATATCTGAAACGACATTTTTGTTTAGTTTTGATGTTTAGTTGATAGGTATATTACATTTATAATTGAGGTTTTTTTTGTAATTGAGTGAACACTGCCTCTGGGACTAGTTCCTGTTTGTGTTCCAGTGAAAAAAACCATTGAACCGGTGTAGATCTTATTGTTCCAGCAATCATCCTCATTTTTTTTCATTTCATCAATTATGCATCGATTTTTTGTGTATGTGAACCATTAAACCAAACAGAGCAACAATACTTAGCTGCAGAAAAGACTAAGGCTAGAGATGATGTGCGAAGAGTGAAAGCATCAGCACCTCAAGATGATCCAGCTAATTTCTGAAGAATATTATTCCTAGTTTTCAATTTTAGGCTCAGATCATCTAAATGAATCTTGTAATTGAGAGATGAATCTAATTAAATAGCCATAAGCTATGTTGATGAAGAATCTGTGATCAAACTTGCGAATGTCCAGCAAGCCGTATACTTTCTAACTTCCGAAGTAGATTCCAAAATTTTCATATTCTCAGACAAGGCTAATTGTATAAATATCTCGCTCAAGTTTATTAGTCGGCTAGATCCGTCGGATAACTCTGCAGATATGAGCATCAGAAAGTTGGTCTCTTCAATAACTACTTGAATATTAAACCAACCGATGTTAAAGTTGAAAATCATCGGAAAAACGAAGAAAAACAGAATCTACCAAATTTTCTGGAAATCCTCAGGCTCCATTTTTTTTGGAATTATTGTTACATTGCATATTCTGAAATTTCATCTTCGTATAAAAATATAAAAGTATATTTTTTGGCGCTTGTTCTCCGTGAATGAACTATCAGAGCAGAGTGCTAACGATTTAATTAAATTATCATCATTTTCGAATGTCGAGCCAAAAATTGTCTCTATCGAATTTTAATTTTATAATTTTCATTGTATTAGGAAGGTTGATTCCTTTTAGAATTGTATCTTCAATAGAAAATCCTTAACAACATTTTCTGGGAGGTTTTAGGACAAATAAACATTGTTCAGATCAGTCTTACAACTTTCATAGAATCAGGCTTCAATAATAGGCTGTGTAGAGAGATGGATTCATTTTCGAACTCTATACCCATCTGAAGTATCTGATAGAAGGTTTCTTGTTTTTGTTGACAATAAGAGACTTCCTGATGAAGAATCCGTGGTAAACAACAGTATATCCGGCCAGCAGTATACTGTCTAGCTTTCGAAGAAGATGAGCTAGAATTTTCATATTTTCAAAATAAGTTAAATGTGCAAAGACCTCGGTAGTTAATCGACTAAATACTTCAAATAGATCATGAGTTATGAGCATGTAAAATTTTGTTTCTTCAATAACTGCCTGAATATCTATCTGATTAATTTGTAACTTGAAAAATGTTCATTGAGGTTGAAACAACTATGGTTTCCACTCACTAAGTAGGGATACTGCTTAGTTATTTATCAGCAATGAACTCTCTGAAAATCAAAACTATCCTGATCTCGACCAAGCGGATTGCATCAAATTTGGAACGCCATACGATAGCGCCAAACACACATCATTTTCACTGTACCCCGTACCACGCACATTGTAGCCTTCGCGCTTCGTTCTCATTGAGTGGACCTCTATAGGTATGCACAATTTTGTGAATGTCGTCATGCTAAAATTGTTTTAAAATCCTCAAAATATATTTGATATATTATAAGATATTCATGAGAGATCCACAAAACTGAGATCCACAAAATTTTGAATGTATATCGATTTATTCTGAAAAGAAATTTTACATGTTCAGTAATATTTACAAATCCATAACATATTCGAAAATATCACCTGAAAAGAAAAATATTGATATAACCTATATAATCTAGAACATCTTATTCTTATTTTACGCGGCGAACAAAGTTTATATAGTGAACTCTACTTCGTCAAATAATAAATATATTATAAAAATTTTCTTCACAAATGCTTCAAATTATTTATATACATATTACTTTATTTTATTCAGCAAAAAAGCCATTAATTTAATTGTCCCAAACAAACTAAATTGCTCAAAAATATGAAAACCATTATTATGCAGCTGTACAGCAAAACCAACGTTTCATTCCTGCCAGGTGTGGGATGGGAATGATGGGAATCAATCAGATTAAACTCTAAATAAATAAAATAGACTTTAAAAAAATTTACACTGAATAAAAAAAAATAAAAGGAGGTGCAAAAAGATATATTCTGAGTTTTTGGTCATCTATTATAAAACGAAAAATATATTGATTTCGTCCTCGAGTACAATCAATTTATTCATTTTGAATGGTTTTAGATGTACCAGAAATTACCGATTTCCTGTTGGTGTCATTTCCTAAAAAGGTTTTAAATTCATGTCAAATTTACTAACAAGAACTATGACTCATTCGATTCTATACAGTTACGTAATATTATCTGTTTTTAGATGAAATATGCTGAGCAAATTGTCTGAGAATAAAATGCACGGCCAACAAAATAAAAGTAATACTTCCAGTAAGCCAGTAAGTAAAATCATCATACGAATGAGTTTGTCGATAATTAATCCATTTCGCGATCAAAAGATTTTCCTGAGGCCAGCCTCTAATTCCTAATTAGATATGTTTTCACCGCTTCGAAATCGAATTAGCCTAACGGCTTTCCATTATTTCAAATATAAGTAGAATTTCCAAAGAAGCCTGCCTAACCGTTTATTCAAACGATTTGTTATCAATTTGGGATGGAATAAATAGAACTTCTTTTGATGAGGTTTTTAATGGAAGGATGGTTTGATATGCAGAACATTTCAACTTCCAACAATAAACCATTTCTCATTGAATAGAAACTGCTAGCTATTATTTTTTTCAATTGTCAAGATATTTTTGTTTGTTTTCGATTCTTTAAGCAAGTCCATTTTCGATGCGATTGGATTAGTATCACTATTATTTTTAATTTAAGATATTCGTGATCCAGGAACACACTGATGGAACATGAGCGATGGCTTCTGAACTCACTTCAGTGCTTTACTAATTTATCTTGTGCCATAATGATTGGTGTTGTATGAAACTGTTTCATTTCTCAATCCTGGGAAAAAAACTGGTTGTGTTTATTTTCAGAAAGTTGTTTTATTTAAATCTTATACCTTAGTCTTCAAGGTTTGTTCGAATCCGCAAAGGGATTGTACCCATTCAATGGTGCTCAATAATTCTTTTCATTAGAAATTCTATTCCTGTGGAGCTAGCTTTCAATGAAATTATAAAATCACTGATTTTTTAATGAATTTATATTTCACCTCGACTATTTCATTTTTTAATTACTCCTAAATATAATCATATAGACTTCATTTCCTAAAACGAGTTGAATTTATGAATGAAGATAAAAAATCTAAAACTGACATAGTGAAAATAAGAGGTTCCATTTTGCTGCGTATGACCCCAACTTTTACAGTTCCAATGATTCCACTCTGGCTGAAAATGTATCGGAAATCCTCTCATGAAATATATTCACCGAAATTGTCTAGGGATTACGCGCAAAAACGCATTTTTTCATTTTTTGTGAAATGCAAATTGACTTTTATACTTCGATATATCTACCTATTGGCAGCGGTGAGGGCTTTGTAGGTCAGAGCTTTGCGTTTTTACGTCTATGTACAGGGCTGTCTCCGTCGGAATTATAGCAAAAATTAATTTTGCGTGTTGTTTCAAGTGGAACATTAGTATTTATTGTATATATTGATATTATCTGAAATCCTTAATAAGGACCATTGGAAAAAGTATTCATGGAGATATGACGTGAGACGGTCAAGATCAAGAAATTTCAGGACCTGGAGTTCCTTTTGCTCGAAAGGGATGTTATTCATTGAAAATTTGCTAGTTGAAAGATATAAAGTTATTTTATTGCATACCATGTGTTTCGCGGGAACCTTCAGTAAGTCTTATTCAAATATTTTGAACCCCAGATTCTGAGATACTATTATGAAGGGTCCCTCATGTTGTCTGTGAAATTAGCACCCGCATTTTGGAGAATAAATTTTTTTTTTGTATTCGTTATTGATTATTTGTGTACTCAAATTCTCGTTGCAAAGTCCAATTTACTACAAGGTGTCCAGAAAGGGTATCGGATATTTGTAAGTTCAATAAAAAAAAATATTAGTGAGCAATAAAAACGTTTATTGACAGAGACAAAGTATGAAGTTAACACACATTTTAAAAAAAAGCACAATTCTACCTCTATGAATTCTATGAAAATTTTGATTGATATTACGCCAACTGACACTGATATCTAGGTCCGCAAGTTGTCAAACGAATATCGATCTGTGATGGCAAATCTTTCAATGACAAAAAGCTCGGACTTCATGACATTTCTATTTTTCTCTTGAGTAAATGAAAAATGATCATATCTTCAGAAGTGGAAAAGCTACGACAATGAAATTTGGGGATGAGTAAGATATCGGTAACCTCAATATATATACGGATTTTTATTTAAATCTAAATGAAGTCTTAGGAGATATTAAGTATTGAAAATTTTTTTTGGGAACTTTTTAAAATTTTCTAGCGTGACGATTTCTGCGAAATTTTGCAAGCCATTTCGTTTCAGCCTCCTCAATAACATTCCAAGTATCAACTTGATCGGATGGATATTCTAGTAGTTATTGAGGAAACAAAATTTCAGATGCTCATAACTACTGAACCATCCGACGGATTTGGCCCAATAACGAACTCAAGGAGATTTTTCTTGTATTGGCTAGTAAGTCGTTAGTAACCATCAGTAAGACAGCAGTTTTTGTATGCAACTCAAAGATACTGGTGAATAAAGGCCGCATACCATTGGGTGCCACTTTTAAGATCTTCAAAATTCCGAAATTGATAAATACAGTTTAAAAATCTATCCTTAGTTACTATAGGAAACAGAGATACGAACTAGTAGATAATTGACCTTTGTGACAACAGTCGACTGAACATTTTTTCGGGAAAGTCCTTATAACTTTATACTCTGTAGCTGAAAGATATTATGTAGCAACAAAATCATGAACTTGCTCATTATAAAACATGTAAAATTATATTAATATTATTTACACCTATATTTGGCATTATCCACTATCGTTTGCTGTTGTTACCACCAATTCGAAAAATATCTTCTATCCTATCAAGGCAAATAAGCTTTCTAGAAGGCTTCAAGGATCAAGAATGATTTTCGTAAATGCTGTTTCCTAGATGTTTCTTCTTGTAGGTTTCTTTTCTTTGGATATTGAAGATGAATCACTACTTTGCATCTGATGACTCTCAATCACCGTATGGTGGACCAAATTCGATCTATCGGTGTGTATCACTCGAGAAATCTGATGTTCTTTGATTCTTACTTTCAAGTAGCTTTTTGGTTTCCTTTTTGATTGACACCGATAGATCGAAGTTGGTGCATTTAATAAAAATAATCAGATAAAATGGAGTGATACGTCGATAATATCCAAATAAAAGATTTCTATAAGAAGAAAAATCAATTGAGTTGCCAGAAGTTTAGATGCCGATTGTTTGAAGTTACGTGAGAAAGTTTTTTTCAAACTACAGATAAGTGCCAATTTGATATAATTACGGATTTCTCTCAATTAATTTGGAACATAATTTTCAAAACTTTCCTAGCCTGATGATATTCGAGAATTATCGAAGCTTTTTGATCTGACGTTTTCCAAAACGCAAATCCATCAGGCAAATATCTTTGAAAATATTGGGAAAACTGAATTTCATATACTCATAATTCCGAAATCGTTAGATAGATTTTGCTATATAATGAATATAACTGAGATATTTGTGCAATCCATTCAGAAAATGTGAATACTCTTGCTCGCATCTTCTTCGAAAGTGTTGAATATGGGGTGGCGCACTGGTTCTCAAGTCTTTTCCGTATTCTAGAAGAATGTGATAATCAAGCAACCACAGCGAAGAATGTGATGGTATCAACAAATCTATATACCCCAAACTAAAAATAGACCCACAGTTTTCCTTCAGTGTTGTTCGAACCTCGAATCCTTACCTCTTAAGATCAACCAAGAAATTGTTTATCTTTCCTATAGAAATAGATATGTTCTTTCCAGTAGGCTCTTGATTTACTCATTTATTTTAGTCCAAACAACGGAAAATGAGCCTGAGATGTTCTTCACTCAAACTAAGGTATGAAACTGAATTAAAATGTATTTCCTGATATTTTGAACTTATATAAACAATCGGAAATATTTATATGGAGTTTCAGAAACGTCGATTGCTTGATCAATTCTATGATCAACCAGTTGATCGAGCAATTTTATGTCCAAACTAACTTTGATTAAAAATTTTATTTTACAAATCGTAATCTAAGCTTCTCTATGAAATCAAAATTTTCAATCACTAAACGTCTTCATATATTAATGATATCAAGTAATAAAAATCAAGAAGTTACACCCAATTCATTGAAACAATTTTCATTTCGATATTTCAGAATTTCAGACATTTGGGCAAAACTATAACACGCTGTTCTACTAGTTTTTAAAGAATAAGCGTGCCAAACGAATCCGAATTTCTTTAAAATCTTTATTTCCAGGTGATTTCCACGAAATTCGGCCGACTCCTTTCTTCAAACGTTATTCGACTACTATTCCAGTTAAGAAATGATTGAATTACTATTATAGGAGTTCTTGAGGAAAAGAAATTTAGATTCTCATATTTGCTGCACTATTCGGCGGATTGGGCCCAATAAAGAAATCAAAATATTTGGACTGTTTAGAAATTCTAGCTCATATCTATAGAAAGATATATAATGCACGTCCGGTCGGAAATACTCTAGTTTAACCACGAATACTCCATCAGCAAGTCTAGCCCAATCGATTAAGACCAATTTCACTGTAATTTTCAAAAATTCCAGCCATTTGGGCAAAAATATAGCACGCTGTTCTACCAAACAAGCTCGCAAAACCCCAGGTTCACTCTATCAGCCAGAATAAAAATGCGGTGGCTTCTGTTCAAGAACGGGACCGCTCATAAAAATCCTTTTTTGAAAAATTTTTAGGATGCAAACCACAAAGAAGCCGACAGGGTCATCTCATTGTTAAACCGCATACTTGACAGTGGTAAAGTAGAAGCAGGTATGAAAAAATCGAACGGATTATATTTACAGTACCATAAAATGAAATATAGTTGGAATATTACACCAAATATATTGCCGAATTTAAAAAGTTGAGTTTTCGGTCTGTTTAAATCAGCTCTTAGGTAAAAGTTGTGAGGATAATCAGATGGCAAGAGGTAAAAATGCGGTAGATCGTTATGTCATATACCAATAGATGCTTTGGTTTCGTGATGTAGCAATATTAGTATAATGAAATGTTAAAAGAGCTCAACATTTTTTAACGGACTTAATTTTTTTATTTAGGTATATATGTGGTCAATAAAGGTTAACTCCAAGTATGCGGAGTTGCCGACTTTGTCCCGCCATCGTAGAAAAAATTTCTACAGAAATAATTTGTGGCTAAATGGTTAAGTATATAATGTGTTCATCATTCCTGCCCTTAATTTAAAATTTGAAATGTTATGAGCAAGAATGTTAGAAATTTCTATAGACATTTTTGTTCTCTCTCAATAACATATTTTCAATTCACGAAAAAGTGAGCTTTAACAAATCATTCTGATAAACTTCTGGAGAAAATGTTTCACTATAATTTTATTTCATTTCAAACCCTATTACAGCGCTCCAAATTCGACCTTGAAGCGTCACTTAAAATTATATGCATAGGCTATGAAACCAAATGTTGAGTCGCAATGATAATATCAAACTTTTGATGAATATTTCTTCCAATCAAGAACACTTACTTCATAAGACTTGCTATGCAAACTGTAACGATAATAGATTTATGGAGCTGTTTCCGAGTTAATTCACTTTATGAGTTATTTCAGGGGTTGAAGATATCAACAATTTTCGAAGAAGAAGAATCATTGGCACGACACGGCCTTTGAAATGAAATGAAAAGGAAAAAGAAATTAACAATGAAATTCTGAAAAAATATGAAAAAATGACTCGAAAGTAAGTACGAGATGTTGGAGTATCGACGATTGCGTACCTGGCTTCCCAGCACGGATCAATGTGTCACTCACGAGCGAGAAATGGTCACCTTTTCACTGGCGTTCGAACTTGTAGAATTAACGAGAAAATTCGACAGAAACGAAGAAAGAGTTTTGCACACACCGAACGAGCGTCGATGTCTGTATTCGAATTACTACCGGTCTCGTCTCCTTTCGTCTGGCACTGTCATATATCTCCAACATATGTCCACACGTAAATATACGTCCATAGAGAAAGAAAATGAACATACGTGGGCCGCACGAAACGAACAAGCATTTTGGAACAGAAAACAAACGAATGCAACCAATAACACCGAGTTGCAGTAACATAACCGCCCACCTAAAATAGAATATTTTATGAAACAAAGCAAATAAAAAATCGAGAAGATATCGAACATAAAGCGAAAAAAAATATATACATATATACATCAACATATGTCATAACTATTGGAGAGGTAATGGACATAATTTAACCACTGATCTCTGCAGTACACCTTGAGTAGTCCGAACAGTAGCTACTCTAGCTATTTTATCAGCGCCAGGATGCAATTTCTCAATGCGTCCAAGTCGCCAGCGCAATGGAGGAGTTGATCATCTTTTATCAAGACTAGTGCACCTATTGAATAAGGTGGCGAGTCGCTATTGAACCACCTTTTTCGTTGTTGCAGTGTGTTCAGATATTCTAAATTCCATCTTTTCCAAAATCCTGATGGATACGAGTTAAAAGCTGCCAACGCGATAATCGACCGATAGATAGGTGTGATAAATCTGGTTCAGGAATAGCAGTTAATGGAGCCAAAGTAAGAAAATGTCCTGGTGTTAGTGCAGATATGTCATTCGGGTCATTACTAAGCGGACATAAAGGGCGAGAATTGAGCACAGATTCAATCTGTGTGAGGACTGTATAAAACTCCTCATATGTCAGGAGTTGATGACCGATTACTCTCAATAAATGGGATTTGACAGATTTTATACCAGATTCCCAAAGACCCCAAAATGAGGACTAGAAGGCGGATTGAAACTCCACTCAATTTTCTCTTCCAACACAGCGCCCTGCATATATTTCGAAAGCTCCCGATAAGCTCCTGAAATTTGTTCCACCATCACTAAAGATGTGGTTACATCTACCCCTTCGAGCAATAAACCGACGCAATGCAGCAAGAAAAGCATCGGAAGTTAAATCTGACACCAACTCCAAATGCAATGCCTTCGTTGTGAAACATACAAAGAGACATATATACGCCTTTAACGATTTTGAGCCACGAGACCTAGACATAGTTATGAAGTATGGGCCACCATAATCTACTCCGACGCATTGAAAGGGTTTGAGCTGATTAATTCTCAAGGGTGGCAAATTACCCATGAGAGGTTGAGACATTTTGGGATTGACCTTGAAACACGTGTTACAGCGAGAAATAACTTTGTTTATAGCTCGTCTGGCTGATAATATCCAGACCTGTTGAGATAGAAGGAACTGTAAAGTCTGAGCACCTGGATGCAGATATATTTTATGGAAATGCTGAATAAGGAGCTCCGTAAGTCGATGAGATGAAGGAAGCAAAGCTGGGTGTTTGTGATCATAGGCCAGACCAGAAAAAGACAGACGACTGCCCACCCTGAGAACACCGTCTTCTCCAATAAATGGATTCAATTTTCGAAGTGATTTAGATATGGGATTTCCCGAGATGAGATTATCGATCTGTTCCTTGAACACAACCCGTTGAACCTGCTTTATAATGAAGAAAAGTGCATCTTTGAGATGAACTGCGGAAAATCTATATATCTTAGGAGCTTTAGAGTTCTTTATGAAGTTAACGAATCTGAAAATGTAAGCTACCACCCTTTGAACCTTGGACAGAGAGGAATACCTGGAGAGCAAATCATCAACAAACGATAGAGAAATGAAAGTTGACAAAGAGAGGTGACGCTCTTCTGTTTGTACAAGATGAAGAGAATTCTCTATTTCATCATTTGCGACGGTGAGATGTTTGGAACGAAGCCAGTCAGGGCCTGTCCACCACAAAGAGCAATTCAACAGTTCGGTTGGCGTTAAGCCGCGTGAAGCACAATCAGCTGGATTGTCTTTCGATTGAACATGATACCAATTTTCTGTTGAAACTAAGTCCTGAATTTGAGTAGTACGATTGCTTACAAATGTCTTCCATCGAGGAGAAGACTTAATCCATGTTAGAGCTACCATTGAATCAGACCAAGCAAAAATGTCATCTATTGTAAAGGCTGATTGGTAAACAGAGGAAACCACATTAATGAGTTTTGATAATAAGAGACAAGCACACAATTCCAGTCTTGAAGTGAAATTCTCTTCAATGGGGAGACCTTTGATTTACCACCTACGAAAGAGATGTCAATGGAGCCGTCAAAATTGAAAAACTTGAAATATACCACGGCTGCGTAGCCACGCTCACTACTATCTCCGAAACTATGAAGTTCGCAACGATAAAATGATTTCGATGCAAGTTTCCGAGGTATCTTTAATTTACCCAATTCGGTTAATTCGGATTTACACTGATTCCAGCGACGGCTAACATCGTCTGGAAGTGTATCATCCCACTGCAAACCTAATGTCCAAAGATGCTGGAGCAAATGTTTAGCAAGAAAAGTAAATGGAGAAAGGAACCCCAAAGGGTCGAAAATTCGAGAAAGTTCTGAAAGTATGGTACGTTTGGTACATACCTGAACAGTAGTTTCCGCAAAATAAGAAAATTCGTCCGACGAAGGAAACCACCTCAAACCGAGAATTTTAACTATCGGATCTATATCAAACTCCAAAGAATGGTGATATTGATGATCTAGAGGTATGGTTGAGAGTAATTGAGAACTGTTACTACTCCATTTTCGGAGCTCAAAACCACCACAATTCAATAAGGAAATCAGTTCCTTTTGCAACGTTTTTGCGTCTTCCAAATCATCACAACCTGTAACGACATCATCGACATAAATGTCTGTGAGCAAAATTTTGGATGCTTTCGGAAAACGAGCTTCTCATCCTTGGCCAACTGTGCCAAAGTTCGAAGGGCAAGAAAAGGTGCTGGTGCAACTCCGTACGTAACAAATTTTCAAGCCTAATCTATTTACACACGATTGAGTTATAATATTTATTTGAGAGCTATAATTTTATTTCATTTCAAACCTTATGTCCAGAATGGAGGCAATTGATACACCAATTTTGTTCTTCACAATCTTGAACTGATCTTGAACAGTTTGTTCCACGTTTCTTGACGAATTTCTTTTATTCGTTGAGAGAGAACTAGATTTCAAAACTTGAGAATTCATGAATGAGTTTTCGACGGAAGAGAAAGAGCTACTGCCTCCAAGGCTATACACTGATTTGTCACAGCGCTCCAAATTCGACCTTGAAGGATCACTTTTAAAAATTATATGCAGAGGCTATGAAACCAAATGTTGAGTCGCAATGATAATATCAAACTTTTGATGAATATTTCTTCCAATCAAGAACACTTACTTCATAAGACTTGCTATGCAAACTGTAACGATAATAGATTTATGGAGCTGTTTCCGAGTTAATTCACTTTATGAGTTATTTCGGGGGTTGAAGATATCAACAATTTTCGAAGAAGAAGAATCATAATAAAGAAAAGGGTGATAGACATTCCGGAAAGTAAAACATGAACAATCAGTAAAATCCATTGAGTACCAAAATTGTTGTTAATCTTTGTAATTAAATAATTGTACTCTACGTTAACAGTAATCGCTTCTGAGGGAGCGTAAAAGTATTACGTAACGCAGTTTGGGGGAAGGGGTCTCGTATAACGTTACGATGCGTTACAGGGGCGGAAGGGGGTCTTTCTAACACGCATTACGTAACATTATTTCTTCCTTTGAATAAAATATAAGGGTATTATTAAAACTCATAAATTGGCAATAATTTTTATTTACGATTTACAGGGGAATCCCTAGATTGTATTAAACGTCATTTAATGTTGTTTTCGTTGTCAGTATTCGTTAGTGTTAATGCAAAAGCACACAGTGATAGTGTTCATACTGTAAGATCCTCAGAAGAGGGAATTGTATAATCAGCTGTTCTAGGCCTATAAAAGCTCTTATGCTGACTTGCCAGCGCAACTGAGTGAAAAAATTCCAATGAAATTTGGAAAACGGCTGAAGAAAAACTAAAGAATAAGGAAAAGTTTATACAACATATAAATGATATTATACGAGAGTTGAAGGTGAAGGCCACGAAGAAGAAAGCAACAATGCTTAGTCATTTTACACAGGTAAGTTTACTGCTAAAATGTAAGAATGACATAAGTGTTATAATATGTAATTCAAACCTTGATTTTTCATAAAAGAACTGGTCATAAGTATTGTATTATATATTTCTAGCAACCTAGGAAAACATCAAGCCCGCCAGCAATACTCAGGCCCAATGTTTCCTAGACTTCGAGTGCTCTTCAACAAAAACACGTGCATATGCTTGTATATGTGTCAAATCCATGTCAAATCACCGAATTCTAAAAATCTTATTATATGATCGAGTTGAATTTTTTATGTTTTTGTACGTGCCATATAGACGACTAACTCTAAATTTTATATATATATTAATTAATTAATTTATTATTTAATAAAAAAAATACGATTTTTAGAATTGTGTGATTTGACATGAAATAACCTTATGTTGTATATTATGTTCTTTTTATTGAATGTGAGGTCAGCCAGTCAGCATCATCAGTTGATGCAAGTGGATTAACAATTCCAGAACTGTCTTCGTCTGCACTCCAGGTGCCAGTGATGAAAGAATCTGGGCTAGCAAACCCGTGGACACATGAGCAGTAATTGAAAACGAATTCTTTTCATAGACCTAATAAATTGCTTGATCAGTAGCTGATTATTTTTTAATTTTGTTAAGAGTACAATTTTATTTCGAGTAGAATGTTTAATTTCAGTTGGGTTTCTGTTTACAATTGCATTGCCAAATGTTAAATTAAATAGGTATTTTTTTATAGTTTTTAAGTGAAAAAAGCTAAAATACTTAGGAGAATAAAGGAGGAAAACAATTGTTTGTAAACCCAAAAATTTATAAAAAATAAACAAGATACGCAGGTGTTGGGGATTAAAAATCTCTTGTTTTATTTAGTATTATTACCGCAAAGGCAGTTAAAACTATACCTAGGATAATATCTATAACATAACTTTTTGGAACTTGAGGGTAAAAATGATCACTTGAGTGTTACATGACGTTTAGAGGGGGGGGGGTACAGAAAAACGTTACGGTGCGTTACACGAGGGGTGGGGGGAGGTTGAAAATCTTAAAAAATTGCGTTACGTAATACTTGAACGCTCCCAGATCTGTTTTTCAATGGAAATAAAAAAATGAATAATATAAATAACCTTTCCTTACTAGCGTTGAAGTTAAGTTAGATTTTTTTCTCAAATAGGTTCTGAAAATATAGCTTATCAACTTGTGATCTGAAATGTCTTTTATCAAACTGATTCTTTTGTTGACAACCAATTCAGACCATAAAACATGAGAAACTTCTTGAATATCGTAACTATGAAAGTATTCTCTATAAATTAATAGAACACTCTAGAATCAGTAGGACTTTCCAATTAATAAATTTTTGGATGGAAATTTCTGTTACATTTGTGCTTTTGTCATAAACTTTTAACAGGAAAATGGTGCTTATGAACTAACATTAAGCACAAGCTCATT
The DNA here is from genome assembly GCA_030674115.1 of Micraspis discolor. Lineage (NCBI taxonomy): Eukaryota > Metazoa > Arthropoda > Insecta > Coleoptera > Coccinellidae > Micraspis > Micraspis discolor. Next base: position 353,574 of record JARTUT010001755.1, on the reverse strand, counting down.
TTTTGGTGGTTTCATGAAAGGTACACTGGTGGCTTATCTCAATTTAAGACATTAATTTGTTTATTACTTCAGAAAGGGGCTGAATCGAAAAAATTTAGAAACGAACGGACGTGAGGTCAGGAGCTTTTGCGATCTTGTCTTTTCTCGTATTATGGAACAGTGAGATACCAATACAGCCTCCACAATGACTGAACTAACTTATATCTCAAACTGAAAATCACTACTCATAGTTTTCCCCGAAGATAAATTGTCTTCTTCTAAAAACCAACCAAAGGCAGGCATCCACTCCATCAAAAACCATTTAGGATATCTTTCTTTCACTATTTTGTCAATTGAATTGCTCGTATGCATATGGCAACATTATTAGGAAAGTTTATCTATCGGTAAATAATGTCTTCTTTCATCATCATAGCAGAATTTCAGACGGGCGAACTGGTCCTTCGAAATACCTTATACATATACTCAAATCCGAATTTCACAAAAGACATGATTTTTCGAAATTGAATATTCTTGAACCTCTAAATGACTTCTACGAGCATTATATTGAACAACAAACATTATTTCATCGTGAATGAAACATTTGGACTAAATTTACACCAGCTGAAACTGAATCAATGAGTCCAACCGTTGTCAATCGAAAACGTAAATGTGAAACATCGAGAATTGAAATTTCTGACGGACTTTTTTTTTCGATTTTCCGAAACAGTCGTTTTTCCAGGCGAATTATTAGGGGCTTCTTATATGAGTTTGAAGCGAATTGGGGGTGCCAGATGTTTTAAAGTTTTCATTAGTTTCGTTTTCGACCTTAGCCTCAAAATTTCAATGAGCCAACAGTCGAAACGGAACGTAATTGTCAACGTAATCACTTGACATTGAATTTAACATGTATGATTGCTTTCCTTTAAGTGAATGAAAATATAATTAAATCTTTGTGATAAGAATGCTTCGACAATGAACGTTGACAATATACTATATGTATCATATGTATAATATACAACGTCCTTCAAGCAAATATTTTCATTCGAATAGGTCGTATATTGTATTATGTATAAAGTTAAAAATTTTATTTTGTGATGTAAAAAAATTTCCAGCTTATCCATTTCTGCGAAATTTTGCAGGTCTATTTGTATCAACTTTATTCGTATATCTTTCAATTCACAACTTCATCCGACGGTTATTCTAAAAGTTCAAAAGTAAACCAAATTTCAGATGTTTATAGTCCTGAACTATTGGACGGATTTGGCCCAATAACGAATTTGTGCAATGTATAGTTAACCAATGGGTTCAGAATACTAAAAATATAAAATATCTAGCTCATGTCTTTCGGGAGATAAAAAGTATACGATCGGACCGTTATACTCAAATTTTCATCTGCATTCTTCATCAGGAAGTCGAACGAAATCGATCGAGAACATTTTCGGTCCGATATTTGAAATACAGACATTTGGGCAAAACGACAGCAGACTGTTCTACTAGAAGAAGCACGCTAAAAGTAGCATAGAAAAAATGTGCTTGCTTTCTTTCACTTCGAAAATCAGCAGTCAAAATGCTGTGATCAACGAATAACCCTGTATAAGTGATATTCTGTACCACCTAAAAATTCCTTCATGTGCATAATCCTACGTAAACTCATTCAACCCTCATTTAGGAGAAATTGAATTTTAGAAAGTATGATTTAAAGTGAAAGATATATAAACCAATAACAGTAAAATAGTTTCGTGGCACCGAAAAGAAAGATGTGCTAGTTTTATTGAACCAAACGCCACAGACCGACCCTAGTTCGGTCATTTCGGCATTTCTCAAACAATTTTATTGCTACGGATAGGTTCGCTCGGATAACCAAACGGAAGATGAACCCGAAAAATTGAAGAACAACTGACAACAATCTCCACAATACCCCACCTATTACCAAAACTAAACGGCTTGCGGCAAATGGTTTGTACTTTGCCTGCTACTGTAGGTTTAAGTTACCAGACTAAAGGTCGACATCCACGATGGGAAAAATATTCGCCTGCCTATTTTAATCCGAATGATAATTATCTCCTAACGGAAATGAAAATTGATTACAAACTATACGAACAAATGTATTATTGTGGACTACATAAATATTACCCTAGTTATCCATTATGCACCGAAATTCCATTATAATAGCTTTTTTGGGGTGGAACCAAGAGTGGAACAAAAATGACATACATCATTGACAAGGCAAATGAATTATAATGCTAGCAAATTCCGTGAGCATTATTTGCACAAAATGATTATGTCACTCATTATCACACAAAATTTTATCTCTTGAAAATATAACCAAAAATGTTTTTAACATAACATGAAAATAATTTTGCCAGATGATTTTTACAGTTACAAATTGATTCTGTTGATATTTCATAAATTATTTAGAACACAAAATAGCAGGTTCTTCTAACATCGAAACTATTGAATGAATTTGGCCCGAATAATAACTTCAATTTGAAATACGTATTTTATTACAAATATTCAATTTATGATAAATTATTGTGAACAACATCGATTGTACTGTGGGGTTGAATTTTCAATCGAATGAAATAATATGTATCTATGGATAAATCTTTCTTTTTCATGTATCAGTAAGTGATTTATATTCTTCAACAATATCGCTTTTTCGTACCGATCCAAGAAATTTTGCGTTAAGGACAACTATTTGTAATTACATTTTTGTTGTGGAAGCGAAAGCTGCTTGAACATGAAAATATTTCATCATTTGATTAGGATGATGTTGTGTAGTGAGAGAACATAACTATTTTTGTTTGAAAATAATTTTCTTAAATATTGATTTTTCAGCAAATATGTAAAATAATATGTCATGGCATATTGCATTGAAAACAAATTATTCTTGTACTGAAAAAATTTTTATACGAATACCCTTTTGTACTGCCTATGAATTTATAATTTCAGCGATATGAACTAACGTAAAAAAGAGGACTATATGATATCACAGGATTTTTTGTAGGTCTATTTAAGAGATTCCCTACACTATACAGGGTGTCTCAAGTTCAAGTACCTATTAGACGTTTCTGGAAAACTAGACATATTTGAAATCTGAAAATTGGGAATATGAAATCCAGAAAATTTCAAATAACTCAGAAATTATTGCATTTAGGAGCATAATCATGTAAGAAAACTATCATTATTTTTGACCGCAGAATCCAACACAATTATAAAAAAATAGGGTTCTAATTTGAAAAACAGAAGTTATGGCCAATTTAAGATCACAATTTTCAACACCAAATTTGAAACACCCTGTGATGATATTTTTGAAATCCAAAAGATGCATGACCTTTTCACACCCTTCCTCTTCGATGTTGTGAAAACGGTCTACGCTCAGGATATTTAAAATAAGAATAATGAACATATTACTGACTGAACATATTTGACTTTTTTTCCAGTTTTTTTAGATATTTTGAAAACTATTAGATTTAATACAATGGTTTTAACAGAAATGTATTCACTATTGAATACTCGATCATACCAGGAATGGAAAACTTGAAAAAATTTTTTCGTAGAATTTATTTTCACTCCCTGTATAACCGGAAGTTTTTGGGCTTCGAAAATAATTTAGCTCTGTATAGAACTTAGAACAATATCATAATCCCAATTTTCAGATTTCAAATATGTCTAGTTCTCCAGAAACGTCTAATAGGCACTCGAACTTGAGACACCCTGTATAGAGTGTTTCAAAGTCAAGCGCTTATTGAAGGTTTAGAGAGAATGACTCTATTTGGAATCTGAAAATTATGATTATGATATTATTCAACTATTTTAGAGCGGTGGTGAACAATTATCACATCCCTCAAAAATTAATATTTCGAAGATCAGATATTTGCAGTTTGAATAAAAGTTTAAAAAAAAGGGTCAAAGCCAAATGAAATTACGTCAGTGCTTTTTTATTGTGAGCTTGTTCTAGTAGAACAGCGTTCCCCTTCGTTTCGTCTAAATGTCTATAGTTTTTCAATATCGAGGCGAAAATGGTCTCAATCAATTGGGTTTAAATTCCTCTGAAGAATACAGGGTCAAATTTGAGTATTGAGTCTGTCCGGTCGTATATTCTCAATTTTCCGAAATAGATCAGCTGAAATTTTCATATTTTTTTAATAAGTTAACTGTCCCAATATCCCGGTCAAGTTTGTTATTTGGCCGAATCCGTCCAATGGTTCAGCAGTTATGAGCATCTGAAATTTGGTTTCCTCTAAAACTGCTAGAATACTCATCGGATCAGATTGTTACTTGGAAGATATTTGCATTAGGTTGAAGCAAATAAGGTCGCAAAATTTCGCAGGAATCGATAACGTAAAAAACTTAAAAATATCCAAAAGACTTGTTTTTAATAGTTCCTACCTCATAATATGTCCGAAGTATTTAAACAAATATTCGTGCATACAGGGTGATTCTTAGACCACTTCATTAATTCTTACCATAATTTTTGAAGTCCAAAAAACATTTTTTCCAATACCATTTCTCCAAATTTGGAACCGTTCAAAAATATAAGTTCTTAAATTCAAATTAGTGATCCAAAATTATATTTTCAAAGGCTTAATTGGTGGTAGCAGGATCAAAGAAACGGGAAAATGAAAACTATGTCAGTTCGCCGACGTTTCGGAAATATATTTTTCCATCTTCAGGGCTAGACTAAACAATTGTATCCTCCCATTATCCTCTATATAAATAATACAGTTTACAGATCTCAGGTATGTATTTTTCATGGAAGAAATTATCTGACCGCAACGAAAATAAACAAAGTGGTAAATTTGTGACATACGTCGACACACGGAGGTGGAACCAATGACCTTCAAAAATATAAGGTTTTGAAATATCATAAAAAAATTACATTATACTCTATTTTGTTCAATTGATAATATCTTTTGAAATGGTCTATGGTAGAACGTTCTTGATATCAGTAATGGATATTTTGACATCATTAGTATTATTCTATTTACCCTGGTTTTCTTACTACTACTCTACAGATTGGTAAAATTGCATGAAAAACAAATGTCACATGAACTAAAGGTAAATATCTTGAACCATCTAAAATCGTTAGTCTTTTTGGCAGATAAAATAATTCCTTATCATTTTTACTAAATTTCACCATTTTTGAGATATTCGAAGTTAAAAGAAATTAAGTCGATAGAATTTTATACGAATTTTCTGAATATCCTAAATCCATCTCCATGTGCTGAAATGATCCAATAATTAAATTTGTTCAATGTTCGATGGTCTGTCTATTTGACACTTATTAGTGAAAATTGAAAAATGTTCTGAACTTGCTAGCTTTTTATTAGCTATTTTACCTTGAAAAGACAGATGTCTGTTGAAACGTTGATGCAAAATAATCTTGAGATTATGAACGGGTAATGTCGACTATTCGATTTCTCATTAGTGACACCTCCTCTTATGTTACATGAACGAGGGTCGCCCCTTATATTTCGGAATTGGACAACCCTCGTGTTGCAATCTACCAACTGAAAGCACTATCGTGAAGCTTGACATTTTAGAGGTTATACGTAGTTAGAACGTTTTGACATACGAACGCTTTTTGTGTTTAAAGTAACTTAAAAGATTCATCTTACCCAAAACATGGAATTAAATCGTGCGATTATTTTTTCCAACTTTCGACGTGGATTAACTCTACAACAGTGCATCGATGAACTTAATTCAATATTTTCGAGAACCATTAATGCTATGCGCCAACTGATACTGCAAGATCGTCATGTAACCTATCATGAGATTGAGACAACCTTAGGCATTAGTGGGGCCAGTATACATTCAATATTGCATGAACATTTGAGCGTCAAAACAAAAAATTTGTTCAAGTTGGATCACACACAATTTGTCAATCGCTCAAAAAAAGACTCGTGTTGATTGGTCGAAAGAAATGCTCCGAAAATACGATCGCGGTTCTTCGAAGCACGTCTATGACATCGTGACAGGTGATGAATCGTAGATTTACGCGTATGAGCCCGAAAGGAAACAGCAATCGACAGGGTGGGTGTTTCAAGAAGAGCCAAATCCAACAAAAGTTGCTCGCGCACGAAGCACTTCCAAGTAATTGGACGTCTGTTCTTTCGGAAAAACTGGACATGTCGCAATCGTACCACTCGACTAGAACAACGCAGACCAGTTAATTCTGAGTGATATACAACCATTTGTTTCCCAGTTGCCTTCCAAGAAATCAAGAAAACCAACCGGCGAAGACGGATCACCCTTCACCATGACAATGCGTCATCAACACATCGGCTCAAACAACTGAATTTTAGAGCACTCAAAACATCGATTTGATGAGTCAATTGCCGTATAGTCCTGACTTGGCACCGAAAACTTCCCGTACGTGAAACTTCGCGGTTTTCGACACCTGAAGAAACGATTGATGCGTTCAGAATGCATGTTTTGGAGATACCTCAATCAGAGAGGCAAAAGTGTTTCGACAATTAGTTCAAACGCATACAAAAGTGTATAGATCTCAATAGGGAATATTTTGAATAACAATCCCGAAATATAAAAGTAGTTTACTATCCACTTTGATCATCCCACCGATTTCACAATAGAAATATTATGCGTTCTGAAGCAAATAAGGAAAAATTAGTGAAAACAAATTTTTCTTCGAACCAGTAGTAGGTGAGTAAAATATCCACTTTAATCATCCGAAAACTTCGATTTCACAAATATATAAATTAATCCCTATTCTCTTCTGATAAAATTGAAGTCCAAAATTCAATTAAATGGAATGTTGGCCGATGGCACTTACAAGAAAAAAATTACAAGAAAGGTGATGATTATTGTTTATTATTCGAATGTTAAAATACCCAATAGGAAATCAAGAATATGTATGTTACTTATTTGTAGAATTGGCATATTTCTATTGACTTTCTTTTTTTTTATTGAAATCTTTTGGATTACATAATATACGATGTATCATCATATCAATACTGTCGTCTCCATTTACATTTAAAATTTGAGCCATCTGTGTTAGGCGTCCAATGTATGTTCACCTTTAGAAACAAAAAGGCACCTTCAAAGAGATACAAATCTGAATGGATACGAACCTATACTCATAATAAAAATCGGATTCAATAAGGTTAAATAAGCAAACATGTTCCATTCGAATCCTTCGCAGTGGAAAACATTGTAATATTTACCTTGCCACGATTTATTTCGGTATATGGATTTCAAAATATTCGAGCTGAACAAATTAGACATATGCCATTGGAAAATGCCAATTCAATCGGTAAGTATAAAGGTATATTTATCTTCTACGGGACCACCTTGGTTTAATGCTTAAAATGCTTATACCTTTGCTTTCAATATGCTCCTTTTTTGTTTAAATAATTGTTTTTTTTTTGGGTGCTACCGTTTTGCCCAGACGTCTGTGATTCTCAAAGTTCAAGCCGTAAAGTATCTCAAACAATTTCGAAGCAAACCTCAAGTATTCAAAGTATTTGAAGCAGCTGGGAAATACAGCTCTAAAGCTCAAAATGCAGCTCTTGTAGTTAATTTTACCTTCACAATTGGAAAACATCAAATGACTTTTTTGAAATTAAAGCGATTAAACGAAAGATTAAACGATGGCGTCGCTACAAGGGGCATGGGCCGATTACCTCCCTTCCGAGAAAATACAATATCTGACTTCAAAAAACTAAAAATGCAATAATATGTAAAATTCTTTTCTTTTTGTGAAAATGAATTATTCAATATTCTATTGAGATCATTTATCAGTAATCATTGTGATTATTTAGTATATGACAATGTAATAAATTTTGATATACTGATACTTCTAAATTTTCTTACCATAACACCCTCCTCCCCCCTCCAGGAATGAATCCTAACGACGCCCTTGTCTATAACTATTCAATTTTCATTAATTATTGTCTTTAATACCTTTACTAATTTTTTTCCACAAAAATGAATATAATACTCTATCTACATGATAGCTATGAATATCATTAGATAATTTATCCATGACTGAGTTTTCTTAAATTAAATTACTTATTTTATACAAAATTATTTTGGAGTAATTATAATTAAATAATAATTATTATTTTATATAAAATTATTTTAAAATAATTTTTATTTTTTTTGGCACACATCCAGTTTTCCTAGAAAAATTTTTCAAGGATGAATAATATCGTTATTTCGCTCCAAGGCAGTGAGGATATTCCGAACTACAATGTAAACCGGTGTCGTCCAATGATACAAAGCTCTTCCTGAGTCCTAAAGTAGTTGTTGAATGATTGTTTGGGCTATTACCATCATCTATTGTGGATGTAATGTTTTCCGACGTTTCGATAGACATCTTCTATCTTCATCAAGAAGAAAAGTAAGAAACCTTTTGAAAATTATCAATTTGCAAAAAGTAAATATTGACAGAAGTCATGAAAGAAAAATGAACGATGTTATATACTCATCTGTGATATGATGATATTTTTAAGTTGGATCGAACTATGTTGAAATTTCATAAAAAAATTGCATCTTCACCCGTAATATTCAAACCACAATATGAATAGAAATGATCTCTTGGTTGGTTTTTGATTACAGTCATGCATATTTTGGCATCAATAGATTTATTCCATTTCTTGAAGCTTTCTTACTACTACTGTACAAAATGGTTAAATTGCATGAAAAACAAATATCACTTGAACTGAAGCCCGTATCTTGTACTTCCTAGAATAATTATTATTAATCTTTTTCGTCGATAAAATCATTCATCATCTTTTTTCTTAAATTGGACCAGTTTTAGAGATATTTGAAGTTGAAAGGAATTGAATCGATATAATCATCTGATGAATCATGAGTGAGTGAATCAATATGAAAAAACTGATCTGGCTGAAAATTGGTTTTGAGGTAGCTTAGATCTACGAGAAAGATAGGGATACTTCTCATTAAAGAAAAATTTTTTGGAGAATGTGTAAACCAGGCCATGGCTTTTTCTTTTCTACAAAATAAAAAACACGACGGGGTTTGAGGAATCGTGAATTCGTAACTGCTCAATATTGTCGGGGGAATTCACAAGGTGTTTATTACACAAAAATATTAATGTAAAATTGTTGAAATAATCATACAATGGAGATAATTTGTTGTTAGTATGTGTTTTTGGATCAGCTCTCATCACAAAATGGGGAGGATCTAGTGTTAGATTCATCTGTAATACCTGCCTCTTTGAAGGCGAACGAACTGCACCTTCGGTCGTGAAATTACCACAAGCAAATAAACGAAACGTCAGTTTGCTGAATCGCCAAAAATATAGTCGTGTCGAAGATTATTCTGATATGCAAATTGTTCACTAAGAACCAATTCAAAATGGCACACAAGAGGTCATAGAAAACTCCAATAAACTACTAACATGCTAGTTTTTTTTCAACAAAATCAAACTGTGAATGTGTTTTCGATGCAGTTGCTAGATACTGGAAATGATAAGGTTCCAGTTGACACCTTGATCGGATTGATAACACTTCCAATAGATGTACCTCACTTAACAGTTAGCAAATATTTTTCCGTACAATAAGCAACAACGTAATATTAAAAATAGTTTAGGCGAACGCGCAATATTTTCAAATAAGAATTTCTTTAATTGACAGTTCAGTTGACACAAACCAGGATGATGTCGTCAACTTAATGGACTCAACTATCATCCCACAGCCTGGAGTACCGAACATAAAAACAACAAACAACTATTCACAGTTTCCCTTATGTTTTGCTTGAAGTTCAAATTTTTTTCTTCTAAAAACCAATTAAAATTAGACATATCAACTCCATCGAAAACCATTAAGATCACTAATTTCAAATGACATTTACGAGCATTACCTTAAACTGTTTTCGAACTTGAAATTGGCTTGTAAATTTTGACAACATGCAGTTTTTCTCCGTAAATGAACCATTTTGATTAATTTTCCACTAACTGAAACTGAATTAATGAATCCGGCTTAACTGAAACTGAATTAATGGATCCGGCTGATGTCAATCGAATACGTTTCATCTAGCATTGAAATTTTTGATGGACTTTTTGACATATCCCTATTCCGATTTAACGAAAAATTCGTATTATCAGATGGATTAGTTTTGGATTTTTCTATAAGTTTGAGAGGCTTTAGGGTTACTGGGAGATGTGAAATTTTCTGTTGTTATGTCTTCGACGGCCATAACTAAGTTTTAATGAGCCTAAATTCGACACAGAACGTAAATGTTAACGTAATTAATTAACATTAACTTTAACTTCTTGGATTGCTTGCTAGACCTTAGATCAAGAAAAAATTGTATGTCCGGGTGAATTGAAGCTACGACACAGATTTTTAAGAATATGTAAAATATCAATAACGACCATACATGCAAGATATCTCATGATGTAATAAGTATTCACTCTCTTTTTCCGATTTTAGGAAAAATTCCTGTTTGCCGACGAATCTTTTGAGGCTTTTTCTATAAGTTGTAGGCGAATAGGAATGCCAGGAGATGAAAAATTTCTTATTGATTCATTTTTTATTGCTGCCCCAAAATTTCAATGAGATTCGACACGGAACGAAAATGCAAATGTGATTAACTAATATTTAATATAATTTAGGTGATTGTGTAGCCTTAGGTAACTAAAAAAAAATATCTTCTGGCGGAGAGGACCTACGGCAATGAAATTACTGAATATGTAAGACATCAATACAGTTCATACATGCACAAATTTGTGTTTAAATGGGTTGGATATCTTATGAGGTATTAAAAATGGTTCAGAGAATTTTCCACAAATTATATGGCGCGTCGTTTTCTGTCAAATTCTGCAAGCCGATTGGTTTCGACTTAGTTCCGATATCTTTCAAGCTATAACATATTGAATATGATCAGGTGTAAGAAATCTTTGTGGCAGAGATATCTTCGCAGTAGATCTGAGTCTGATTTCCGTAACCATCGGTCCTATTCAAATTTTCTTTCTTCCACCATCGCCCAAGCAAGAGAGACCTATGAATCACAACTAGCCTCCAGTAAAAACAAGAAAAAATTTTTCAAATACATCAGATCTACAATGAACTCAAAGGTATCCATTCCACGCGTCAGGATGTCCAACGGTGAGTTATCTGGTGACCCTCAGCAGTCGGCGGATGTTTTGGCAGATGCTTTCCAATCCCAGAAGTAGAGATGCCAAAAGTGGCAGCAGAGTTGAACCAGGTTACTATAGACGAGGATTTGGTACTCAAACATCTTTTAGACATCAAAACAACATCCTCTCCTGGTCCGGATGGGCTTTCACCGTTCTCACTGAAAAAGTGTGCATCAGCTCTTGCCCTTCCTCTAGCTATCATGTTTAAGAGATCACTGGACACGTCCAGTCTACCTGATGATTGGCTGAAGGCTCGGTAACGCCCATATTCAAGAAGAGAGATAAGTTTTCTCCGCTAAATTATCGCCCAATAAGTTTGACATCCTCCGTTTCTAAGGTGTTGGAGAAAATTATTTGTAAGCAACTCATAAACTTTGGGATAACGCATAATATCATACCAGTCGAGCAGCATGGCTTCGTTCCTGGTCGTTCTACTTTGACCAACCTATTAACATGTCTAAATGACTGTACCATTTCTTTAGATCTCAATATACCTGTGGACGTTTTATACCTAGATTTCTCGAAGGCACTCGACCGAATACCACATCGCCGTCTTTTGTCTAAGTTGAATCATCTGGGAATAGGGGGTGGCCTACTTTCCTGGATTAAGGGGTTCCTTAGGAACAGAACATTCTGTGTTCGTGAGGGGAGTGTTCATTCATCCCTGGAGGGCTTATTGTCAAGTGGTGTATCGCAGGGATCCGTGTTGGGTCCTGCTCTCTACCTGCTATATACGTCAAACCTGCCAAGATTGTTGCAATCTCAGTGTGCCATGTACGCTGATTATTTGAAAATTTACAACTCTGCTTCCAACTCGAGAGACTTGTACGAAGATCTATGTATGGTGAGTGATTGGTGTAGGAAGTGGCTGTTGCCCGTGAACGCCAACAAGTGTTGTGTGTTGCATCTCGGCAAAAAAAATCCAGAATATCTATATAAGATCGATGATACCTCCCTCGTTTCTGTTGACTATATGAACGATTTGGGTGTTGTTGTAGATAAAAATCTAAGTTGGAAACGACACGTTGCGATTGTTTCTGCTAGGGCAAGGAGATTGGCCTATATGATCCAGGGTACCTTCAGACAATGCAGTTTAGAAACATGTAAGCTGCTTTATTGTAGCTATGTCCGTCCTCTAATGGAGTACGCTGGACCTGTATGGTGTCCATTTCTCAAGGGTGACCAACTTCTCCTGGAGTCATTGCAGCGGTGGAACAGGAGAATTCCATTTGGAACTAACAGACCGAATTATTCGAGATCGTCTGCAGATGATGAATCTGCAGACGTTCAGAAGATCTCATTGTAACCTACCGGGCGTTGAGGGATTTTTTTGGAATAAATATGGATAATTTATTCAGAAGATGCACCACTAACCTTCGCGGACACGAATTCAAGTTGGGGAAGGAGAATTTCAGAACCACGCAGCGCCAGTCTTTCCTACCCAACAGCGTCTTTGATAGATGGAACAGTCTCCCGTCGAGTGTGGTGAGCGCTCCTGGCGTGAATGTCTTCAAAAACAGACTGAATCGGCATAATCGGGAATCAGAATCAGTTTAGTGATGGTGTTTAAGGTTTTTTCTTTTTGTGATGTGTCGGAGTACTATATATATTCAATTTTTTTCTTTTAGTTTTATATTTCTGCTAGGATTTATTGAACACATAACAATCTATTAATTTAGTTTTATTGAGTTTATGGGCATTTGCCCCAACTCTTGATGTAATATTGATAATAATAATAACTTGATCCGTTAAAGAGAAATCCAAATTGCAGATGCTCATAACTGCTAAATCATTGGACGAATATGGCCAAAGAATGAGCTTGACCAAGATATTTGGACAGTTAATATGTTCTGCAAATTTGAAAAACTCTACCTTATCTCTTTCGTAAGGTACGACAGGCCGGACGGACAGACTCAAGATAGGCTCTGTTATTCATCAGATAGTCAAACCCAATCGATTGAGACTATTTTCGGCTCGATATTCGAAAATAACAGACATTTGGGCAAAATGAGAGTTATCTGTTCTAATAAAAGAAGCGCACTAAAACCCAACGCTTTGTAAGTATTTTATTTATTTCTCATTTATAAACGTCAGTTTCAAAAAAACAAAATTAATTAAGAAATTTTATTTTATCAAGTCACTAACTTGTAAAAGTGACAGTTAACTTGCAAAATTTTTACAAGTTAGTTGTATTATTTACATTAGAAAATTTTGTTGTATCGTCATAGATGTCGAAAATTATGATACAATTGTTATTTCCAGATTTTTGACGATGAGAGAGTTGATACTGATGAAGATGAACCATCTGTTGACTCAGAAACTGCTGAACTCGAGGACTGTAGAACATTTGTACCTACTCTCCTTACTTCCAAATAATTCGCTAGACATTTCGATATTTTGTTGACCGAATCATCGACATAACTAATAGCAATTTCGGTGCTCTTCTACCCTCCTGCACGTTTAGTGCTAAAATATCTCCACCCGAATCCGCAACCAAAGTGGCTCCAGTTCTGCGAAAAGATCCGGTGTATAACTGGGTCTTTTCAACCTAAATATTTCGCTATTTGCTTTGGGACACCACAAATAATGTGCTGGCCAGCAAATGCACTTTCCATGTTGGTTTGCCAAAAACAATCTTAGGCTTTCTGTTGCAGGAGGTCGAAGATTTACATATTTTCTGTATAACATGCAGGGCTTGAAGCTACAGCCATCATCGGTTATGGTGAATCTTCTTGTTGTTTTTTAATTTTTCGTTTGCCGCAATGTCACAATAACGTATTTTTCGTATTTTCTACATCATTCAGGAGAGAATTTCGTCACATCGACAACATCCAAAAATCCCAAATATTGTTACAATTTTCGCCAGCAACCACTGTTCATCAAAAGCATGTAAAAGAAATTGTTCAGCCTCTTCTTTACCTAATACTTTGGCCTTTTTGGCGTATAACGCTCATTTTTTCGTTTTAGAAACGCTATTACTTTTTGAAATCAGCAAATGACAACTAAACGTCATATTTTTCAATAAATAAAGGAAAACAAACCTGCGCACAGGGAGGGCATTTTCTTTCATTTCCAAGCAGCTTTTCAGCATAGACCATTTTGCCCATAAAGTATCAGGGCTGAATCTAGCTGATAGTTGATTCAAGTAGACCAACAAAACATCTTCAGGTACCCCAATCACACTATTTTTATTTTGCCACTTTTTGAAGTCGTCTTGTCTTATTCTCGCTCGTACCTTGAAGCTGATTCTGCAGGTAATAAACTTGAAGCTACACTGCTTTTGGTTTATTCATTTTCGCTTTCGCAAAAACAAATGTAAAGAAAAATAAACAGACCTGTTCATAGCAACGCTACCATAGCTTTCGACATTTGCGACAAATTATTGAGCTTTTTCTTGGAATTTATCTAACCTTTTTACAATAAATAGAATATAAAACAATACACGCAAGGAAACGGGGTTTTACTGGCTCGTCAGTTATACTCTCCATTCGCCAGTAAAAACCCTCTTACCTTGCTAGTAATGTTATATACAATTTTCACAGTGAACTTTCACAACCAATATTATAGAAGGGTAAGGGTCTAACGATACTTTAATGGAATTTCAAGTTACATTTCTTTGATTACCGAATTACATATTTTTAGATTTACCCGATTTGACAATCATTTGACTGTGGTCGTAAGGGTAGAATTGATCGCACCATGATTGAGTTAAAGGATCAGATTGGATATCACTCACCTAAGGCGAGTCCAATTTTCTTATGCAGGCCCTACACGCTCCGGTCGACCGGAGAAGAAAAACTGAACAGGTATACCTTCGCAGGTCGACCGGATCGTGTGTGACGTAGTTTTTCAAGCCTTCACTGGTCGCCGGGGCAAATTCGAAATTCGACTCGGTCTAGTCGTACCGTACGGTTTCCGGTCGGCTTGCGCAGGTGTGCCGGTACAGTTTTTACTTTTCGGTTGACCAGAGCGTGTATGGCCTTCATTAGTCCTATCCTACCACTAGTTATTATACATCTCTTATATCGATTGAGGGCGCACAAATGCGAAAATGACTAAGCTTGCGTACGAAGTTATGTAACCATGTCCTTAATTTTGGTACAAGTTTGTGCCAAAATTGAATTAAAAGCGCCCAAATCCTCCTGACCACAACCCAGTTTTTTTTTTACATTTTTCGCCCTTGCTCTCAGTTCTCAAAATTTGATGAAACTGCCAACCAATAAGCCTACAAATTACAGAGAAACTTTGTCGCAAAATTTTATCTCTTAGATTACAAGTGATAAATTCTTGACGTGCTTATAACAACGGTGAGGGAAAAAAAGTACAAAAAATTCCTTTCTCTTTATTATGGCAAAATTATTAATGTATAAAAATTTGTCTATCCCAAATAACTTCCTCTGGAGGGATAACTTCCAGGGTCAACATAAGAATTTGAGCCACTTTCATATCGGTTGCCACTATTTTGTCCTCTGGAACCTCCAGAGCTGCTATACGAACTTCCAGAACCAGATTGGCAGTTTGTTCCTTGCACGGCCTCCCTGACACTTTGGACCCAAACTCTGAAGTTGACGATGTTGTAATTCAATTGTCCGTACAAGAAACCTGGCATAGTGTTGGTGAGTAAGTAGAGATTGTCGTTATAGACTTTAAGGTCACAGGGATAGATCATTTTTTCATTGTCTCTTTGAACTATGGATATATCAGTCAGTGGATTGTTGATATTCCAGCAAGCTAAAGCGTTCTGGTTGACCAGGCCAAGCAAAAGAACACCAGTGTTTTCATCTAAAGCTGACGCTGACGTTTGACTTCCCTCTCCACGGTCTCCGATGTTCTGAAAAAAAATCAATATATTGAGTATATATATATATATATATCTGAACAAAGTCTTTCTGAACTTTTCAATATTTCAATGATATATGCGATATTCAATTATTCATAATATTTATTCAATATTTTCACAAATGGGGAACCTCCATGAACAAAAATGTGGAAAAGCACTGGGTGAGGTAGGAGCTTTTGTGCGCTTGTTCTATAGCTTGTATTGAAAATTTTAGAAAGCACTGACGTGGGTCTTATGCATTTGGTGCTCTTGTTGAGTAAATTGCGAGGAAATATTCAACCTATATCAAACGTATAAGCACTATGTTGAACTCAAATCAGAAATAACTTTTCATAGTTTTCCCAAGATCTTCTCCTAAGAGAAGTCAGAGCTTTTCTAAATTTTGACAACGTTTCACCGTAATGAACAATTTCCATTAATAATCACTTTCCTCCAACTGACACTGATCAATGAGGTCGAGCGTTGCCAATCGAATACGTATCTGTGGTAGCATCAATCAGAGATGCTTCTGGCGGACTTTTAGTCATTTTTCTTTTCAATCAAGTATGAAAAATTAATCAAATCTTCAAATGGAAATATGCTACGACAACGAAATGTGAGAATATGTAAGATATCAATAACGTTCATACATACAAAAATTTTTGGTCGAAATCTTATGGGGTATAAAATATTGAAAAATTATTCTTCAGGAATTTAAAAAATTTCTAGCTTGTCGATTTTTTATGAAATTTTGCAACCTAATTCAGATATCTTTCAAGTTACAACTTGATCCGATGAATATTCTAGGAGGTACAAAGGAAACCAATTATCTTAATTAATTAATCTTAAATAATTGGTCGGATGGCACGATAACGAACTCGTCTGAGATCATAGACCATTTTGCCCATAAAGTATTAGGGCTGAATCTAGCTGATAGTTGATTCAAGTAGACCAACAAAACATCTTCAGGTACCCCAATCACACTATTTTTATTTTGCCACTTTTTGAAGTCGTCTTGTCTTATTCTCGCTCGTACCTTGAAGCTGATTCTGCAGGTAATAAACTTGAAGCTACACTGCTTTTGGTTTATTCATTTTCGCTTTCGCAAAAACAAATGTAAAGAAAAATGAACAGACCTGTTCATAGCAACGCTTCCGTAGCTTTCGACATTTGCGACAAATTATTGAGATTTTTTTTGGAATTTATCTAACCTTTTTACAATAAATAAAATATAAAACAATACACGCAAGGAAACGGGGTTTTACTGGCTCATCAGTTATATCCTCCATTCGCCAGTAAAAACCCTCTTACCTTGTTAGTAATGTTATATACTATTTTTACAGTGAACTTTCACAACCAATATTATAGAAGGGTAAGAGTCTAACGATACTTTAATGGAATTTCAAGTTACATTTCTTTGATTACCGAATTACATATTTTTAGATTTACCCGATTTGACAATCATTTGACTGTGGTCGTAAGGGTAGAATTGATCGCACCATGATGGAGTTAGAGGATCAGATTGGATATCACTGTACAGGTATACCTTCGCAGGTCGACCGGATCGTGTGTGACGTAGTTTTTCAAGCCTGCACTGGTCGCCGGGGCAAATTCGAAATTCGACTCGGTCTAGTCGTACCGTACGGTTTCCGGTCGGCTTGCGCAGGTGTGCCGGTACAGTTTTTACTTTTCGGTTGACCAGAGCGTATATGGCCTTCATTAGTCCTATCCTACCACTAGTTATTATACATCTCTTATATCGATTGAGGGCGCACAAATGCGAAAATGACTAAGCTTGCGTACGAAGTTATGTAACCATGTCCTTAATTTTGGTACAAGTTTGTGCCAAAATTGAATTAAAAGCGCCCAAATCCTCCTGACCACAACCCAGTTTTTTTTTACAT
Source organism: Micraspis discolor (assembly GCA_030674115.1). Lineage (NCBI taxonomy): Eukaryota > Metazoa > Arthropoda > Insecta > Coleoptera > Coccinellidae > Micraspis > Micraspis discolor. The sequence goes on along the minus strand of JARTUT010001755.1, from coordinate 335,744 downwards.
TTTTCGCCCTTGCTCTTAGTTCTCAAAATTTGATGAAACTGCCAACCAATAAGCCTACAAATTACAGAGAAACTTTGTCGCAAAATTTTATCTCTTAGATTACAAGTGATAAATTCTTGACATGCTTATAACAACGGTGAGGGAAAAAAAAGTACAAAAAATTCCTTTCTCTTTATCATGGCAAAATTATTAATGTATAAAAATTTGTCTATCCCAAATAACTGCCTCTGGAGGGATAACTTCCAGGGTCAACATAAGAATTTGAGCCACTTTCATATCGGTTGCCACTATTTTGTCCTCTGGAACCTCCAGAGCTGCTATACGAACTTCCAGAACCAGATTGGCAGTTTGTTCCTTGCACGGCCTCCCTGACACTTTGGACCCAAACTCTGAAATTGACGATGTTGTAATTCAATTGTCCGTACAAGAAACCTGGCATAGTGTTGGTGAGTAAGTAGAGATTGTCGTTATAGACTTTAAGGTCACAGGGATAGATCATTTTTTCATTGTCTCTTTGAACTATGGATATATCAGTCAGTGGATTGTTGATATTCCAGCAAGCTAAAGCGTTCTGATTGACCAGGCCAAGCAAAAAGAACACCAGTGTTTTCATCTAAAGCTGAAGCTGAGGTTTGACTTCCCTCTCCACGGTCTCCGATGTTCTGAAAAAAAAAAAGCCAATATATTGAGTAAAAACTATCTGAACAAAGTCTTTCTGAACTTTTCAATATTTCAATGATATATGCGATATTCAATTATTCATAATATTTATTCAATATTTTCACAAATGGAGAACCTCCATGAACAAAAATGTGGAAAAGCACTGGGTGAGGTAGGAGCTTTTGTGCGCTTGTTCTATAGCTTGTATTGAAAATTTTAGAAAGCACTGACGTGGGTCTTATGCATTTGGTGCTCTTGTTGAGTAAATTGCGAGGAAATATTCAATCTATATCAAACGTATAAGCACTATGTTGAACTCAAATCAGAAATAACTTTTCATAGTTTTCCCAAGATGTTTTTGAAGATTAATTTCCTTTCTCCTAAAAACATACCTCAGAACAATTCTAAATTTTGACAACGTTTCAGCGTAATGAACAATTTCCATTAATAATCACTTTCCTCCTGCTGACACTGATTAATGAGGTCGAGCGTTGTCAATCGAATACGTATCTGTGGTAGCATCAATCAGAGATACTTCTGACGGACTTTTACCCATTTCTCTTTTCAATCAAGTATGAAAAATTAATCAAATCTTTAAATGGAAATATGCTACGACAACGGAATGTGAGAATATGTGAGATATCAATAACGTTCATACATACAAAAATTTTTGGTCGAATACTTTCAATATCTTATGGGGTATAAAATATTGAAAAATTATTCTTCAGGAATTTAAAAAAATTTCTAGCTTGTCGATTTTTGCGAAATTTTGCAACCTAATTCAGATATCTTTCAAGTTACAACTTGATCCGATGAATATTCTAGGAGGTACAAAGGAAACCAATTTTCTGATGCTCATAACTCTTAAATAATTGGTCGGATTTGGCACGATAACGAACTCGTCTGAGATATTCACTCCTCCAACCTACCCCGAAAAATTCAGCTCCCTAGCTCATTTCGTTCGGACGTAATCCTGTCCACGAACGGACAGAATCGATTTTGACCACGGATTCATTATCAGCGAGTCATTACGAAACGATTTATATCACTTTCACCCAAATATTTGGAAATAAAGACATTTGGGCAAAACTATAAGCACTCTGTTGAGGTGAACAAGAGCGCCAAAAATAATAATCGAGAATCATATTAAGGGGTACTTCAACTCCTTATGATTTTGTTCTGCCTAAACGAATCATCTTTGTTATATTTCTCAAGCTGCGTGAATAATAATGTAATGTAATGTAATGTAATATAATAATGAATGTGACTGTTTTTGATCCAAAAGATATTTTTGAGAGCGAACAAATTTTTGTGACAGTAGCATTGATAAATGTCGAAAAAATGCTAAAACCATAGAGTATTTGCGCCCTCTTCTATTAGTTTACAGTACTAGAACAAGCGTGCATATAACTCTTATATCTTCTCGTGGATTTACTCTAATAAGATGAAATTTAAGAATAATAATTAAAATAATAATTATATTTCTCTACTCGTTATGAAATGGTTCATCAGAAACTAAAAGAATATACAGGGCGTTCCATTGCAAATTTCAAAATTGACATCACTTCTGGTAAAACCGGAAGTTCAAAATTGTAAAAAAATATGAAATCAAATAGGCAATCTACTGCAGTATTCACCTTTCAAATTTCATTTTGATATCTCCAATAATTCCCGTATATTTACTTGGTTCCATACATTTGCCAATCACTGTATAATATTGGTCGAGAGCTATTTTTTTTTCAAAATTTTCCATATATAAATCAGCCAAAATACGAAACTGAGGTGAAACCGCGTTATGTGTATTTCTTTCATTTAGTGTTCGATCTACTTCAAGCTTTTTCTTAAGCTTATAAGTGCTTTATCCGTTGGGACATTAGAGAACAAGCTCGATACATCGACGTCTTCTTCAAATATCTCTTGGTTTCTCATTATGTCGATGAAATCTTTTGTATTTTTAATCATAAATGTTGAATGATTTGTTATGAGATATATAATTTCCAGAAGAGACTTAGCATCTGGACATGGTGAATTCCTGGCCATGGGTTCACCTCTGTCTCCTATTTTAGCTGATTTATATATTTCCAATTTCGAACAAAATGCTCTCGATCAATATATATTAAAACTCAAATTATGGAAGAGATATGTAGATGATACTTCCATCAATGGATTTGGTCCAATAACGAACTCGATGGAGATATTTAGATAATAAATTTTTTCCGAAAATATTGAAACTCTAGATACTTTATTTTCAGGTATGATCATCATTTAAGCATGGAACACAAGATAATAAGATCAACAAGATAACAATCAACAATGCAAGATTGTATTGGAGCCATAGAGGATCATTTTCATTGCAAATATCTCTCTAGAAGTGATTTATTCAAAATCATGCTTACTTGACGAGGTAAAAAAAAGTATGGCGATACTTACAACAAAGTCTTGGCCGTGGTAAGATCTAGTAGCAGCAGTTTCATTCTTCAAAATCTCAGTGGAAACCCTGTACAGATTGGTTCCAGCCATAGAGTGGAAGTACAGATCTCTTCGTCCGTTTCTGGATGGACTCAAAGCAGTACTGAAAACACCATCATTCCATTGGAAGGTGTGACCTGCGATCTGGAACTCTCCTCTTAAAGGTTCCAAATAGAAATAATTGTGTGTCACTCTCCACGACCTATTTTCTCTGAAACTGTAGACAACCAAACCATAGCCTCCTACATCTGGTATGTAAGCGTAAGCGTTGTTGCAGTTGTTACGGTCAGTTTCGACCACAACATGCGCGAAAAGAGAAGCAGGTCTGAGATCACTTTCGGGGAAAGTATACTGTCTTAGAACTCTATCCGTTCGAAGATCCATGATGACCAATTTGGGAGACTGAACTTGAATAGGTGCATCTGAAAAGGTTTAAGTTATGAGAATGAAAGGTAATAATAAGCCCAATTAATTGACAATTTCAATATTCATGTACTCGAAATCTCATCACAGAACCGACCAAGTGCTGTTATGAAATGGAGAAGGGTTTCCCAAAGTGGGGTTCGCCATTTGAAGAAAGAAGGTTCGCGATTAAATTAAATATACTAGTCTTGGTTGTACCATATTCATTTTATGATTTCATAATCAGCATTTTTGGTCTTGGTCTTTCTACCATAGCTGGATGATGCTAGAAATTACTGTTGATCTGCTCCTATTTGAAATACATAAGATACATAAGAGTGACATTCCTGGAGAACTAGACGTGGAAATAAAATAAAGGTGTTATTTTTAATAATATTTTTATTACTGAAATTGAAGATAATCTGTATAACTCATAACAAACAACATATAAAAAAGCACTGACGTTGGATCAGGAGCTTTCATGTGCTTGTTCTTAAGTCTTTTGTGTACTCTGGAACAGTGAAATACTAATACAGCCGCCACATTGAACGAATAAATATATATTTCAAATTATAAATAACAACTCATAGGTTTCTTTCAGTTTCGCTCGAAGCTTAATTTCCCTTTTCTTAAAAACCAAATGAAAGTAGGAATATATACTCCATCGAAAACCATTTGGAATAATATATTTCTCCCAATAAGCACTTGTCCTTTGAAAAAACTTTTATATTCAAATTCAAATAACGTAAAAGCCCAGATTCTTCGGAAATAAATTTTTTTAAACTCTACATAATCCTAACGAGCGTCGAGTTGTCAATTCTGATTACCTCCAATTAACTGTAAGTTCGGTGATTCCCTGCTCTCCAGTGAATGAAAAATAATTGAGAATATGTAAGATCTCAATAACGTCGATAATGATCAAGTTTGTTTGAATCCGACAGATAACTTATGAGGAATAATTCATCGATTGCAACGATATTTTAATATCCCATGTGCTACAACCTCATTCAAATATCTTTTGAGTTACATTTCGATCCGATGGATATTCTAGGAGTCATTGAAGAAACCAAATTTCAGATTCTCATAACTTCTGAATCATTTGACGGATTTACTCCAATAACGAACTTGGCCAAGATATTCGGACAGTCTAGATATTCTGAAAATATGAAATTTCTAGCTCATCTCTTTCGGAAGATAGAAAGTATACGGCTGACCGGACGGATATATTCATGTTTGACTATTGACCATTTTCGGGTCGATATTGAGAAATTACGGACATTTGAACTGAATACATATAAAGAACTTCACCGAATAAAAAATAAACATACCACAAAGACAATAATGACTAACACTGGTCACAATTGTCTTCCAGAGCTTCATGATCACCCAGTACTCAAGAAATTTTCTCTGCTTCAGGAACAAAATACATTTCCTTTTTAACGTGTATTCGTGTCCTCACAGATAGTTTCTCTCTATTTAAAGAAAATAGGCTCTACATATCAACCTCAGTAATTCTCAGAGAGCTTCGAAAGTGCCCAGCATATCTCCCTTCAGTCTACGATTTGAGAAAAATTCCAATCCCATTAGGCAAAGCCTGATTTGTTAATCAGGTCATATGATACCGTATGAGATTTAAGTCACACTTTGTAGCACCTGCTCTTAAGCAAAGATGGTATAACAAACTGGTCCGCCGAATTCCAATATAGGTCTTGTAGAGTGATGCTGATGTTCAAAAATGGCAGCAGTTGAAGAATTTCTGATGGGGTACAGAGACTTCTAAGCCTTATCCGTCACCCGTATTTTATGCGATCCCTACAACAAATCAACATCAACTGAACCCACCAAGTCAACATGTGAGGAACATGAATCTATTGGGTACCAGTTCAAATAATAAATCTTTTAAGGGTTGTTACCGCCCAAATGCATGACACGGCACTTTGCAAAATTGAGAGAAACAGCCATTCCACCGTCATATCTTAAGTATAGGATGCACTCTCAGAAGATATTAAATGAGATTAATAGCATACACAAATTAGAAAAAGCAATAATGTTCCCTACACGGAACCCTGAGGAACTGCTCCACTCACCGACCTGAAGTTCTTTTCGAACCCACTCTAACCGATAATGTGCGATTCGATAGAATACATGCATTTCACCTCGAAAAAATTTACCAATTTATGAAGTACTTTTTGATTGGCTTCTTGTCAAGCACAGAATTGAAATCTATGAAAATTGCTTCTACTGGGGTCTTTCTATCCTAAGCTGCAGTCCACGAACCAAAGCATCTCAAATAATTTGTCGAAACAGACCTACCCATCATGATGCTATTCAGGCGGTTTTACCCACGTATCCAACAATAACTTTTGATATTCCAAAGTAACCATCCCCTCAAAAATTTTGAATACAGTAGATGTTGAACTAATTGATCTGTTGCTTTCAGGACTGTACTTTCAGCCTTTTTTGAAAATCGGGGTGACAGAAGATTCCCTCCATAACTCCGAAAATGTACCAGTCGACAGGAAATAATGAATAAATGCGTCCAACAAAATAAGTTTGGAAAAGACCAAACATAAATTATTTCCCAAGTTGATATGAGAATAAGTTCTATATTCAATAGAATATTCTATAGTTTACGATACTTATAGATTATTTCTTTGGATTTTTGTAATATTGTGCAAATGTTTTATACAGGCTTGAGAAAGGGCACCGCCCAAACGTTTCAACTTTCGACGTAGATTAATTCAGCAACAGTGCATCGATGAAGGACCAGTATTTATCGATGGTATGGTGATTTCAACCAATGTCGTAGTTCAATCCACGACGAATTTCGTGAAAGTCGTCCAAAATCAGTTGTTGTTCGATAACCATTGATGCTATGAGCCAACTGATGTTCCTAGTTTTTTCGTTAAGGACACTATTGGCAAGTTTGCGAAACCTTTGGCACTGCTGTTCAATATGATTGTGAATTCCTCTGTGTATCCGTCTGTCTGGAAGGTCGCAAAGACTATACCCATATTGAAAACTGGAGATAAAGCTATGATTATCGTCCGATTGCGTTGTTGTCAAACTTCTCCAAGATTCTTGAAGTTATCTTGTATAATAAAATATTTCCTCATATTAATAACCAGATTAGTCAGGTGCAACATGGTTTTATGCCTGGGAGATCATGTGTGACAAATTTGGCTTCGTTCTCCCAGTTTATATTTGAAACTCTGGATGATTCTGGTCTGGTTGATGTCATCTATACGGATTTTCAAAAAGCCTTCGATAGAGTGAATCCCCGAATTTTACTGAATAAATTGGAAAACAGTTATGGATTTAGTACGCAGTTGTCTTGTCTCCTTGGGTCCTATCTGTTGAATCGCAGGCAGTATGTTTTTGTTGAGGGATTTCGATCGTCCGAATATTTGTCTGGCTCTGGTGTGCCCCAGGGCTCTAATCTTGGCCCACTCTTGTTCTTGTTCTTTGTCGATGATTTGACTAGTATTGTCGACACGATGGGGCTATTATTTGCGGATGATTTCAAGCTCTTTTTAAGAGTGTTCAGTGTGCGGGACTGTTTCAGGTTGCAGGGTGCTTTCGTAGCTATGTTGAAATGATGTGATACCAACGGTCTAAAGTTGAATTTTTCTAAATGTAGTGTCGTTTCTTTCACGAGAAAGCTGGAACCCCTTTTGTTTGATTATTCTTTGGGAGATTTCAGGTTGTCGAGGTTGAATATTGTTAAAGACTTAGGAGTCCTTTTTGATAGTCAGATGTCATTGGTTCCTCATATAAGTGATTTGCTGAGTGGTGCCTCTAAGCTATATGGTTACATCGTTCGTAGCGCCAGACATTTTCGTAGTTCCGGAACACTGATTCTCCTGTTTAACACCCTTGTGAGGACTAAACTTGAGTATGCTTCGCTCATTTGGCAGCCTATTTATTTATGTCATATTCAGCGTTTGGAGTCAATTCAGCGTAGATTTTATAAATATCTTTCATATAGAGAGGAGGGCGTTTATCCCCCCAGAGGTACTGATCACGCTGTACTCTTGGGTAAGTTCGGTGCTGTCTCGCTTGCAGATCGAAGAGGTTTGCAAGCAATCATTTTTTTATACAATCTTGTTCGTGGCGGAATTGGAATCTTACCTACTGGGGAAGGTTAATTTCTATGTTCCAAGGCCAAACATGAGATCTAGGCCTTTGTTCTATCTGGTCCCTACTAGGAATAATTGCATGATTCGGACGCCTGTTCAGCATATGTGTAACCTAGTAAACGGATTGTGTGGGACTTGTGACATCTTCTTTGATAGTTTAACTGCCTTTAAGCGGGCATACCTCAATGGTTTAGCATAATGATATTGTATTTTTTTGTGTGTTATTATTTACATATAATGGGTGGCCCATTTAAAAATTGGAATTTAATTTTGCTATAAAAAAAAAAAACTGCTCAATATTTTCCGATGGTTGAACATTTATTTAAAAGGTTGGTTCATGACATTTATTTATGAAAAATAATTTCGGCCAAATGACCACCACGGCTGACTTGGCAGTAGCCTATTCGTTCCACCCAATTTTTTAATACATTTTCGATTGTTTGGGGCTCTATTTCACCAATAGCAGCTCGAATTTCGGTCTTGAGGTCTTGAATTGTTTCTGGATTGTTGGCGTAACACTTATCTTTCACCGCTCCCCAAAGATAATAATCCAATGGCGTCAGATCGCAGCTTCTTGGTGGCCAATTCACATCAGCATTTCTGCTGATTATTCGATTTCCGAAAATGCGGCGTAAAACATCGATTGTGGCGTGTGCTGTATGGCTCGTTGCACCGTCCTGTTGAAACCAAACATCGTCCAAGTCGTTAGCTTCAATTTCTTGAAAGAACCAATCGTTCAACATTGCGCGGTAGCGCAATTTGAGTAGAAGACTCACCACTTTGGAAATAAGTTTTAAATATTTCCCAACTTTGTTCAATCGAATAGCGTCCCGTTTCGTAAACTTCAAACTTTCAACTAAATATTAGTCACGTCAAAAAGAATAGTTGACGTTCATAATGTCAAATAATCGGTAGTTCAAATTCCAAACACTAGATGGACCACCCGTTACTATTGATAATTTTTTTGTAATTGGGTTTTTAACCTGTAGAAAAATAAAGCTGGTTATTTATTTATTATTATTATTTAAAACTGATATTGCAAGATCGTCATGTGACCTATCGTAAATTAAGATAACCTTAGGCATTAGTGGAACCAGCATACATTCAATATTGCTTGAACATTTGACCGTCAAAAACATTTGTTCGCGTTGGATCCTACACAGTTTGTCAATCGCTAGAAAAAAGGCTCGTGTCGATTGGTCCTAAAATACGATCGCGACGCTCCGAAGCACATCTATGACATCGTGACAGGTGATGAACCGTGGATTTACGCGTAGGAGCCGTAGTTTCTCGCGCACGAAGCACTTCCAAGCAAATGGTCGCCTGTTAATTCGGAAAAACTCCACATGTCGCAATTCTTAGTGGTACACAACCATTTGTTTACCAGCTGTCTTCCAAGGAATCAGGCAAAATAATCGCCGAATGCGGATCACCCTTCACCAAGACATATCGGCTCAAATAACTGCATTTTTGAGCACCCAAAACATCGATTTGATAAGTAATCCGTAGTATAGTCTTGACTTGGCACCGAATGACTTGTTTTTATTCCCTTACGTAACAAATAAATTGAGAGGTCAACGTTTTTTGACGATCGATGCGTTCAGTTTGTATGTTTTGGAGATCCTCAATCGTAGTGGCGAAAATGTTTTGACAATTTGTTCAAACGTATGTAAAAGTGTATAGATCTTAATGGGAAATATTTTGAAAATCAATAAAGCGATTTTCGATTATCAATATTTGTTTTGTTTTTTGATCCCGAAATATAAAAGGCAACCCTCCTAGTTTATGCGAACTGATTTTCTTGGCTCGCTTATTTTAGGCATGGGAGCATCACGTTTGTTGGAAAATATGTTCTGAAAGATATACATAAAAGTTCTGCTAGTATTGTAAGGTCGGACAATAAGGTATCATCATTAGTACTCAATATAGAAAGAGTAACATATGTATTGTAAGTTCTGCGACTATGTTGATTTTTTTTAATGGATTGCACTATTCCTTATTCGAAGAATTTCTTTGCGTCCATAATCGATTCATAGAGTTCTTTGAAGTAATCTGAGTAGTTCGGGAAGTCTTGGGTCAACTTACTACATCAAAAATAAGACATGCAGGTATGCATGTATATGCATATCTATGAAGAAATTTTTTCAACAAAGAAGCTAGCGATTGACATTTTGGTTCCATGAAAATCCATGAAGCTCGAATCCAATGGAAAGTCAAGTGGAATGGAATTGAAGATTAATCTTAACAAGATGAAAATAATGAAAGTAGTTAAACTAATTTTATGGATAACACTTCAGCAAAGCCGAACTAGAACAATATGTAGCAGTATATTTGGTATTTGTGAACCAAAATAAGGAATTCGGAAAATACTCCGACTGAAGTGGACAGCAGTAACAAAATGGAATTTATTGAAGCTGTAAACCAGGAGGGCATTCTGCTCATAGTTCAGTATTCAGTTCAACTCTGATGAGGTGTTCAATACACCTAAGGATCGCAGTAAAATATAATTCACTGCTATGAGGACTCTCCGAAATGTCGCAAACTTTATAATTTTCAAATTCTATTAACTATGAACTTTGAGGATTTTTAGGATTTCTTGTTCACCTGAAGAGATTTGCCCCAATATCTGTATTTTTCGAATCTTTGGGTGAAAGTGGTATTAAAGTCTTGCTGGTGAAGAATCCGTGATCAAAATCGGTTCGGTTCGTTCATCCATAGACACGATTACGTCCGAACGGAATGAGCCGAAGAATTGAAATTTTCAGACTAGGTCGGAGGAATGAATCTCGGGCGAATTCGTTATTATCTAATCCTTTCAATATATCAGGAATTATGAGCATCTCAGAATTGATTTCCTTTATAACTCCTAGAATATCCAGCACTTCAAGTTGTAACTTAAGAGATATCTGAATTAGGTTAAAACCAATAGGCCTGCAAAATTTCAAATTTAAGATATAGGTTTGTTTATATTTGTATCTTGTTCCAGAAGGAAAAAGACTCTCGTTCACCTGAACAGGGTCCTTATAGATTTGTTATTGTTTGAATATTTACTCGCAAGTAGCTCGTCAAGAGCGTCAAAGCCATCTGACCTCACGTCAGTGCTTTCTAATTTCATTTTAAATCTAGCATAAACATTGTTTTCTTTTATGTATGTCTGTAAACAAATGCGAAGAACTTTGGGCAAGGATTCCTTAGTGAAAATTAATACGGGTAATACCAGTCCACCTAGTCCACCAGTCCAAGAGGATCAGATTAAGTTTTGGATTGGAATTTTTACTTATAGTCTGTGGACTGGATTACCTAGTGCTGTACGTGTACCGAAACTTTGGAACCTGTACATGAATGCGAAGGATTTTAGTAAATGATTATATCGTGAAAATCAATATGGGTACTTCCTCAGAAGGGGTCGACGAATTTGCTGTTTTAAATTATTCTTAAATTTTTTGATTCAAATATTAAAATTTGAGGTAGAAAAATTACCGAAAAATAAAACACTAATGCTGACAAATGAATGTGAAGAATTGCAATACTTTTGGGTAATCAGAACCGATAAGGATATTTCAAAATCGTAAATTCGTCGATGGCATTATTTTCACTTAAGAATCATTTCCTAATGTCCTCGCATTCATTTACTTACACCCTCTAAACCGATTATTCCAATAGAAGCTTGGTAGTGAAATTCACGCATTTGCACCTATGGGCAAAAATTATACGAAAAATATACATTTTTTAGCAAGATTATTATAATGTAAATTGGAAAATTTATATACATGGTGAGTCTTTGACCACTGCGTTAATTTTAACCATAGATTCTTGACGTCAAAAGAAACATTTTCTTCCTATAGCATTTTTCCAAATTTGGCCCCGTTCAAAAGATAAAGGATGTTGAAATTTCATAAAAAAATTGCATTTTCACCTGAAATATTCAAACGACAATATCGATTGAAATGATCTTTTGTAGAAGGTTTTTGATAACAGTCATGCATGTTTTGGCATCATTAGATTCATTCCATTTCTTGTGGGTTTCTCACTACTACTCTACAGTATTGGTTAAATTGCATGAAAAACAAATATCGCTTGAACTAAAGTTCCGTATCTTGTACTTCCTGGAATTATTAGTCTTTTTTGCGCAGATAAAGTCATTCATCATCTTTTCTCCTGAATTGCACCATTCTTGAGATATTTGAAGTTGAATGGAATTGAATCGATATAATTTTGTCCAAATTTTCTGATTTTCGCCAATCCAACTCTGTGCTGAGATGATTCAATAATCAGATTTGTTCAATGTTGCCATATTTTATGTCTTTATTAAATATTTCTACAAAAGTTTGGAGAAATCTCTCCAGTCTATGATTCCTCCACTAAACACTATTGATGAAATTAACCACTGAACCATTTTTGTCTTCCATTCACCACAAAATCTAAATTGCCATTTGCTGTATTCATTATTAATGATGTCAAGCACCTTGTTTAACATTTGATCCAGAGTAATATTCCATAATGAATAGAGAAAAAGTTTTCATCACTTACATAGGTACTTCGGTATATTTTCATGATGACGGTTGAAATAGGTAATCTATTTTCTGTCAGGACCTGTTAAATTGAAGTCTTGTCTTTATGAAGAGCTGGTTCTTTAAAGCTTCAGACTTTCAGAGATCATCAAACTATATCTATTCTAACATAGGAATGCTTCTAATTGAGTTCATATAAGTTTTAAAAACTTCGAACCCAGTCTCCTAGATTTGTTTTGTACGTTTATAGGCGTTTTTCACATCTTTATTCCATACACCTATTCAATCTGGTTCACAAACTTAGGAGATAATAGAATTTGACTAAGTTTCAATATTTTAGAATGTTTGTTATGATGCATGGTTAATGAAAATTCAATCAATATTGAAACTGGAAGCCATCATCTCATAACCAATAAAGATTAGAATAGAATGCATTTTCTAACTATAATCAACTCATACTGAATTGATTATTATTATTATTATTTCAAATTTTGTATTTTTGATATTCAATTCTTTTTTCTGCTTTTGTCTTTTTATTTCCAGATTCGATGTGGGCACCTTGAAGAAGTCTCTGTTTCCATCAATAGAAGACCACTCCTGAAGAAAGAAATCCCAAATATATTTAATCTTATTTTTATACTTTCACACTTAGACGGGGAGCCAGGGTTTTTTTTACGGGGGTTTTTTCCCTAGGCTTTTATGTGATACGCCGAATTGTATGACACCCCGTCACTAACCCCTGATCTGTATGCTTTATTGTTTGCTAACTAAATATTGTAAGCCAAAAGTTCAAAAGAATATATATATATATATATGATATTCTTCAAGTAAGGGTCGTTGGATATTTCTATTCTTTTGGGGTAAGGGATGTCGACCTATAACAAAGATTCTGGTGTTTACTCTTTATTCATAAAACCAAGCTTTCGGAACTTCTTTGTTCCTTCATCAGGGTAACTGTAATCATGCAAAATTGGTTCTTTTAAAGATCTTGAATACTACAATACACGTGTCTACTTACTGAATCTTGAGGTTGAACCAAGTGTGCAATTAACATTTGTTGTTAAAATGATATATCTTCTTATTATAATGCTGGTATCTAGTAAATTTTTTATCACCAAAATGAATTTATCAACAAAATACAAAATAAAATAAAATAATCCACAATTCACAATATATTTTTTCTTTCTACGCATCAAGAATATACTTTTGTCTCCTCTCAATGTGTCAAATCTTCTTTGATCAGAGAACGTCAAAGCCACAGACACAAACATCTTCCATATTCCAAGTGACAGTTGGTTCTATGTTCACTCTTATTCATCGATAGGACCGTCAAAGAATGGTGTACGGGGTACTCTAATAAGTAAGCATACACAGGGCTCAAATTTTGTACATCAGTTTTTTTGTTTATCGAACTACTTACATTTCTTATATGAATCATCTCTAATATGCATCGTTTTCTATAATTGTTGTTCATATCAAGGATCTTTACGTTTTGAAGGTCTGCTGTATGCGAATATTTGTTAGCGTGAATTGATAGTGCACATCTGGAGTTGTTATTTTTTATATCGCTCTTATGTAGTGTCATTCTACTTTTTAGCCACTGGGATGTTTGGCCCACGTAGGTCTGGTGGCAGTCCAAGCATTCCACCTCATAAATTACATTTGACTTTAGGATATCTGGTACGGGGTCTTTTAGTTTAGAGAAAAGAGTTGAACTCTTCTTAACTGATTTTTGTATTATTTTCAGGGATTTCTCATCAATAAAGCATTTCTTTATTTTCCTGGTGATATGTTGTACATTGGAAAGGCAGCGGTATACAACTGGCTCGTTGTTATTTCCTGAAACTCTTGGGATAGTATTTAATCTCGTTGTTTCAGTCTCAGATGTTGAGAAAATGAGTTTTTTTAGCATCTTTATAGGGTACGAATTCTCTGATAAAAGTGTAAATAACCTTTTTAAAGCGGTGTCGAGGAACATTGGATCACAAATTTTCTTGATTCTATTCTTTTGTTCTCTGATGAAATTTATTTTTGTATTTATAGAGTGGTCTGAAAGGAAGTGTATATATCTACCTGAAGCTGTTTCTTTCTTATGCCAGTCAAGTTTTATTCTGGCACCCACTCTGCAAACTCTGGTATCTAGGAAGGGTACGGATTGTATGTCGTCTTCTTTCTCGATGGTAAATTTCAGGTGTTCATTGGAACTATTAAATGTGTGTAAAATTATTTCAATACCTGAAGATGGTAGTGCTAAGATCAAGTCATCTACGTACTTTTTATGAAGGCAAGTCTATAAGGCAGCTTTGGTATGCACTTGTTTAGAAGGTAGTCCATTACATACGATGATAAAATTGGGCTGAGTTTTGAACCCATCGTACACCCGAAAACTTGTTGATAAAATCGTCCATCAAACATGAAGTATCCAGAATCTAGTAGGAAAGTAACTATTTGTTTAAATTGGCTTTGAGGTATCATGCAGTGTGTGCTTATCTTATCCCAGCAGTTATCTAGGGATGTAAGAACTAGTTCTTTGGAAATGTTCCCAAATAGATTGACAACATCCAGAGAGACCAGTACGTAGTCAGGTGGTAACTCTAGGTTGTTGATCTCGGTCGAGAAGTCAAATGAATCTTTAATATGGTAATTGTCTCCGTCATATGCATCTGTCAATATCTGTGCTACATATTCAGATAGTTTGCAAGTTGGGCCCTGCACATCGGATACTATCGGTCGCATTGGTATGCCTTCCTTGTACTTTTGTACTTTTTGGGTTGCCATACATTCGAGGGCTGATTGAATTGTATGATCTCATCTGTTTGGCCTTGTTGGTCTCTATTATCCCTTAGTCTTGTAGTGTGCTAATTAATTTTGTTACATTTTTTGTTTTTCAACGATGGTGGATGTTGGGTCTCTGGGTATTGTTTTGCAGGCTGTGCATTCAGTGCAGACTGAGTTTTTCAGTTTTGACATGAATTTAGCAGACGATATGGTAAGCCATATAGCTAAATTTGAAGGTTTGATTCTTCGCATGCAGCAGTTGAAAGTTAAGCCCGACGAGTCAGCTTTGATGGTCAAGTTGCTGGAAACTTTGCCTGATAGTTTTGAAAGTTTCAGACAAGCCTGGTGGGCCAGGGCGGATGACCAACAGACCCTGAATAATCTTATCAACGTTTTGACATCTGATGAGCACAGGCGGGAAACTTCGGCAAGAGAAGGAGAAACAATTTGACAGCATTGATGGCAACTAAGTTGAAGATTCAGCCCAAGGGTGCAAGTGGAAGTCAACAGGGTGCAGGAGTCAAACCGGTCAAAGACGATGTCAAGTCCAACCAGAAAGGGAAGAAGGCCTACAAGTGCTACGGTTGTCAAAGAACTGGTCATTTCCGAAGAGACTGTCCAACAGAGAGGAAGAAGAAGAAGAAATCTGAGTCAAAGAGCGATGTGATGTCTGAAAACAAACAAGCTTTTTGTTAGCGAAGTGTTCAGTGCGGAAACCAAGAATGATGTTTGGATTATCGATTCTGGTGCAACAGATCATATGACCTTCAAGAAAGAATGGTATTCGGTCTTTGAAGCTTTCTCGATTCCAGCAGAAATTCGTATCGGAAACAACTCAGTGATGAGTGCTTTGGGAAGAGGAACCATCAACTTCGAGGCGTTTGTGAATGGGCGCTTTATTCCTTGTATTATGGAGAACGTGCTGTATGTTCCTGATGCTCGAAGAAATCTATTCTCGGTTACACGTGCGCTGGATAGAGGTATGACTTTCAGCTCTTCCAAGGATAGATGTGAATTCTTGCTGGATGGTGCTGTCAAGGCTCAAGGTGTACGAACTGGTCAGCTGTTCAAGATGATGCTTAAAGTAAATGTACCGGACGGATGCTGTGTGAGTGAAGCTAACCTGGCGTCCAAGGACTCTCTGCAAGTTTGGCATGAACGTTTAGGCCATCAGAACAAACGTCATGTCGTGCATGTACTCAAGAAACACGGAATCGATATGAAACCTGATGATGAGTTCTGTGGATCGTGTAGAAGGCAAGCAGCATCGGGAACCATTCAAGTCTCGTCAACAGCGTTCTACAGAGCCAGGAGAAGTTATTCATGCTGATGTTTGTGGTCCCATGGAACAGAGTCTATTGGTGGATCTAGTTACTTTGTCTGCTTCACGTGTGATTACTCCAGATTTCGCTTCGTCTACTTCTTGAAGGCGAAATCTGAGGTGGTTGACAAAATAAAGAAATGATGCAGCTGGTGAAGAATCAACGCGGTCAGTCTGTCAAGTTGTTCCAGTGTGACGGAGGAAAAGAATTGATAATGAGGCGGTGAAGAATCTTATGAAGTCTGAAGGAACGAAGATGGTGGTCACTAATCCTTACACGCCTCAACAAAATGGTTGTGCTGAACGATCGAACAGAACGATTGCTGAGCTAGCACGAACCATGCTTGTTAGCAAGATCTTCCAAAGTTTCTCTGGCGGAAGCTGTCAACGCTGCGGTGTATATTCTCAATCGAACTGGTCCAAGCTCTGTAGAAGGCAAGTCTCCGTGTGAGCTGTTTGTTGAGAAGAGTGTGCATCTGAACAGGTTCCATATTTTTGGAACCACTTGCTACCTGATGGTGCCCAAAGAACGTCGTAAGTTAGGGGATGCTAAAGGTGTCGAAGCAGTCTTTGTCGGATATTCGGACGATATCGATGGTTTTCGTGTGTGGATCAAGGGAACAAAGGAAGTTAAACGAAGTCGAGAAGTAGTGTTTGGTCCAGAGCATTCCTCTAAAGTTTTAGCATTGTTTCCTGAACAAGCCCCAGAAAGAGATCTTGTCGAAGGTGTCCATCCTGTTGCTGTCCGTCCTGTTGCTGTTGAAGAAATCGATGACTATGTTGAACCTCTGGATTCTCCTAGAGATCTGAACTCACCGGTAGCTCCGAACGTGCCTGAGGTCCCGAATCCTGTGCTGCCAATGAATCGTCGAGTTGTTGCTGCTGAACCGCGAATCGAAGAGTTTGAAGAAACCCCTAAGGTTGTGAAAGAGATCCCCTCAACTACGTCTTCGAGATAGAAGTACTCTTCAGAAACCTAAAGATTAAGTGAGATGTTTCTTGCTGAGTTGGACGAACCTCGAGACTACAAAGAAGCCATGAAATCTGCTGATCACGTGCACTGGATGGCTGCGATGAAAGAAGAGATGTCTTCGCTGGTGGAAAATTCTACTTGGGTTTTATCAGAGTTGCCAGCAGGGAGAAGACAGTCGCTAATCGCTGGGTCTATCGTATCAAACGAGATGCAGATGGAAAGATTGGTCGTTACAAAGCTCGTCTTGTTGCTAAGGGTTATAGTCAACGACAAGGTATTGATTATAACGAAACTTTCAGTCCTGTAGCTCGTTTTGATACAATCAGAGCAATTCTGAGTGTTGCTGCCAAGGAACGTCTGAAGTTGGCCCAGTTTGATGTCAAGACAGCATTTCTGAATGGTGTTCTGACCGAAGAAATCTATATGGATCAACCTGAGGGTTTTGAAGACGGTTCTGGTCGTGTGTACAAACTGGTTAGGAGTCTCTATGGATTGAAGCAATCACCAAGGTGCTGGAACAATCGATTCAAGGAGATCCTGATGAAGTTTGGCCTTGTCGAGAGCGAAGCTGATCCGTGTCTGTTCTTTTGTATATCTGGTGAAGATAAACTGATCGTTGTTTTGTACGTGGACGATGGCTTGGATTTGCTGCAACAAGAGAGAGTATGATTCAAGAGTTCCTGAGGAAGCTGGAGATGGAGTTCAAGATTACCCATGAACCACTTGGCTGTTTTTTAAATATGCTCATCGAACGAGAGGAAGATGGTTCAATTCGATTGAGTCAGAAGGTGTATGCGGAAAGTCTTCTTCAGAAGTTCAACATGGCAGAAGCCAATGCTGTCTCGACGCCCATCGACAAAAAGCTTGCTGTATTGACAATCTGATGAATAAATCAGACTATCTCACCAAAATGGGTGAAATTGTCAATACAGCAAGCTTTAAAACAATACCCAGAGACCCAACATCCACCATCCAAACAAAATGTAACAAAATTATTAGCACACTACAAGATCGAGAATCAACAACCTAGAGTTACCACCTGACTACGTACTGGTCTCTCTGGATGTTGTCAATCTATTTGGGAACATTTCCAAAGAACTAGTTCTTACATCCCTAGATAACTGCTGGGATAAGATAAGCACACACTGCATGATACCTCAAAGCCAATTTAAACAAATAGTTACTTTCCTACTAGATTCTGGATACTTCATGTTTGATGGACGATTTTATCAACAAGTTTTCGGGTGTACGATGGGTTCAAAACTCAGCCCAATTTTATCATCGTATGTAATGGACTACCTTCTAAACAAGTGCATACCAAAGCTGCCTTATAGACTTGCCTTCATAAAAAAGTACGTAGATGACTTGATCTTAGCACTACCATCTTCAGGTATTGAAATAATTTTACACACATTTAATAGTTCCAATGAACACCTGAAATTTACCATCGAGAAAGAAGACGACAGACAATCCGTACCCTTCCTAGATACCAGAGTTTGCAGAGTGGGTGCCAGAATAAAACTTGACTGGCATAAGAAAGAAACAGCTTCAGGTAGATATATACACTTCCTTTCAGACCACTCTATAAATACAAAAATAAATTTCATCAGAGAACAAAAGAATAGAATCAAGAAAATTTGTGATCCAATGTTCCTCGACACCGCTTTAAAAAGGTTATTTACACTTTTATCAGAGAATTCGTACCCTATAAAGATGCTAAAAAAACTCATTTTCTCAACATCTGAGACTGAAACAACGAGATTAAATACTATCCCAAGAGTTTCAGGAAATAACAACGAGCCAGTTGTATACCGCTGCCTTTCCAATGTACAACATATCACCAGGAAAATAAAGAAATGCTTTATTGATGAGAAATCCTGAAAATAATACAAAAATCAGTTAAGAAGAGTTCAACTCTTTTCTCTAAACTAAAAGACCCCGTACCAGATATCCTAAAGTCAAATGTAATTTATGAGGTGGAATGCTTGGACTGCCACCAGACCTACGTGGGCCAAACATCCCAGTGGCTAAAAAGTAGAATGACACTACATAAGAGCGATATAAAAAATAACAACTCCAGATGTGCACTATCAATTCACGCTAACAAATATTCGCATACAGCAGACCTTCAAAACGTAAAGATCCTTGATATGAACAACAATTATAGAAAACGATGCATATTAGAGATGATTCATATAAGAAATGTAAGTAGTTCGATAAACAAAAAAACTGATGTACAAAATTTGAGCCCTGTGTATGCTTACTTATTAGAGTACCCCCGTACACCATTCTTTGACGGTCCTATCGATGAATAAGAGTGAACATAGAACCAACTGTCACTTGGAATATGGAAGATGTTTGTGTCTGTGGCTTTGACGTTCTCTGATCAAAGAAGATTTGACACATTGAGAGGAGACAAAAGTATATTCTTGATGCGTAGAAAGAAAAAATATATTGTGAATTGTGGATTATTTTATTTTATTTTGTATTTTGTTGATAAATTCATTTTGGTGATAAAAAATTTACTAGATACCAGCATTATAATAAGAAGATATATCATTTTAACAACAAATGTTAATTGCACACTTGGTTCAACCTCAAGATTCAGTAAGTAGACACGTGTATTGTAGTATTCAAGATCTTTAAAAGAACCAATTTTGCATGATTACAGTTACCCTGATGAAGGAACAAAGAAGTTCCGAAAGCTTGGTTTTATGAATAAAGAGTAAACACCAGAATCTTTGTTATAGGTCGACATCCCTTACCCCAAAAGAATATATATATATATATATATATATACTAAATTGAATAATTTCAGACTACCGAAATTATCCTAACAATATTTTCCAAATTTTTTTTTTAAAGAAAGCTACAAATAACTGTTGAATGTTTCAAACAGAATCAAAATAACAAGGAACCACAGAACACTATTTTTTGGGAACTACCCACCACAGAAACGTTGTAATATTTTAATGTGATAGAAATTCACTCTAGTTATTCTGATGAAAATTATAACTAAAGATCAATGGTTACAGATATTCTCTGTCATTTAAAAAACTTTGCAATTATTAATTTTTTCTCTCCTGGTGTTCGGTAATAATCTATGAATAACCATTATTCAATATTTATGTTTTTGTTTACGTAATTAAAACAGATACTCTGATTATAAAAACCAAAAATTTACGCATGTTCAGTAATTAATTATAGTCTAAACAGAATAGATTCATAATAATGATTTAACAAAAAATTTTTTATTAAAGTTTACTTTTCAGAATCAAATCTGGGTGATCAAACTCAATTTCTACAAGCAAGTATAATTGCATACCTAAATCTGGGAATACTTGTAATCTATCCAAGTAAATTGTTATTGGGATTCATTGAAGTAACATCATTTTAAAATAATTATTCGTAGTGACATCATTCATTGTTGTTAAAGATTTTCATATTTCTAACAGTATGATATCAAGAGTCTTCATAGACCTGTTCACTGGTCTCTGTCAAGGAGAAGAAACTTCAGAATATCAGTATTTGGAAAATCATAAATGATTTTTTCTGGCTTTGAGTGAAAAAAAAATGTGACAACCTCTTGCCTTGGAAATTTTCATAGAAATGATGGTTTTCATGATTTGGAAATTTTAAGAAGAAAATTACAAATGTATGATAACATCCAATAATTCTGAGGTTTTTTTGAAATTTCTCTTTGATTTATGGTGTTGAATTTTTTTACCAGAAAGTAAGTAGTTTGTATCTTCCTACTGGATATGGACCTGATCGGATGAAACATGAGTGAGTGAATAATTTTTTAGAGGGAAAATAATGTTTTTAAACAATTCAGATTCATTAGTGGAAGCTGTGGAAGGTATTTTTCATTCAAACTAAACTAGACTACAGAAGGGTATTTGCCCAATGTGAAAACTGAAAATGCTTATAACTTTTTAACGCAGCTGAATATGGAAAAACCGTAATGGAAAAAGTGTTTCTTTTGACCTCAAGAACCTATGGTTAAAATTAACGCAGTGGTCAAAGACTCACCCTGTATATAAATTTCAAGATGGTGTTAGGGCTATTCATGATATGTTCTATTCTTTCTTCGAATGGTTATAAATTTCAAACGGATATGATACGTATTTTTGTTATTCAGTTCTTTTTCTTCTTCTGTCATTTTATTTCCAGATTCGATGTGGGCAACTTGAAGAAGTCTCTGTCTCCATCAATAGAAGACCACTCTTGAAGAAAGAAGTCCCTAAAATATATTTCAGCTT
Source organism: Micraspis discolor (assembly GCA_030674115.1). NCBI lineage: Eukaryota > Metazoa > Arthropoda > Insecta > Coleoptera > Coccinellidae > Micraspis > Micraspis discolor. Next base: position 314,229 of record JARTUT010001755.1, on the reverse strand, counting down.
ATTTTTGTACTTTCACACTTAGACAGGGAGCCAGGGTTTTTTTACTGGGGTTTTTTCCCTTCGGCTTTTATGTGATACGCCGAATTGTATGACACATATGCTTTATTGTTTGCTTACTAAATATTGTAAGCCAGAAGTTCAAAGGAATATATATATATATATATATAATTGGAAAATGATACTACTGAAATAAAATGTAATATTCAATGAATCTTTAGTACAAAAATCAAGGAGGAAATAGTTCATGAAATATAAAAAAACCTCATTCTCATTATGGAAAAAGAACCACATTGTTAATATTATCGCGAAGATTAAATTCAGTTCCAAATCCCAATCCAATAGTCCCACTTCGAAGTGGCCCGAAATCAGTCGCGCCACGAATGACTTCGAACCTTAGACTATATAAGATGGACAAAGCATTGTATAATGTCGATTTTTTTTGGCTCTCTCATTGAAAGTCTTAACGTCATTGAAAGTCTCTTGTGAAACCTCACTCGGCAACACCGCATGAAATCTTTTTCCATTTACTCGGATGACATTATCTTCAGGGTCAAAATGATCTGAACAAATGTAAATTGCTTTCATTGGGCAAATACTTGAGTATCCCAACAGCGAAGCACAAATTCTTCTTCTTTCATCGTCATCTGGGAACGTTAATTCAAGAAAACCTCATTTTATCTTATAATAATCTCATTGATAACTTCCCTATTAAAACTTTCTACGCTACTGAACATGTAAATAACTAAATACTTCGTTTTTAACAATACACTTACTTAGAACGATAAATTCGGATTAAAATTCCTGTCTTTACTACAACTTTCACACTTGAGAACCATTTTTAGTGCGATGAAAAGTAATAAACAACAAAAAATATGAAAAACCTAATACTCACAAATTTTCTTCAATTTGCGTATTTATTTTCGAAACAGAGATGGCAACGTGTGTCTTCTAAACATCATGTGACCTCCAAACTGTCAAACAAAGAATGCGGCAGCGTTGTCTTGAATTTCATCTGAATTTCTTTCCATTAGCGGTCTCTGACATAAGTAACAGAATCAACTAAGGTTTTTTTTGCTTCTTGCTAATATATTCGATAAGACAGTTTCAATTCAAAATATAAAATTTTATACAATGTTTTGAATGCAAATTGGAGAAAAAGTTTTTATTCACAATTATAGAGGAATAGAGAAAACTACCATTTGCTCAGTTTGACCACATGAAAAATTTTTTATGACCTGAGTGGACCAGCTCAATACGTTACAATCGACCAGCTCTAAGTTTCAGATGCGACACTTTTCAATGTAAATAAAGGGGTCTTTTCTTATACAGTCTAAGTTTCGGACTAGTATCTGGGACTGATCTCTGAACTAATTTATTCTGTGGACCAGATCAGGTCATATCTGGTCCATGGAATTGTTGGGATCAGACATCCCTAAAATGGAATAGTAATAAAATTCCACACTGCTGGCAGGCGCAGGATTTCTACGCACCACGCGGGAATTAACTACTTACCTCCAACGTTGTCGCACTTATCTCTTCGAGGTTCGTACGCTGCAAATGTAGCGAAATATCCCTGAAAAACCAACTATCTCCTTAATTGAATGTGTAGAATTTCATTACTATTCAATTCTCGAAACCGGTTTAAATAATTTAAAACCGCAAATTCGTCAACTCCTTCTCAGAGGTGTAACTTGGAAAGGATGGCGATTTCGAAAATTTTACCAGAAGTACCCCTATTAATTTTCAATAAGAATGCTTTTTTTGCATTTATTAACATATTATATCTATTTATTGGATTCTGTCGGAGGAAAACATAGAGAGCTGATCTTGGAATTATTTTGTTCACATGCTTGACTTGATTTCAAATATGTTACTCACTTGGAATTTCTAATCTTCCTGTGTCCACAAACCATAGACGGTCGCAGGAGTCCACAGCTACCCTGTAAACTGACACGAAATGATTTCGATCAGAGGTGCTGAGTGAAGAACTATCAAAGTTAGACGAGTTATAGCTTTCTGGAAGGGCATTCATCTCCCAGTTTGGATAAGGAATAAGAGGTGTGTTGTGTTTGTTTTGAGAATTCAGATTGACGTAGTTCAAACTTGATGGTACTCCGTGTCTCCTTCTTGGTACTGTTATGAAGAGTTTGTCGCCCCAAACACCTGCACCCATTGGTATGTTGTTTTCTGAAAAGAAAATAGGTGCTATTGAAGAATTTATTATGTGCTATTCTTTCTAGGTTAAATATTAAAGGCTACAAAAATAGATATGTAACATATTTATCGAGATCCATGAATTTCGGTCTCAGAATACGAGGGGACGTTCAAATATATTCTTCCAGAAGAAATTGAGATTTTCCCATTCACAATGAGTATAGCACTCTCATTGTTCTTGGTACCAAGATTTCAATAGACATTTTCAATTATTTTGAAGGTCTGTCGAAACGTGGGGAGCAAGAAGAATATGAGAGAATTTATAGTCACCAGTGAATGTAACTCTTATTGAAAACAAAAATACTTTTCTTAAATCGTTATTTCTTGTGCATTGGTAGGAAATCATCTAAAATGAGTAACTTACTCTATGACAAAAGGTATCTAGAAATGAATTAATGCAAATAAATTGACTCGAATTTCTGAACTGGTTATTGGACAATTCTAATCAGCGACATGGCACAGAACGGAATATAAATACATAGCAATTTCGAGCAATATGGTCGAAATAATTGCCGACATTTTTTTGAAATTGCTCCAAGCCCCTTCATTAGGAACTCCTCCATATTGTTCGATTCGTGATTTTGGGCAATTATTGTCCAGAAAATTGCCTGTTCAGGGCACTAAGAGCTTTACGCAGATTAGTGTGAATTTCTTCAGATTTTGAATAATTTCCATTTCATCAGCTCAAAATATTTGTGGGTCATCCTCCAAATGATTATTATTGAATTACAAAGTAAATGTGGTCGCTCAATGTTAAAATATTCTTAATATAGGCAGTCCGATATGGTCTAGTGGCTAGGATACCTGGCTCTCACCCAGGAGGCTCGGGTTCGATTCCCGGTATCGGAATATTGTTTTATCATCCAAAAATATTAATTATTATAGATTATGGTATTATCTTCAATACTCACATTATTAGTGAAATGACTTCACAAGAAAAAAGTACTCTACGATATTTTTAATATAGGACGCAATAGTTTTCAAACATAATAGCCTATCTTATGGAGTCCTGATCACGCAAGTGAATATCTCATTCTAATGCGAGGATTGACATTTGAAATCGTCAAATTTATGCTTTGACTCAAAATTTTACTAACCTACCTTAAATCGGAGAAAACGCCCCTTGAAAGTGAGAATGAAAGAACATCAGAAGCTCTCTCATAACTCAGACACCGATAGGTCCAAGTTGGTCCTACATACTGTGGATTAAAATCACCTGATAAAATGAAATGAAACATCTGTCATATCCAAAGAAGATAAGCCGACAAGAAGAAAAATCAAAGAGGCAGCATTCATGAATATCGTTCGCAATCCCATAAGTGCGCCATCTATCGAGTAGGCGGAAGTTTGGAGGCCAATTGTTCGAAGTAACTTGAAGAAGTCTTCAAAACACAGATAAGTGCTAATTTTAACAAGTTTCATACTCTGTCTATTTGATATTTATTAGTGAAAATTGGAAAATTTTCTGAAATTGTAGCTTTTTTAATTACCTTGAAAACGACACAGGATGCCTGTTGAAACATTTGGAAGAAGAACACTAAGAGATGATGGTTACTGCCCAAATAATAATTTTACACGAGTTCCATCATCAAAAATTTCTCGTCAATAACCCATCTTATGTACCAAGCATCGAAAGGAAATTAGCCAACTACCTGAACTAGTGAAGCGGTTATGTGACTGCTCTTTCTCTTGAGGTCCTCGGTTCGAAACCAGCAAAACCAATTTTAATTTCTATGATTATGATTGTGCATACTACAGAGATGTGATTTTTGAACTTTGAATATTAACTCGGAAGCAGTTTAACAAGAGTGCCAAAGCCACCTGACCTTCTTCAATGCTTTCTAAAATTTTGGTGATAATGTTCTAAGCATGAAGTAGGTATGCAAATTTACATTTCAAGTCTTACAAATGAAATTTGTGTGACTATGGCAAATTCTTCATCTGTTTCGTGCTCTTTTAGCTTAAGCAATAATGTGGTGGCCTTGATTATCATAAGTTTTGTTTTAATTAACAATGATTAAAGAAGTCCCGAAAAAGTTATTTGTCAGAAAAAGGATAGTTTCTTGGAAAGTTAACTTTAGGAGATAACTCCAATGGGAAACAGTGCTTTGAAGTGCAAAGATTCAGAAACTTAAAATCTAGAACATATATATATATAATTTCACTATTTTATTTTATTAACTTGCAGAGACATACGCTCAACCTCAACATGGTTATGGTATGCAGATGCCAATTTTCAACGATAAATTAAAAATAATTTGAATGTAATAAAAATTGTCAACATTGTACCTAGGCTTTGACGCCTTTGAATATGTAGGGTAGTCTGAACAGCGCATGCGCATACCCGAATGCCGTGTTGGAAAACTCGAATCAAATTTCAAAATTCGGAAGGAATGCGATTTGAAATGCACAGGTATAAATTATGCTTGACGCATTGATAACAATAATACAAAAATACACGTAGACAACCATCATGAGGTTATTCTCTGAAATAATTATGTTACTTGTTAAGTAATCCTGAAAAATGCGAGTCAAATTTCAAAAGGCACATGCGCAGTAGTGATCGTGCTACACATTCATTATCAATTTTCAGTGCGTTTCTAATGACTTTCATAATATATATCTAATATATGCTAATTCAAAAATCATAAATCTGACTGATTTAAATCGGTCTGATTCATTAGCGTCCCTAGGAATTGAGTAGTGGGTTGAATAAGGTGAGACATAGGCGTAGAGTTCCAAAGTTTTCATTTGAAATGAACTTTACCGTTGTGTTAAGTGCCAATTCCAGTAAATTTTTATATTTTTGTACATTTATAGACCCTTTTCTATTTCGAAAAACCTTTGTATCAACTCCACCTAGATCATTTGCAATTTCTAGGTTCATAAGGGTTAATATTTCTCAAAAATTGATCGAAGTATATATTACAATTAATATTATTTTAGTCACATCACATCTGTTCGGAAATCACAATGAAATACTAGACAAATATTTGGAAAACCTAACAAATCAAATTATTTTAGGTTAGAATCATAGATAAATACCAAAATAAATATACATTTACCTTTCATCTATGGGTAGAATCCGCCCTTAAATAGTTAAATGGTCATGAATGAGCACTTAAATTGAAGTCTCGCTTAAGGGATTTCAGTGCCGCTTAACAGTTGGTGCAACGCAATTTAAGTTAAGGATTCATTTTAGGGGACGCTTAACGCTAAGTGTGGTTGGTGCAAACGGGCCTAATTTTGTTGTGCATATATTAATGATGGCTGATTCGAAAGAAAATGAGGGCAAGTATTGTTTCTTCAAGAATTGTGGTAATCGTGAAGGAAGTTGTAAAGAGAGTTTTTTTCAGATTTCCAAAGGATATTGAGAGGTAAACCTTAATGGAATGGTTTCAATAAATCTGGATGTTATAATTTTTTTATTTTCAAGGGCAGCACAATGGGCACAAGCATTTAAACGAGATATATATAATACTGTAGATTATTCTCGGCAATGCAGCAATTGAAAGAGTACTCCTTTTCTTTCAGCTCGTGTTTTCGAGATTATATTTATCTCGACCAGAAAGAAAAAGAATAGTCTTTTAATAACTGAATTCCCAAGAATAATCTGCAGTATTATCTATAATCAGCAAATAATAGTATTTTATATATAATATATAAATGAAAAATACTTAACAGAACAACAAACAAATCTTGATACTCATTATAAATAAAAACTTGCATTCAAACTCTTCATACAATTTCTTAGAGTACCCCCTGTCGCTTGTAGTATTTCCAACCGAGGCCGTTCTCAAAATTTCTGAATACGGCCCTGACTATTGGTCCGCCGTAATAGCACAGGTAATATTTTCAAGGTCACAAATTTTGGAACATTAATTTCTAAGGGATGAGAGTAGAGTTTCTCTGCTGAATATTATCTATACTGTGATATAACATTTACAACCAGTGTACGTTCGACCGTACCAAGAGTCGATTGATAGTCCTACCTATAATGTTTGTGAGCGAAGAGTACCTAACAGGTATTAATAAATAGTACCTTTATAACCAGCGACTTAATGAAGCTAATTATTGATCGCCTCCTTATCTCAACAAGACTAGAATAACTCAGATTAGTTTGACAGATGCGTTCAAGCACTAATTATATATATAAAAATCTGTGATCCAATTCATAATTTGAAAGAATTCTTTCTCAGAAAGAACATTTATGAATTACTAGGTAAATAGTAGATGGTAACTGTTGAAATATCTAAGCACAGTAGTCCGATATGGTCTAGTGGCTAGGATACCTGGCTCTCACCCAGGAGGCTCGGGTTCGATTCCCGGTATCGGAAAATATTCTAGGTTTTTGATCCGAAAATTTAGTTATTATCGGCTGTCCTAATATCTTCAAAACTCACACAGCTCAACAAACCTTGGATCGGGAAAATTTTGGTCAGAAGTGTTTCTGGACTAATCACAAGCATTCGACAAGGTTTGGCATAACGGACTGCTATATAATCTCAAACAACTCCTCCCACAGATGTATTACATTATTCTGAAGTCGTATTTGTAAGACCGTTACCTATTTTGCCGTGAAGTATGGGGAAGCAATAACCACTTCTGCCAAAGTCAAATCCGGAGTCCCACAGGGAAGTATTTTTAGACCACTTTTATATATTATCGACACTTTGGACATACCAGAAGGTAAAAACACCATAGCATCTTTTGCAGACTATATAGACATACTTGCATCTGATGAACACGCGAAAAACAGCTTCCAAACAAATACAGGAACACTTAAAACGACCTTGGGCAGTGGAATCGACGATGGTGACTCAACACCAATAATTACGTTCGAATGAAATGAGCTAGAGAGCTGAAATTTTAAGGTATTATTTATACTCGTGTTAGGACAGCATCTGTAAAAAAATAAACGCGCAGAAGCATCATACCCCGCTTTGTACCTTTTATATTGTATATGATCATCTTTTCAGCATAGTTATTTTAGTATTTTATAATAGAAAGTTGTGTAACTGTACTAACAGTCAACACAAAATCTCATTTCATGTTTCCTTGTGAGTTCTTTCGCTTTATAGCCTTGCGTTCATTTCACATCGTTGAATTCACAGTTATAAAATATAAGTTGAGCAATCATCCAAAAGTGAATTGCTAAAAATATAATTACAATATATAGAGTGTCCCAGAATGCTTTTCGTTTTTAGGGGTTAGATAAATATCAGAATATCGATTGAATCACGTTTTATTAAGTGTTAATTTAAAGAGCAATTATTGAAGTTTATTCATGAAAAATAACCCTTTGCAAATGTGCACCATTCATTTGTTCACACTCATTTAACAGGTAGCTGAAATTTTCAATAACTGGCTAGCATATATATTGAAACTAGATGTCTAACTCTCTCAAATGGACAAAACAAACAAAATGGCCGCCGAGTTTTGGTTATAAAGAAATAGATACATCTATTTTTGAGTGATGATTTTGCCATAGATAAAAAAGGTTTCTATATCTATGTGACTTTACTAAACTTATCAATTGTAAATCAGATACATAATAGAGTGAAAACTAAGAAAGGTTCACAATAATAGTTCAATTTGCAGCCGCATGGTGTCTCTGGCTTCTCTCACTTTTGATTTGTTGATACTTTCATAACCTCGTCATTTCTATTTTGATCCCTCGTGGATGTAAAAAGCGTATTACAAAAAATATTACACGAAAACACCACCGTAATTACAGTTTAATTTAAACAATTCGTTCGAAGACATATCAACAGCAACAGACGGCCGCCATTTTGTCCGTTCAATCAAATGCCTCACTTTTCGACCTCGAGTTAGACATCTATATGTTCTATATTTATGCTTGCTAGAGCATCGTTCATAGAATAGAGTTGGTTTTTCAGTGATTATTTGCTTCAAAACTCTCAAGTTAGGCGGCATTAGATTGTAAACTTGACCCCATTGGCAGAAATCCGCAAGCGTTAAATCAGGGCTCCTCGGTGGCCAATTGATATTTTTCATTGTCCTGCAGATTTCGACTAGTTCATCAGGACTTCATTTCTTGAAAAATATTGCGAGGAACCGTAGATTTTAATCGAATTAAGAGAAGCTGCGCACAATTTCAATGACTGCTGAGTCGTCCATAACAGAATCTCGAACGCGATCGATGTTCATGCTCGTTCTAGATGTCTTTTTACGCCTAGACGATTTTTCTGGCATTGTCTCTTCAAACTTGAACTCCAAAAGCTTAATTAATTAAATTGACGTGACGAAGCAAATTTTCACCTGAATGGTCATGTTAATAAGCAGAATTGTCGGTACTGGACAGTGGAGAATCCGAGACGAATGCATGAACGACCCCTGCATAGCCCAAAGGTCGTGGTTTGGGCCGCTATGTCCGCTAAAGGCATAATTGGTCCTTATGTTCACGAAGATCGACGACGCCGAGCAATTGATGTGAATAGTGACCGTTATTGCGATATGTTGCGAAATGTTTTGGTCCCAGATTTGCAGAAGTTTGCAGTTTTCAACTCAAGAACTTGGTTGCAGAAAGATGCGGCCACTTGCCATACCTCAAATGATTAATAGAAGTTGTTAACGAATTATTTTTAATGAAGTCATTTCGCGAAGGGTAACATCAACGGGCTCCTCAGAAGCCCCGACCTTAGCAAGCTTGACTATTTTACAGGGGTATACCTTAAAAGTAAGGTTTATCAAAATAATCCGACGAATCCAACCCAGTTGAAGCAAAACATCAGGTCAAAAATGGCAGCAAATATCAATAGCTATGTGTCAACAACGTGTTATCGCCAATCATGTTTTCCGTTTAGAAGCGTGCCAGTAACGCAACGGTCATCATTTGGATAACATCATCTTTTCCAAATAATTCTCCATTTCATATGATAATACAAAACAATAAACTTTTTTATTGCACACAAATATTTTTTGTTTTATTGAACTTATAAATACTTGATACCCTTATTGGACACTTGTACATAATAATAATACATGATTTATATTTAAAAATATCACTACGTTGTATCTCTAAAGGTGAGACGTTGAGAATATATGTTCATATGAATGTATTTACTTGAAATGGGCTCAACAATCTGCCTTATAAATATTGACATTCAATAGGGAAACACCCTTGCTTTAATTTGAGTATTGACTATTAATGGAATTGATTGAAATCTGCAAGGGAAGTGTTGACACTCTACTCACAATATAATCCGATATGGTCTAGTGGCTAGGATACCTGGCTCTCACCCAGGAGGCTCGGGTTCGATTCCCGGTATCGGAAAATTTTCATTTTTTTTTATCCTAACATATATCATTGAAAGTCTTAATATCTTGAGCACCCACATTGTGAGGTGAATTAGTCTATGATCCATTGAATATAAGATTGAATATAAGACAACTTTAAATGATCACCGTGAGGAGTTTCAATCGTACAAGTAAAGATCTCAATATTTTACGAAAAATTAATCGTATCGCCAAATGGATACCATTGGACTAAAACTTAGACTCAAGATGCAACTTGCAAGTAATAAGATTGTATCATATTCAACATAATGACACAGATCTGACTGTCATTTCGCTATTTCGACTTAGTTGAATTTGATTAAACTTTTTTTTTCTATATCCATCTTAAGTATAATTTAGGGTGTAATCGCATTAGTTTGGCGATGTTATGTGTGAATTCTAGAAGGATATTAAGATCTTTATATCTTATCTATAGGTATTATTTAGGTATATGTATATCATTAAGATGTTTATAACTCGTGAAGATAAGCTGATAAAACCGGTAATATAAAGAGTCTCATCATAAATCAATCATACGTTGAGATATTTTTCTGTTGACGACAGTTTCCTCATAATACGAAAATGATGTACTGTGGGGATAAAAAAGAATTATTGAGTGTATATTTTCACGCGTAATGTTGAACTGCAAATTAGATCATAATCCGATATGGTCTAGTGGCTAGGATACCTGGCTTTCACCCAGGAGGCTCGGGTTCGATTCCCGGTATCGGAAAATTTTACACCTTTTTATGCGAAAGTATTGTGGAATGTCCTAATATCTCAAAAACCCACATTGTGCAAAAATTTTTCAATAATCTAGTTGATATCACACTCTACAAGTTTCGAACTTTAATAACATCATCTTCAAGAGTTATAGTTATACAAGTCCTGATCTTAATTTTGGTCAAAAATTGAGACACAAAATTGCCAAATTGAAGGCATTGTACTCAAAAGTATATTCAAGATGAAAATGAATAATAAGATTTAGGTAATCTATTCAAGTGCTAAAAAGATTTAATCAATATGAGTATAGAGAAACAAGTATTTATGATAGATTTGCACAAAATAAATGGGTCATCTATAAAATCTATACGAATTCATCAAATTCAGGCAGATCTGTTTGACGTTCGGTGATTTCTGTTCAGTTGCATTTAATTAAATTTCATGATTCACTTTCATTTTGAGTCAAACTGCATTAATATGGTGATTTTATGTGTGCGTTAGAGTAACAGATTAAGATGTTCACTTGTATTATTCACTTTCATTTTTAGTATGATTTTGAGTCTAACTTGTATTTATAAGGCTAGTTTATGTCTGAATTCGGGTAAAAGATTAAGACATTAATTTGCATGATTATGAGCTTTGAAGATAAGATTGTAGAGCTCAAAACATATAGTTTCATAATAGAATCATTTTTGTCTTTTTATTTCCAGATTCAATGTGAGCACCTTGAAGAAGTCTCTGTCTCCATCAATAGAAGACCACTCTTGAAGAAAGAAGTCCATGAAATATATTTCAGCTTATTTTTGTATTTTCACACTTAGACGGGGAGCCAGGGTTTTTTTTTACTGGTGTTTTTCCCCAGGCTTTTATGTCATACGCGGAATTGTATGACACCCCGTCACTAACCCCTGATCTATATGCTTTATTGTTTGCTAATTAAATATTGTCTGCCAAAAGTTCAAAAAAATATATATAGAATCATTTGCTCAGCATCATAATTTCCATCATCTATTCCAGAAAATTTTGGTACTGTATCAAATTTAATGACAGGCAACTTGGAGTGTCATCCTTGATTCAATGCTATAAGTTTTTACTTTATATACTGGTGTCGATTTCATTGATGATAAATGAAAAAGTAAAAATTCATTTAATTCAGCATATTATTGATAGCTGCGGAATAATTAGGTCACAGAAATCCGGAGGCAGACTGTAAACTTTCTTTAGTCAACATGATCCGATATGGTCTAGTGGCTAGGATACCTGGCTTTCACCCAGGAGGCTCGGGTTCGATTCCCGGTATCGGAAAAAATCTTTTAAGATTTTTCGATTCGACAATGGCGATATCGAGTGCTTTTGCGCAACTGAACCGAAAGTTTCAGAATTTTTAATACCTGAATGTCACCCCAGGTTATTATACAGGGTGTCCCGTAACTCAACGTCAAGCTGTTGCTGGGCGATATGCTAGCTTATACGAATTCTAGCAAAAATAAGACAAAATTCTATGTCACTTGGTTAAGTGGTAATAGGTATATTTTTGTAGTCACAATTTTGCAGTGATTTTTTTTAAACCTAATCCATTGATAGGTGCAATTGTTTTATTTTTATATAATTTTTTTTTAAATAACCATGCTATTAATTACAGTCACAAATCCATTGTTAAGTAGAATTCTTTTATTTTTATTATTTTTTATAAATTTTTTTAATTTTTGCTAGAACTCGTATAACCTAGCATATCGCCCAGTAATCGCTTGACGTTGAGTTACAGGACACCTTGTATACATCTAAGATATGTTGGTAGTGCAGTCGTCCTCATAGAGTTATTGTATTGAATAGTAAACTCTATTATATTGTTTACTGTTGAAAAATTTTATCAGAAACGCAATATTATTTATATTTGTGTAAGGACCGTATCTCTAAAGGAATAAACTTGCAAAACTCCAGATCCCGCAACACTGACTTTTTACATTTTATATTATTATATTATATATTATGTTATTTTATATCATTTTCAACATTTAATATTTGTTATGCTAAATTGTGTTGATATACTAAAGGAAATACCTGAAACATCATGGAATTTATCATATTATGATGCAAAGTGAGGAATTATTATTATTATTATTATTCGACATTAAAATATGCACGCAAAATACATACATAATTATTACAACAAATTCGAAATAGTCTAGTGGATACGGGTATCTGGTTTTCTTTCTGGAGGCTCGGGATTTGAGGGATCTCAAAAGTGAATAGGCTATTTGATCCGGTAATGAGGCAAATTCTTATCGAACGTCATAATATCACGGAATCCACCATTGTAGGGGGGAACAATATTAATAATAATAGCTTTACAGGTACAAAAACATAACTATAAAGATTTACAATAAATAAATATTAAATATACACATATATAAGGTAAGGGTAAGTATTTATCAAAAATTTCAACTATGAGTCAGGAGTTCTAGTGCAAGCTTCATAGAACTTTGTAGAGAGATATTTAGGAGAGATAATATTGAACCTGTCACACATGACATTTATTGGAGCCTTACGAGGATATTTGTTCTAGCTCTTTCACATTTAAATACTGAAAGATTTCTTGTATTAAAACGAGTAACTTTGAAATTTAGCTTGCCGAGAATTTTTTCACAGTCAATTTTGTTATCAAGCACTTGTATAAAAACTTATTCTCCTCAAACTCAAACTTGACTAATTTAGTCTTTGATAAAGATAAGTATGATCACATCCTCGAGGAGTATGACCCCCATAAATAGGATGCCATACTATGCTGGTGTATTCCGATTTAGATCGAACTAATTCTGAATGAAAGTTTTAAGGGATGAGTATTCATGAACTCTCTGTAGTTTCTAACAAAGAATCAATAGCACCTAGAAGCATCCTTAAATGTTTGTGCCATATGTTCAATGAAAGAAAGTTCAGTCACGAACAAACACCCAAATCCCTAATACTACCGCATAAACAAGGTGTCCAGAAAGGGTGTCGAGTATTCGTAAGTTCAATAAAACAAAAATGCTTGTGAGCAAAGAAAAAAATTATTGTTTATTATTATCATATGAATTGGAGAATTATTTGGAAAGGATGATGTTATCCAAATGATGACCGTTGCGTTGCTGGCATTCTTCCTAAATGGGAACGAAGATTGGCGATAGCACGTTGACACATAGCCATTGATATTGCAGTAATTTCTGACCTGATATTTTGCTTCAACTGAGTTGGATTCGTCAGATTATTTTGATAAACCTTACTTAACTATATTAGGGAATAATTCGCTAACAACTTTCATTGAATCATTAGAGGTATGGCAAGTGACCCCATCTTGCTGAAACCACGCACTTGAGTTGAAACCTTCAAACTCCTGTAACTCTGGGACCAAAACATTTCGCAACATATCGCAATATGGGTGACTATTCACATTAATTGCTCGGCCTCGTTGATCTAGCGGCCCAAACCAAGACCTTTGGGCTATGCAGGGGTCGTTCATGCTTTCGCCTCTTGTTCTCCATTGGCAGTACCGACAATTCTGCTCATTAACATGACCATTCAGGTGGAAATGTGCTTCGTCACTAAACAGTATGTTGCTGAAGTTGTTAAATCGCTGCAGCATTTCGTTCGCAAAATTCAGTCGATTAGCATAGTCCACATACCTACTTCAATTCTTGAACCAATTGAATTTCATAGGCTTTTAGATGTTAGTCTTCCTTTAAAATCGAATGTAAAGACGTTTTTTGTGTTCAACGCTTGGCTTCATTTTCCGATAGATAAGGACGGATTTCGACGAACCGACGCCTTAACTTCTTCAATTGTTTCTTCATCGCGAACTGAACGAGGACGACCAGAATTTTGAAGTTTAACTGTCGCACTCGTATTCTTGAACATTCTGATCCATTTCCTAATGCTATCGTGAGAATAATTACTGGCACTGATTACCAGTATTGTCTAATATTGTCCCTCCCCATATTCGCAGAAAGACTGCAGCTCTGAATTCTTGGAATAAACATCATTCTTTTCCCAATTTATTCCCAATTATTTCATATTTTCCACAAAATAGAATTCCCAGATTGAAGTCACGTAATCCATTATGGCATAATACGTCCTTCAATATGAACATAAATGACAAAGAATTATGGAAGACTGAGTGGAACTCTTACGAAATGTTCAATAAGTATCTCGTTTCTGATCCTTCTGAAAAAGTTCCTGGTTTTGATCTTCCAAGAAAAATTTGGACAGTTCTTAATCGTTTGAGAAGAGGTGATGGTCGTACCAATGGCAAGCTATTTAAATGGAACTCAGTTCCTAGCGCAAGTTGTGAATGTGGAGAAGCAGAAGAAACAATACCTCATCTCATAATTAGTTGTCCCATATATAAATTTCAAGATGGTTTTAGGGCTATTCATGATGTTTCCAACTCTTTCTTGGAATGGGTTATAAATTTCAAACGAATATGAAGCGTATTTTTGTTATTCAGTTCTTTTTTCTGCTTTTGTCTTTTTATTATCAGATTCAATATGAGCACCTTGAAGAAGTCTCTGTCTCCATCAATAGAAGACCACTCTTGAAGAAAGAAGTCCCTGAAATATATTTCAGCTTATTTTTGTATTTTCACACTTAGACGGGGAGCCAGGGTTTTTTTACTGGGTTTTTTCCTAGGTTTTTATGTCATACGCCGAATTGTATGACACCCCGTCACTAACCCCTGATCTATATGCTTAATTGTTTGCTAAATAAATATTGTCAGCCAAAAGTTCAAAAGAATATATATATCGTGACTTAGCGTGTACGATATTCTTCCCGATAGAGACGTTGAGCAGTCATTATCGAATCACCATTACGATAATACGCTTGTTCGCAAAATGCACGATGCGTCCCTGATCACTATTCCATCGTGACTAAAACTCCACAAAATGGCGGACGCCACGAAGCTCACCCCTCTCCTTTTAGACGCCCCGTTCCGACTATAGCGCGAAAACAAATACCCAATACCCTTTCTGGACACCTTATAAATGGCATGAG
The DNA here is from genome assembly GCA_030674115.1 of Micraspis discolor. Classification (NCBI taxonomy): domain Eukaryota; kingdom Metazoa; phylum Arthropoda; class Insecta; order Coleoptera; family Coccinellidae; genus Micraspis; species Micraspis discolor. The sequence goes on along the minus strand of JARTUT010001755.1, from coordinate 298,965 downwards.
TGCTATCGTAAGTTTATATCAGAGTTATCTTCAGAAGTAAATTGTCGTATTGTATATAATTCCATTTTATCTTATCAATTTTAGACCCCATGAAAACATCAGCTTCTTTTAACTATTCGAATTCAATTCAAGATCCTAAAATACAATGATTTACTAGATTATCATAGAAAAATCAAAAATATACATTGGTGGTTTACCATTCAGCACTACTGAATATAACCTTGAACATTATTGCAGTGGATATGCAAGAATACGGTCAATACTTAATACTTAACTGAACTGTAAGAAACTTGTAGGGGTACGTGTACCTAACTGTAGAATGAGCAAGAATGCGCAAAGGTCGACATGAAATGTCTACTTGCGGCCACAGTAAGCGATCTTCAAAACGATATGGATCTCCCATCCGAACCAATTATCGAGTAATTGTAGTGTATTTAACCTCTCGAGTATCTTGGCAAGACCTCAAAAATTTTATGCGCCAATCTATAGAAGTTACTTATGCCGAAGCCTATAAGTAAATAGAAATCAGGGTAAAGATAAATTTGCACACTACTCTGACATGAAAAGTGTCATTTTGAATCTTGATGGTACTTATATGAATGAATATAAACCCAGTGAGAGTCTTTCATCTTACAAAAGTAGTAGATTTTGGTCAAGAAGCCAATCTAGACGTACTATTTTGAAATCTCAGTCTAGATCTCGTTTTAGATGTACTTGTTCTAAATCAAAATCTCGATCAAAAAGCTATTATAAAAGTTCTAGCTCAAGATCTTATTATAGTTATAGATCCAGAAGCCAATATAAATGTACCTTCTCCAAATCTACCTATAGATTCCGTTCCAGAAGCCAATCAAGATGAACTTGCTCCGAATCGAAGTCTAGATCTAGTTTAAGAAGCCGAGCACTATGTTCAAGTAAAAAAAAAAATTTCCCATATTCTGGAACAATGTGATGCAAATAGACGCCTTACGATGAATGACCAAACCTATAACTCAAATTAAAAATTAGTTCAGATTGCTTTGGCGCTCTTGTTGAACCTGCGAAAATATTCAAACCTTATCAAATCTATAAGCTCTCTGATCGGATGAACAATAGTCTTTTTCCGTACTATGGGAACAATGAAAGCCTAATGAATAAACAAACCTTTATCTCAATTTGAAAATAACTAAAATTTTCACCAATTTTTTGTTCTTTGCTTCTCCTAAAAACTTACGTCATTGCTTTTCTGAGTTTTGACAACGCCATCAAATTCTTTCTCTATGATAAAAAATTTTTTGATTAATATTACGTCTGTGCTTTTCTGAATTTTGACAACGTCATCGAATTCTCCTCCATGAATTCTATGAAAATTTTGATTGATATTACGCCAACTGACACTGATATCTAGGTCCGCAAGTTGTCAAACGAATATCGATCTGTGATGGCAAATCTTTCAATGACAAAGCTTTCATGACATTTCTATTTTTCTCTTGAGTAAATGAAAAAAATGATCATATCTTCAGAAGAGGAAAGCTACAACAATGAAATTTCAGGATGAGTAAGATATCTAACCTCAATATATATACTTTTTATTTAAATCTAAATGAGGTCTTAGGAGATATTGAGTATTGAAAATTTTTTGGGAATTTTTAAAAATTTTCTAGCCTGACGATTTCTGCGAAGTTTTGCAAGCCGTTTTGTTTCAGCCTCCTCAATTACATTCCAATTATCAAATTGATCGGATGGATATTCTAGTAGTTATTGAAACAAAATTTCAGATGCTCATAACTACTGAACCATCCAACGGATTTGGCCCAATAACGAACTTGACCGAGATATTTGGACAATTAACTATTCTGAAAATATTCTAGCTGATTCCTTTTGGATGCTAGAGAGGATACGGACAGACTCAACTTTCGCCATTCTTCATCAGGAGTCCAAAATTACAGACATTCGGGCAAAATGATAGGCACTCTGTTCGGGTGAACAAGAGCGCCAAATAAAAACAATTACTTAAAATGTTTCTCAAGTTTTGTTCGAAGTATAAATATTCATCTCCTAAAAACTTAAAAAAGTTAGCGGTTTTCTAAATTTTGACAATCTACATTATTTCACTGTAATGAAACATTTAGATTAATTTTCCCTCAACTGAAACTGATTAATAAATCGGACTCATTTCAATCGAATACGTATCTATGAAAGCATCGAGTGTTATTATTTTTGAGGGGCTTTTTGTCATTTCTCCTTTCGTTTGAGTATGTGAAAAAATAATCATATCTTTTGATGAGAAGAAGCTACGACCATAATATTCGAAAATTTGTGAGAATAATGCATGAATGGACAATGCACAAATTTTAGTTAAAATAATTCCGATATCTTATGAGATAGAAAGTATTGAAAAATTTTTCTTCTGAAATTTGAAACAAAATTTTTGCCTGCAGATTTTTGGAAATTTTGCGAATCTATTCGTTTGAACCAATTTCAGATATCTTCTAAGTATCATTCCTCCGATCTACCCTGAACATTTCAGCCCTCTAGCCCATTCCGCTCGGATGTAATCGTGTCTACAAACGGACAGAATCGATTATGACCACGGATTCTTCATCGGCGAGTCCTTACGAAACGATTGGTTCCACTTTTACCGAAATATTCGAAAAATACTGACATTAGGGCAAATCTATAAGCACTAGTGCTTATAGATATATAGAGCTCTGTTCAGATGAACAGGAGCGCCAATAACCAAATTATTCAAGATCCATCATGTGAACTAAGAAATAATTTTTTTGCAAATATTATTCAGTTTAATTTGAAGCACCTACATTCTCTCACTCTTAGAGCAGAAAGTTATTTATATTGCAGTAAAAAAATTTCCTAGAATTGACAAAAAACGTTTGCGAGTCGGCGATTAATTGATCAATTCATAAATTACTTACGATAAATGTAATTTTCCCTTGTTTGACTGCTAGATTGTCCTCCAGACGAACCCTGACCTTGTTCATTATTCCCGCCTTGATTTTGTGGATTATACGGTCTTGCGGTAGGTTTTCTGGTACCTGGTCTAAATCCTGATCCTGGTCTGGATCCGGAATTATACCCTGACGACGAATCTGGATAATACAGGTCCTCCTGCTGTTGATAATGAGAGTTAGTAGTACCTCTGCCACCGCTGTAGCCGTAACGATCTTCCAACTTCACATCACGTGTTCTCCTATTATTACCCCAGTCATAATCTATCCTAGTCCAGGTGAATTCTTCCCTGAGGTTGTTCACGGAAAGGACGGAAGATACCGCGAAAATCGAGAGAGCACAGAGCGAACGCATTGTAGTTTTCATGGTCGCGGAGCACGTCAGCGTCTTCGATGATGACACTGAACTAAGAAGTTGTTTTGTCAAATGCTAATTTTATATCTGGGGGCATGGGCGACTCGTTGTTTACTGATTTAATAGGTGTTATCGAGAAGTTCCAGTTCTTTGTTTATAAATTGCCGCTTCATATCGATGAAACGTAAACATATTATTAATTGGATTCTTTCAATTGAAATCTAGAGTTTGGATGACCCCTTTTAGGATGTGGAATAGGTTTTGTTATATTATATGAAGAAAATATCTTCAATGGAAAAGTTAATCACCTATTTATGGAAAGAACAGTTCATGTAATTTTTATGAATTTCAAAATTACCAGAACACGCCATATTCGAAAGATTAAAAAATAATCGACTGAAGATCTTGGATCATTTCTATCCTGTTATATTGGGCGTTGAATATCCAGTGGTCCAACGAAAATCTGACATCTCTATTTTCCGGCATCAAAATGAAACTTTTCTATTTCTGATTTAGGGGAAAACAACTATTTCATTTATTTTATCTCTCCCCTTAACTTCAGTCCTCTAACGGGGAACAGCACATGTCCTGGATTTTGAATAAGGATAAGGGGTGTTACGATTACTAATTTTGATCTTGTTGAGTTATATCAGACACTAAGATATAATATCAAAATATATTGATAATGAAATAACAGCTGAATAAGTGGAAGAGAAAATAAAGAATTCATCAAGCTCACATTATTTTTGTTTGACATATGTTGAAGGTTTTTATACTTACGTTGTTGAGTTTCTTTAAAATAAATAGTTGTAAGAAAAAAAAATGAATGATATATTGCAAGAAATTGTTGAATTCATTTACTCATAGAAATACTCATTATAGTAATGTATGTACATGTCAACACCTATGGACTAACGTCAAAAGAAGAAACAGTTCTCTGACACAAAGGCACAATAGAAAAAATGTCTCAAACCCCCACATGAAAGCATCTATATTGACGAAGCAGATAAACAGATAAAAATAATTTAACATCAAGTAAATTAAGTAAAATCACACTGGATATTTGTCTGAAAATGACATTTTCAAGATTATCTTAGTAGACCAAACATTTTCGGACTGACCTCAGTATAAAGACTGTTTTCTAAAAGGCCACAGCGTGGAAAAGCGATTGTTAATTTGTATTAAAAGCAAAATAGTGTATCTATTCAAAGAACGACATCCAGAAAGGGATGCCCAATTAGACGTTGACGGTTCCATCGGAATTCATGAACTTGAGCCATTCGATTTCATCAAAACTCAAGAATTACAATCTATATTTGTTCTTAAGTCCAAAGTGATACACCGTGCCATCGTTTCTGTAATTATACCAAAATATTAAGAAGAAAATTGTCTCAATCAATTGGTTTCGTCTTCGTGATGAAGAATCCGTTGTCATACTTGAGGTCCAATTAGACCGACCGACCTTATACTCTCTATTTTTGAAATGAGATTAGCAGCAGTTTTCATGTTTTCAGATTATTTAAACTGTTCAAATATTTCGGTCAAGTTCATTATTGGACCAAATCATCGATTAGTTGAGGAGTTATCAACATATGAAATTTCATTTTCTGAATAAATCCTAGATGAATTAATAACTTGAAAGACGTTTGAATGAGGTCAGAACGAATAGGTTTGCAAAATTTCGTGAATATTGTGAGTCTAGAAAATTTAAACACCTGATATCTTATGAGATATTGATGAGAAATCCTAAAAAATTTCAATGTACATTGATATCCTGGATATCCTCAGCATTTTTCCATCTGTCACATTACAAGATTCTTTCAATATAAAACTTTTGCAGAATACAGTAAATGACTTTGGATCAAGCGCGCAAAAACTTCTGACCTCACATCAGTGCTTTTGTATTATTCTTTTCAATAGTTCCTTGTATGAAAAGAAGAGAAGTTACTGAATATAACCGTACGCTTAAATTCAAAACTCTGAGCAATTTTTAATTGAAAGGAAGTAGTCTTTGACTAGATAGAAATATCTAATATTCTGTGTTAAGTATATGTAATTGATAATTTTTCTAATAAATTATTCCTGAGTGTTTTAAGAATGAGTTAGGGGATAAAAAATATTAACTGTTGAGGAAAAGTATATTTATACCTTTTTTTATTATTCCTTATATAAACATGACCAGAAAACAGAAATAGAGATTCTTCAGAATGATAAATAATTAGCAAAACTATGGTAAAACCTTGAAATATTATAAGAGATTTGATAAACAGTGCAAAGGGTCATTGTTATTTCAGATCAATATTCTGATAACGTTTAATATGATATGGACGTTAATCATCCTGTATAGTTCAAATTATCAATAGACAGTTTTCTTTCAGTTTTTTTTTCATGCAATTCATGCAAAGGAAATACATTCTAAATTTCTTTGATCAATAATAAAATCTCTTACATTATTTCAGGATTATACGCTACGATGATGAAATTCTAGAGTAATATTAAGACTAGGCTTTATTGAAAAAGTAATTCTTGAAATTTCGTCTAAACGAGTTTTAACTAAGGAAATGGTTGTTGTATTTCTGACAGTGGTCACATGTATATATTCCTTCTTGGGTGGCGGATTAAAGCTTAAGTGATTTTGTCTGTTATTTCCATTGTTATTGGCAAACTATTTCCGATTTGTAAATATAACAAAAGAGTAAAAAATGCAAACTGAAATTCAAAAATTTTATTCGAAAAAACTAGGCATTTACAGAACGGCAATGTCCTGATTTCTTTATGTTTTGCGTTTGATTGAAAATATTGAAATACTAGTATTTTTATTCGGTTATTACGAGCAGGTATTTCAGAAATATAATCATTTTATCATCATCATTTTCAAAAAATAATTCAGTAGTTATCTCTGACTTGAAACCCCTTGGGGGGCTAAAATAACGGCTTAATGATTATTCAAGCAGATACGAATATCTCGAGAACTAGACATAGAATCGACACGAAATTTGGTATTTATTCTTCTCTCTTAATACAGAGAATAACTCTATGACTCACTTCAACTTGCACCCCCTGGGGGGGGCTAGCCGAGTTCCAGCCGAGTTTTCTGTGAGTAATTCATACCTGGGAAACTAGACATAGGATTGAGGTCAAATTTCACAATAACATTAAGAAGCATCAACTCACAATTTCTGCATATGCCTCATTCACTTGCACCCCCCCGGGGGACCAGTAGGTACTAGGCTTAATTTTTCAAAATTCATAAAAAATCAACCATACATCAGAATGCCACCAAAGTCCTGCAGAATCATCTACATGTCGACAAAAAAATAATGCAGTAGTCATCTCTGACTTGCAACCCCTTGGGGGGCTAAATTAACGGCTTAATGATTATTCAAGCAGATACGAATATCTCGAGAATTAGACATAGAATCGACACAAAATTTGTTATTTATTCTTTTCTCCTGATACAGAGAATAACTCTATGACTCACTTCCACTTGCACCCCCTGGGGGGGGCTAGCCGAGTTCCAGCCGAGTTTTCTGTGAGTAATTCACACCTGGGAAACTAGACATAGGATTGAGGTCAAATTTCACAATAACATTAAGAAGCATCAACTCACAATTTCTGCATATGCCTCATTCACTTGCACCCCCCAGGGGGGCCAGTAGGTACTCGGCTTAATTTTTAAAAATTCATAAAAAATCAACCATACATCAGAATGCCACCAAAGTCCTGCAGAATCATCTACATGTCGACAAAAAAATAATGCAGTAGTTATCTCTGACTTGCAACCCCTTGGGGGGCTAAAATAACGGCTTAATGATTATTCAAGCAGATACGAATATCTCGAGAATTAGACATAGAATCGACACGAAATTTGGTATTTATTCTTCCCTCTTAATACAGAGAATAACTCTATGACTCACTTCCACTTGCACCCCCTGGGGGGGGCTAGCCGAGTTCCAGCCGAGTATTCTGTGAGTAATTCATACCTGGGAAACTAGACATAGGATTGAGGTCAAATTTCACAATAACATTAAGAAGCAACAACTCACAATTTCTGCATATGCCCCATTCACTTGCACTTCAGGGGGGCGTAGGTACTCGGCCTACTTTTAAAAACTCATAAAAATCAACCATACATCAGAATGCTATCAAACTGCTGCTGAATCATCTACATTTTGACGAAAAAATAATGCAGTAGTCATCTCTGACTTGCAACCCCTTGGGGGGCTAAAATAACGGCTTAATGATTATTCAAGCAGATACGAATATCTCGAGAACTAGACATAGAATCGACACGAAATTTGGTATTTATTCTTCCCTCTTAATACAGAGAATAACTCTCATGACTCACTTCCACTTGCACCCTGGGGGCTAGCCGAGTTCCAGCCGAGTTTTCTTCAGTAATTCATACCTGGGAAACTAGACATAGGATTGAGGTCAAATTTCACAATAACATTAAGAAGCATCAACTCACAATTTCTGCATACGCCTCATTCACTTGCACTTGTGGGGGCCAGTAGGTACTCGGCTTAATTTTTAAAAATTCATAAAAATCAACCATACATCAGAATGCCACCAAAGTCCTGCAGAATCATCTACATGTCGACAAAAATAATTCAGTAGTTATCTCTGACTTGCAACCCCTTGGGGCTAAAATAACGGCTTAATGATTATTCAAGCAGATACGAATATCTCGAGAACTAGACATAGAATCGACACGAAATTTGGTATTTATTCTTCTCTCTCGATACAGAAAATAACTCTATGACTCACTTCCCACTTGCACTTCCTGGGGGCTAGCCGAGTTCCAGCCGAGTTTTCAGAGTAATTCATACCTGGGAAACTAGACATAAGATTGAGGTCAAATTTCACAATAACGTTAAGAAGCATCAACTCACAATTTCTGCATATGCCCCATTCACTTGCACTCTCAGGGGTCAGTAGGTACTCGGCCTACTTTTAAAAATTCCTAAAAATCAACCATACATCAGAATGCTATCAAACTGCTGCTGAATCATCTACATTTTGACGAAAAATAATGCAGTAGTCATCTCTGACTTTGCAACCTCTGAGGGCTAAAATAACGGCTTAATGATTATTCAAGCAGATACGAATATCTCGAGAACTGAGACATAGAATCGACACAAAATTTTGCATTTATTCTTCTCTCGATACAGAAAATAATCTCTATGACTCACTTCCACTTGCACCCCCCAGGCCAGCCGAGCTCAGCCGAGTATTCTGTGAGTAATTCATACCTGGGAAACTAGACATAGGATTGAGGTCACCTTCACAATAACATTAAGAGCATCAACTCACAATTTCTGCTTATGCCCCATTCACTCTGCACCCCTCTGGGGTCAGTAGGTACTCGGCCTACTTTTAAAAATTCCTAAAAATCAACCATACATCAGAATGCTATCAAACTGCTGATGAATCATCTACATTTTGACGAAAAAATAATGCAGCAGTCATCTCTGACTTGCAACCTCTTGAGGGGCTAAAATAACGGCTTAATGATTATTCAGCAGATACGAATATCTCGAGAACTAGACATAAAATCGACACGAAATTTGGTATTTATTCTTCCTCTCTCGATACAGAAAATAACTCCCATGACTCACTCCCACTTTGCACACCCCCGGCCAGCCGAGCTCCAGCCGAGTATTCTGTGAGTAATTCATACCTGGGAAACTAGACATAGGATTGAGGTCACCTTCACAATAACATTAAGAAGCATCAACTCACTTTCTGCATATGCCCCCATTCACTTGCACCCCCAGGGGTCAGTAGGTACTCGGCCTACTTTTAAAATTCCTAAAAATCAACCATACATCAGAATGCTATCAAACTGCTGCTGAATCATCTACATTTTAACGAAAAAAATAATGCAGTAGTCATCTCTGACTTGCAACCTCTCTGAGGGGCTAAATAACGGCTTAATGATTATTCAGCAGATACGAATATCTCGAGAACTAGACATAGAATCGACACGAAATTTGGCATTTATTCTTCTCTCGATACAGAAAATAACTCTATGACTCACTCCCACTTGCACCTCCTGGGAAGCTAGCTGAGTTCCAGCCGAGTTTTCTGTGAGTACTTCATACCTGGGAAACTAGACATAGATTGAGGTCACCACAATAACATTAAGAAGCATCAACTCACAATTTCTGCATATGCCTCATTCACTTGCACTTGTAGCCAGTAGGTACTTGTGAGTTGATGCTTCTTAATGTTATTGTGAAATTTGACCTCAATCCTATGTCTAGTTTCCCAGGTATGAATTACTAAAAGAAAACTCGGCTGAACTCGGCTAGCTTGACTTCAGGGTGCAAGTGAAGTGAGTCATAGAGTTATTCTCTGTATTAAGAGGGAAGAATCAATACCAAATTTCGTGTCGATTCTATGTCTAGTTCTCGAGATATTCGTATCTACTTGAATAATCATTAAGCCGTTATTTAAGCCCCCTAAGGATGCAAGTCAGAGATGACTACTGCATTATTTTTTTGTCGACATGTAGATGATTCTGCAGGACTTTGGTGGCATTCTGAAGTATGGTTGATTTTTTATGAATTTTTAAAAATTAAGCCGAGTACTCACTGACTTCCTGGGGGTGCAAGTGAATAGGCATATGCAGAAATTGTGAGTTGATGCTTCTAAATGTTGTTGTGAAATTTGATCTCAATCCTATGTCTGGTTTCCCAGGTATAAATTACTCACAGAAAACTCGGCTAGACCCCCCCCCCCAGGGGGTGCAAGTGGAAGTGAGTCATAGAGTTATTCTCTGTATTAAGAGGGAAGAATAAATACCAAATTTCGTGTCGATTCTATGTCTAGTTCTCGAGATATTCGTATCTGCTTGAATAATCATTAAGCCGTTATTTTAGCCCCCCAAGGGGTTGCAAGTATGAGATAACTACTGAATTATTTTTTCGTCGAAATGTAGATGATTCTGCAGCAGTTTGATGGCATTCTGATGTATGGTTGATTTTTTATGAATTTTTAAAAGAAGGCCGACTACCTACTGACCCCTCTGGGGGGTGCAAGTGAATAGGGCATTTGCAGAAATTGTGAGTTGATGCTTCTTAATGTTATTGTGAAATTTGACCTCAATCCTATGTCTAGTTTCCCAGGTATGAATTACTCACAGAAAACTCGGCTAGCAGCCCTCTTACATTTCAGGGGGTGCAAGTGGAAGTGAGTCATAGAGTTATTCTCTGTATCAGGAGAGAAGAATAAATACCAAATTTCGTGTCGATTCTATGTCTAGTTCTCCAGATATTCGTATCTGCTTGAATAATCATTAAGCCGTTATTTTAGCTTTCAAAGGGTTGCAAGTATGAGATAACTACTGAGTTATTTTTTCGTCGAAATGTAGATGATTCTGCAGCAGTTTGATGGCATTCTGATGTATGGTTGATTTTATGAATTTTTAAAAGTAGGCCGACTACCTACTGACTCTCTGGGGGTGCAAGTGAATAGGCATTTGCAGAAATTGTGAGTTGATGCTTCTTAATGTTATTGTGAAATTTGACCACAATCCTATGTCTAGTTTCCCAGGTATGAATTACTAAAAGAAAACTCGGCTGAACTCGGCTAGCCCCAGGGTGCAAGTGGAAGTGAGTCATAGAGTTATTCTCTGTATCAGGAGAAAAGAATAAATAACAAATTTTGTGTCGATTCTATGTCTAATTCTCGAGATATTCGTATCTGCTTGAATAATCATTAAGCTGTTATTTTAGCTCTCTCAAGGGGTTGCAAAGTCAGAGATAACTACTGAATTATTTTTTTGTCGACATGTAGATGATTCTGCAGCAGTTTGATGTCATTCTGATGTATGGTTGATTTTATGAATTTTTAAAATTAGGCCGAGTACCTACTGACTTCTGGGGGTGCAAGTGAATGAGGCATATGCAGAAATTGTGAGTTGATGCTTCTAATGTTATTGTGAAATTTGACCTCAATCCTATGTCTAGTTTCCAGGTATGAATTACTCACAGAAAACTCGGTTGAACTCGACTAGCTCTCATTTCAGGGGTGCAAGTGGAAGTGAGTCATAGAGTTATTCTCTGTATTAAGAGGAAGAATAAATACCAAATATCGTGTCGATTCTATGTCTAATTCTCGAGATATTCGTATCTGCTTGAATAATCATTAAGCCGTTATTTTAGCCTCAAGGGGTTGCAAGTCAGAGATAACTACTGCATTATTTTTCGTCAAATTGTAGATGATTCAGCAGCAGTTTGATAGCATTCTGATGTATGGTTGATTTTTAGAATTTTTAAATGTAGGCCGAGTACCTACTGATTTCTGGGGTGCAAGTGAATGGGGCATATGCAGAAATTGTTAGTTGTTGTTTAATGTTATTGTGAAATTTGACCTCAATCCTATGTCTAATTTCCCAGGTATGAATTACTCACAGAATACTCGGCTGAACTCAGGCTAGTTATTTCAGGGGTGCAAGTGGAAGTGAGTCATAGAGTTATTCTCTGTATTAAGAGGGAAGAATAAATACCAAATTTCGTGTCGATTCTATATCTAATTCTCGAGATATTCGTATCTGCTTGAATAATCATTAAGCCGTTATTTTAGCTCTAAGGGGTTGCAAGTCAGAGATAACTACTGCATTGTTTTTTTTTGTCGACATGTAGATGATTCTGCAGGACTTTGGTGTCATTCTGATGTATGGTTGATTTTTATGAATTTTTAAAAATTAAGCTGAGTACTCTACTGGCTTCTGGGGGTGCAAGTGAATGAGGCATATGCAGAAATTGTGAGTTGATGCTTCTTAATGTTATTGTGAAATTTGACCTCAATCCTATGTCTAGTTTCCCAGGTGTGAATTACTCACAGAAAACTCGGCTGAACTCGGCTAGCCCCTCTCAGTGGGTGCAAGTGGAAGTGAGTCATAGAGTTATTCTCTGTATCAGGAGAAAAGAATAAATAACAAATTTTGTGTCGATTCTATGTCTAATTCTCGAGATATTCGTATCTGCTTGAATAATCATTAGGCCGTTATTTTAGCCCCCCAAGGGGTTGCAAGTCAGAGATGACTACTGCATTATTCTTTTGTCGACATGTAGATGATTCTGCAGGACTTTGGTGGCATTCTGATGTATGGTTGATTTTTATGAATTTTGAAAATTAAGCCTAGTATCTACTGAGCTTCCTGGGGGCAAGTGAATGAGGCATATGCAGAAATTGTGAGTTGATGCTTCTTAATGTTATTGTGAAATTTGACCTCAATCCTATGTCTAGTTTCCCAGGTATGAATTACTCACAGAAAACTCGGCTGGAACTCGGCTAGCTCATTTCAGGGGGTGCAAGTGGAAGTGAGTCATAGAGTTATTCTCTGTATTAAGAGAGAAGAATAAATACCAAATTTTGTGTCGATTTTATGTCTAGTTCTCGAGATATTCGTATCTGCTTGAATAATCATTAAGCCGTTATTTTAGCCTCAAGGGGTTACAAAGTCAGAGATAACTACTGAATTATTTTTGGTCGAAATGTAGATGATTCTGCAGCAGTTTGATGGCATTCTGATGTATGGTTGATTTTTATGAATTTTTAAAAGTAGGCCGACTACCTACTGACTTCCTGGGGGTGCAAAGTAAAAGTGGCATATGAAGTTAATATCTGTTCATTTTCCTGACGCTATTGTCAAATTTTACATCAATCCTATGTCTAGTTTGCCAGATAAGAATATTTTTATTGAAAACTCGTTCGTCATTCGGCATATGCGACCCGGGGTGCTGTGGAATGAGTGCTGGTGATGGATTTATCATGGGCCATCGTATAGAGAACGTACCGTATCCAGATTCCAACGTGAAAATAGAAAAATCCCAAATTATCTCGGCGAATCAAAATTTTTGCATCGCTATCCGGCCAATATTCCAGTGGCGTACGTTACAAAAATTCTGGTACAAAACTCGGCTATCTTACTCGGCTGTTTTCACAATATTTTGATGCTATTTTGATGCTATAACAATGCTTAATATCTCACTATGAATAGCACATCATATCTTGACACTCGTAAAGTTTAATTATCTTCTTTGATTATGATCAAGAAGTTAATAAAATTGACATACACTTTTCTATATGCTATCAGAAGATGTATTTTGATGAGAAGGTAAATCACAATTTTTTCACCGAAGAATAAATGGGTATATTTATGGGACAATCAGGTACCTGATCTTTTGATATTGAATATAGGTAGTATAAAAGCCGATTTTTATAATTTGGGTTTTGGCAATAAAAAAATCATTATCGGAGTTGGTTTGTCAATCCATGTGTCAATTTTTTTTCGAAGAAGTTAGCTACAATTTTCTCCGACGTGATCAATTGGCGAAAAACTTTTGTTAGATTTTGCGCAATTTTCAACACCTATCCGCTCAACTGCTTCACGGTTCAGGCAAATGTGTGAAGTTCAAATTTCCTGCTCTTGAGAAAACGTCTATACCAACGAAAATCAAATTAAAATTGGTATATTTCTTGCTGTAAGCTCTTGTCTTTGAAATATCTCATTTATACAAGTCCAAATTACTTGACTAGGGATTTTCTTGAAGATAAAGTGTGACAACAATGCTTCACAACTCATAGAATCAACCGAAAAACTGTCTAGGAACTGTATAATCTCATAAGAAATATTGTATGAGGGTCAAACCGATGAATATTTACAAACATCTATTTGTCAACTTTCGATTCATACCAATCATCATACGAACTTCTGTGATTTCATTAACTTCCTTACTTAAAAAAAAACTGCAATATCTTTTCGTCGGTTTACTATTTGAGAATGAATTTTCAGAATAAGCTAATAAGATATCAATAATATGCATATACAGGGTGTCCTGTAACTAAAACGTCAAGCGGTTACAAGGCGATATGCTAGATTATACCAGTTCCAGCAAAAATTAAAAATAACAAAAAAAAATTAAAATTAAAAATTAAAATAAAATAATTGTACCTGACAATGGATTTGTAACTGTAATCAATTATTAAAAAACTAAAAAAAAAAAAAGAAAATAAAAAAATAAAAATGACAATTGTACCTAATAACGGATTTGTGACTGTAATCCATAGCACGCTTATTTAGGATTACATTTAAAAAGAATCCCTGCAAAATTGGAAAATTTGTGACTAAAAAAATATACCTATTACCACTTAACCAAATGATACAGATTTTTAAAAATTTTTTCTAGAACTGGTATAACCTAGCATACCGCCCAGAACCGCTTGACGTTGAGTTACAGGACACCTTGTATATTCTAAAATTTCAGTTCAAATTCGACGAATACATTTTTCTAGACTCAACTCTATCAACATTATGAAAACGATTTCATAATGTCGAATCAATTGGATGAATATTCCAGAAGTTATTGAGGAAACCAAATTTGAGATGCTCATAACTGTTGAAATATTATACCACAGATTTGGAATAATAAACTCGCCCGAAGTATTTGGACAACTAATCTAATTGTTGACGAGATTTTTTGATGATGGAACTCGTGTAAAATTAATATTTGCACGATAATCATCATCTCTATTGTTAATAGCAACTTTTCGAAAAACTCTATCGTTTTCAAGGCTAAAAATTAGTTAAAAAAAAACAGCTGAAAATATTTGAAATTCTTTCAATTTTCATGTAGTGTCACGATTGACAGAACTCTGAGACTAATTCAAATTTGAACTTAACTGTGGTTTGAGGACTTCTTCAAGTTACTTTGAACAATCGAGCTCTAAATTTCCGGCAACTAAATTAATGGATCACTCTCATGGTATTATGCGATTTTCATGAATGCTGCTTCCTTGATATTTCTTTTTGTAGGTTTCTCTTCTTTGGATATGATAGATGTATAGCTACAATTCATCTAATAAATATATATATATATATATTCTATATTTAGAGTCTACGGCCGAACGGCCAGACAAGCTCAAATTTTACCACGGATTCATACTTACAATTTTAGTTAGCAAGCATATACATCAGGGGTTAGTGACGGGGTGTCATACACCATTCAAAATTTAGCGTATCACATAAAAGCCTAGGAAAAAATATTCAAACCTTAACAAAAAAACCCTGGCTCCCCGCCTAAGTGTGAAAAGTACAAAAATAGGCTGAAATATATTAGGGATTTCTTTCTTCAAGAGTGGTCTTCTATTGATGGAAACAGAGACTACCTCTTTCAAGGTACCCACATCGAATCTGGAAATAAAAATATCGACAAAAGCAGAAAAAATGAAAAGCTGAATATCAAAATTTTAATCTTGATATAAAATTTGAAAGAGATAAAGATAACTTCCTCAAATTAGCCTTTTTGGATTAACTCGATATTGTGAATCAAGGATTTTTTAACATAACAAGCTAACATAACATTCATCTAATGATCTTATTCCTAACAAGTTGGATCAACTAACCTATTCTGAAAATAAGAAAACTCTTGCTCATCTCCTTCGAATGATATAGAGTCTACGGCCGAACGGCCAGACAAGCTCAAATTTTACCACGGATTCATTACAAGGTTAACCTCATTCGATTAATACCATTTTCGGCTAGATATTCGAAAATTACAGACATTTGGGAAGAAAGATAGGACGATGTCCTACTATTTCTTAAATTTTAACAAGAAAGAAATTACAAAAATGAAAAGCTACAGTCACTTGGAAATAATGAAATTATTAGATAATTAGTTTATTTATTTATTAATATACTTCTTGTCATTACACTCGTCATAAGTGAATATTTTGGAGTTGTGTAGGTGACGATACGGAAATATCCAATTTAATATTATTTACATAAATGGAAAAACACATATTACTTAATGAGCAATATAGGCTGTTTCTGAATTGATGCGAAAGATTCTTCGATACAGTATTTTGTTCAATCAATTTCGCTGCAATTTATGGTCCTTAAAAATAATGTGAAAAATTTTGTATTTATTCAAGTGCTCGTCAAAATTATGGAACAAATTCTATTTCTCAGAAAAAAAAATTTTGGCAATAAAACCCTGAAAGATGTTAATTTTGTTCCATTTGAACCAAATTTTATACATTTTTAAAGGATTTTTATTGCACCCTGTGCCATCCCCATCGACCCTTTAAATTTTTTTAATAGGAAACGTGGTTCATATGGTACTTTATTGGTAAAGTCTTTGTATCTTATTTACAATTCACAAAAAAATTTTTTTTTTATTAGTTAGTTCTAGTAGTTTTTGAACATGACACGATGGTACCTGATGAAGTTTGTCACCTAATGAAAGTCGACCATTACAGTTTTGTTCATGGACTTTCAACTCTTTTCAACCTCCTTTCGTGAAAAATTAGAATGTGTGAAACACTGCATTTCAGTCATGATCTCAAGTAGGTATGTTATTGATACGTTTTTACGGAATTTGAAAATTTCGTTAAAATGTTTTTTGACAACTACTGTGCTCCATGTTTCTATAGTTTCAGTTTCATCACTAGGCTTGTCTCTGCTTATAGCCGGTTTTTCAGACGAGTTTTTATCTGCAACTTTGAGGTTAGGTAGAGTACCAATTTCACAACTGTCAGACCAATTCGTGGTTAGTTCTGGTGTCACATTGAACTTTTAGGGAGTTGATGAACATGGCTCAGGGAAAAACAAAAATCTTTCAAGGGTGCATAAAATTTTGTTAAAATTAAACAAGAATTGACCTGTTTCAGCAATATGTTGCCAGATATTTTTCTTCTGAGAATATGAATTTTTTTCATAATTTTGATATACACTGTATAGCTATTATAAAAAAATTTAGGAAAATGGATCTTGAAAGCTAACCTATGCTAATAAAATGGTGGTTTTTGAGTGTTTCTGTATCTTGTGATGTTATCACAAGAGGCTGAAAAATATATTTTACATCAGTACATTCAGTCTGTCTGTATTTTCTGTTTCAAGAAATTGATTTGAAAATATAGGCCTAATCTGTAACTTTCTTATGTTTAGACCTTTTATCATAAAATTGTGAGTTTGATCACTCAACAGTATTATAATACCTATATTTTTTCCAATAAATTAAATGAGAAATTATTATTCTTAAAAAAATCAAGTGAGCTACCGTTGAATGAAGTAAGGTATATGAAAATCAGTTTTACTGTCCTGATTTTCATTAATTTCTCCATGGATTCATATGAACATTTTTTCAACAGAATAAAACATCATTGAAAAAATCATTCTAAGGACGGTTACTTTGAGAGAACCAGATTTTGATGATTGAGTTATGTGAAAGGTTTCCCTTGATTGCTGCAGAAGAATCGCTCTAACGAATTTTTCGCATCAATTCAGAAACAGCCAGTACGTTCTTTATATTCCTCAGCAATGTCAATGCATTTTTCTGTGATTTCTTCTGGTGGTTTTTT
Source organism: Micraspis discolor (assembly GCA_030674115.1). Lineage (NCBI taxonomy): Eukaryota > Metazoa > Arthropoda > Insecta > Coleoptera > Coccinellidae > Micraspis > Micraspis discolor. The sequence goes on along the minus strand of JARTUT010001755.1, from coordinate 281,292 downwards.
CATCTCATTTAACTTGTAATTCAATTATGTATCTTGCACAATCATTTTTTTTTCAATAAAAAATTGTTAGTTTGAGATTTATGATTTTTACTCGATTAGAAATCAAATTATCAAATTGTGTTCTGCCAATCTTGAAATTTGATAAAAATTCTTGGTTTCTGCTTTTTTCAGAGCAGATTAACCTAGCCAACAATAGAAAAATTTAATCTAAATGATGTTTTGAAAAGAAAATCAACAGAATGTGGGGAAATATCGCAAATAATCATTCTGCAGTGTTCAAATTCATCTGGTACGTTCTCAAAAATGGAATTAGTATTCGAAGCAATTTTCTGGAATCTTACGAAAGCTTTATTCAAATTCTTGATGAATCCGTGATTCAATTCAGAAGATACAGTGATTTCCAGTCGAATTTTGAAAACATCATGTTCGTATATCGAAAGTGATTTTTATCACTTATTGAAATATTTTTCATCTTATCGCAAACACTTTTCAGATAACATCATTATAAGTTAGTGATCTGGTTAACTTTGATCTGGTTAACCCAAATTGTCCTAGAAAAATTAAAATTTTCTTAGAGAATCGAAACAACATGAATTCCCCACAAATATGAAATCTATTTGTAATAAATTCATTGAAAACAAATATTTACAGAAATTTCCTATTCTTACTTGGATAAACCCATATAATACTCTTTGTATGTTTTCTTATTATGAAGATCCTCTCTGAAGATTCTTTCTTTTGTTCTTTGGCAATGATCCAACGTGAATGCGGTTTTTACGAGGTATTTATCCACATCGCCTGTGGATATAGAAACATAACCTTCTGAATCGTGATCTGTAGTATTGATACGGTACGGAACTCTCTTTTTTTATTCAATCTTAATTCTTGTATACACACAGGTGTCTCTATATTGGGATTAGCAGTACCTACCTCTCTTTTACTCGACAATAAAATCAGGCAGATTTCTTCGACTATCAATATAAATATTTGCAAATAAGATCTTGGACTTGAAATACAAATTGTTGCATTAAAATATGGCAAAACTTCAAGAGGTTATACATACATCCAGTTTAAGTCTAGGTATCAAAGAGTTCATAGTTCATACCTTATGTAGTTACACATCGATCCATTTAATGGATAACCTTTTCGTCCTATAACTTCGCAACAAAAATTTTCAAATATCTTCAAGGACTGGAATATCGTCAAAATAGTTCAAGCAATAACCTATTGAATTTTTACAGCACAATCCCCTAAGACCCATCGTATTTGCTTTTTCAACAAATTTTGCATGCTTATTCCTAACGACGCAGTGCCGTTATGTCTGTAATTTTCCAATAACGACCAAAAATGAATCCAAGTGTTTGAATTTGACTACCTAATGAATGAATCGTGATCAAAGTTGAGTAGGTCTAGCTGACCGTTCGGTAATAACGGGTGATTCTATGTGATGGGGATTTAGTTGCTGATCACGCATGCGTCGTGTAAAATGAAGTGGTATTCTTGTTCAGTAGTGTCTATCATTTCATATTGGAATGATCTAGGTCGGGACAGCGTCTACAAATTGTTCAGGTTTATTACGAAAATAGGCGTTCTCCGATTAATGTGTAACGGGCACTTACAGTGACTTACGGTCCACATAATCGGCCCACCGAAAGCACAATTCATTCTACCACCACTAAGTTTGAGACTCACCATTCGTTATTAAATAATAGACAACATCCAGCTTGTAGTGAAAAGAATATAGCATCGGTGGAGGAGGGTAGCGTATACGAGATGACCCTGAAGTAAGTGTCGATTCGACGCCGTTCTCAACAGCTTGGCCTTTCGTATTCAACGACTGGCGGATTTTACGTAAGGATCTTTCTTTGAGAGATTTCAAAATTCAATTAGTTCAAGAACTGAAGCCTACCGACCTCCCAGATCGTTTACGTTTTTGTCTTTGGGCTTTGGACAAGCTTGCAGAGGTACCACCCTTTTCGACAAAAGTTTTGTTCACTGATGAAGTCCATTTTTGGCTTAATGCGTTCGTGAACGAACAACCCGAAAAGTCTCGAAAATTGCCGTTAAATCCAGAAAAAACAACTGTTTGGTGTGGTTTATGGGCCGGTGGAATAATCGGTCCATATTTCCTCAACACAGAGGACGGCCAGAATGCTTCTGTGAATGGTGACCGTTATCGCACCATGATAACAGACTATTTGTTGCCCGAAATTGAAGCCCGTGGTCTCGACTAAATGTGGTTCCAACAAAATGGTACCACTTGCCATACAGCCCGTGAAATCATGGCTTTACTGCGAGAGCATTTCAGTGAGCAGATCATTTCACGCTTCGGACCAATGAATTGGCCGGCTAGATCATGTGACATCACACCTCTTGATTTTTCCTTTGGGGCTATGTGAAGTCCAAAGTCTACATGGAAATGGAGTATTGGGGGCCAATATTAATCGAGTTATTGGAGAAATGTCACCCGCGTCATCGAAAATTGTGACTAGCGAATGGATCTTGTGAACTGTAGTCGAGGTCAGTATTTGAGGAAAATTATCTGTAAAAATAATTGTAAAGAATGGATCTTTTATTCGTTAATAAATATCATGAAATAAAATTGTTTTTATTGATTTTTTTTTATTTAAAAAAAAGTACTTCTAAATGAATCACCCTTTATAATTCTCAAATGTTGAATAATTAATAATAAATGGGCTTAATGAATAAGAGATCTGACTTCTCACATCGCATCTCGAACTTGTTGGTTCGGATCAAAAATCAATCTCAGGCATTTTCTGACTTCTATAAGAAGGTATGCTTAAAGAACCGAATAAATGTAATCCACTGGTTCTTATTTGAATTTTAAATAATTTTACTTGAACTGAGAATGAATTTTATGAGTATACCCGATTCTACCGAATATTCACTATTTTGACTATAAATGGCTGGTATATAATAATAATAATAATAACTTTATTGATCCTTTAGGACACAAAATTGTGTATAGGATGTCATGGAAATATTACAAATTCATTTACTCGTTTGCAGCTAGGTGGTTAATGGATCAGAGAGAAATTCCCTAACCGAATAGAAACATTTTAGAACTAACAACCTCTTAATTTCTTTCTTGAATAACCTTTTATCCAAAGGTTTCAAGTTATTAGGCAAATGGTTGTATAATGCAATGCTCTGATACAGTGGAGAACATTCGAAACTGTGAGTCCGATGTTTTGGAAACAGAAGCACCTGTGAATTACGAGTTAGATGTTCGTGCGAACTAGCAAGTTTATCCCAAACATTTTCATTATCCTTAGCATATATGAGACATTTTAATATGTATATACAGGGCACCGACAGAAGCTTATTGATAATGAACACAGGTTTGCACGATGCTCGATAGTTTATACCAAAAATTAAGCGTATGACTCTTTTCTGTGCAACAAAAACTCTAGAGAAGGAACTACAATTTCCCCACAGCAAAACATTGTATGAAAGATGACAGTAAATCAGGCTGTAATAAACATCAATAAGAGAACTTGACGGTAAGGTTGTTTTCAGTCTATTTATAGCGTAATAAGCGTTATTTATTTTTTTACACAGGGTGTCAACATGGGTTGACCAAATAAGACCTCGATCCATGTGGATCCCAAGGAATTTAGTACATTCAGATGGAATTATAGTTGTACCCAGACAATCTATTCGAAAAGATCTTCTTTCACAGTTTCGCAAACCAAAATACAGGCAGGCCGTTTTTTCTATGTTAACTATCAAATTGTTACGTCGACACCATGAAATGAATTCGGCTATAATTTTTTCACAAGGTCTTTGGAGCTCATCACAACTTTTAGCCGAGATGACGACAGATGTATCATCTGCAAATAAAATAAGCAGTAAGCACGATGAGTAGGGGGGCAAGTCATTTATGAAAATCAAGAACAACAGAGGTCCCAATACGGAGCCCTGGGGAACACCCAAACTAACTGTGTATTCCTTGGAATAAAATTTATTATTTTTTACTGACATTGTTCTGTGATGAAGAAAACTTCGTAGCCAATCAGAAAAATGTGCAAATTTGAGTCCAAACATTCGTAAACTGATTCAACAAACTTGAGTGCGGCAGTCTGAGTAGAGCAGCCTACTCTAAAACCGTGCTGAGCTTTATCGAGGATATTGAACTTACTCAAATATGACATCATTCTCCGGAAAATGACTTTCTCAAAAACTTTAGAAAAAATAGTAAGAATTGATATTGGTCTATAGTTACTTATTTCATTCAAATTTCCCTTTTTATGAATAGGCACGACAACTGATTTTTTTAAGGCATTAGGGAATTGACTCGATGTTATAGACAAATTAATTATATGAGCAATATGTTGACCTACTATCGGAGCAATCTTCTTCAAGATCCTCGTTGAAATGTTATCTACTCCAACACAGTTTTTATTTTTCAACGTTTTGATGATCTCTTCAACTTCAAAACTTAGAACTGGCTGAAAAAAGATGTTGCATACCAGTGGCGGAGAGACCGTACAGGAAAACGATATATCATCACGATAATAAGTGTCTAGTTTTTTTTTTAGCTACTGTGGAGAAATATTCACCGAATATATCAACTATCTTGTCAGGTTCATCACACGATATACCATCAATATCAATTTTAATCGGGTTATTTGCTTTTTCGAGTTTTCCCGTGCATGTACTGACAATATTCCATATCGTCTTATTCCTGTTAACAGAATTTGCTATAAGAGAGCTGTGATATCTATATTTTATTGATTTTACGAGGGTGTTATGTAAGATTTTCGCATTTTAATACCTGTTGTAAGTTTCAGTTGTTCTAACCGTTGAATGAAGCCAATGCAAGTTCATGAGGATTTTTTTGCTTTTAATAATTTCCGGGGTAATCCATATACCATTGTTCGGTTCGAAGCAAATTTTCCTTATGGGGCAACATAAATCCAAACAGTATTGAAGTGTGTTGACAAAAGTATCGAAGCATCTATTCACTATTCTGATTGTCTGAAATTTAATTTTATTTATTTCATCACGATCAATCTTCAATTCAAGTGATAATGCTCTATGATCACCGATATCAGGAACAAAAACAGTAGTCTCACAGTTTCGAACCGATTCCGAATCAGCAATAATGTAGTCGACTTTAGAAACAGATGTATATCCTCTAATATTAGTAAATACTCTGGTTGCCTCTGTAAAAGTAACAGTTAGGTTAAAACATTCTAATAATTCGACAAACAATTTCGATTTTTGACAATTAATATCTAAGGAGTTCACATTCAAATCCTCGCACAGGAAAACATAGTCAAAATCATTGCAACTGCTTTGAAGTGCACAAAACAACCTATCAAGAAACAATTCGAAGCTTCCAGTACAGGGTCTGTAAACGCTTAAAATTCCTAAACGCTATTTCTTAATAAAACTGAAACACCAGAAATTTCTACATGCATTTCAAGCGAAAATTTCGAGACCGACAACTTTCTCACTCTCAGACCATATAAGGTGCTGCGGAACTTTTAATAGGTCTATTTAAGATAATAAAATTCAACTGCACATTAAACAGGGTGTTCCAAGTACTGCCTAAAAGAAGTTTATAGATCATGATCTATTTCGAACCTAAAAGTTGAGATTATGATGTTGGCCCTATTGTACTGTACAGATAACATACAATTTTCGCGAAGCCCAGCCAGGGTACGAAAAAATAAAAATTGATGCACTTGAACAGAGTGGTCTCAAATTCGTTCAAATATTTGTGATTTAGGAATTTTTGGGCAAAAATAGTATGGATCGTATGAGCTTAGATCGATTCTGCCCGTAAGTGAGCTCGATGAATGCCGAATGTGGAGAACTGATATGTGATAGTTGGTTTAAAGGTTTGACTCAGTTCATAATAGTTATTTATACAAGTGAGCTAAATGAATGAAGAAATGAACCTACTCGCCCTACAGGCTCGTGGGTAAACTTTCTTCTCATGAATAAACATTTTTAACTCACGTGTCGTATACAAAATTTTATTCCATTTTGATGAAATTTCAAATAATGAATACTTTCTAGAGGAAATATTAGGTATAATTCAAATTTATAACGAGATTTCCCTTCGAACGATGGTTGCTAGGGCACTATGTAATTAATTTTTTAAGCGTCGATGAAAATTATTGAACAGTCAAAGAATTTTTATTTCGAAAAAATGTTGAGCGGTGACGACGAGGTTGTAGTTCCTGAGTGCATTATACAAGAAGAAAATGAGGAAGTAGAAGCAGTAATTCCGTTAAAATCAAAAATATTGTACGAAAAGCAATATATCGCACTTTGTGCCTGGAGAAATAATAAAAAATTTAGAAAGCACTGACGTGAGGTCAGATTGCTTTGGCGCTCTTGTTGACCTACTTGCGAGTAAATATTCAAACCTTAACAAATCTTTAAGCTCTCTGATCGGGTGAACAATAGTCTCTTTCCGTACTAAGGGACAAGGTGATGCAAATATGAAAGCCTAATGAATAAACAAACCTTTATCTCAATTTGAAAATAACTACTCATAATTTTCACCAAATTTTGTTCTATGCCTTCTCCTAAAAACTTACGTCATTGCTTTTCTGAGTTTTGACAACGCCATCAAATTCTTTCTCTATGATGAAAATTTTTTTGATTAATATTACGTCTGTGCTTTTCTGAATTTTGACAACGTCATCGACATCGAATTCTACCTCTATGAATTCTATGAAAATTTTGATTGATATTACGCCAACTGACACTGATATCTAGGTCCGCAAGTTGTCAAACGAATATCGATCTGTGATGGCAAATCTTTCAATGAGAAAGCTCGGACTTCATGACATTTCTATTTTTCTCTTGAGTAGGTGAAAAAAATGATCATATCTTCAGAAGGGGAAAAGCTACGGCAATGAAATTTGAGGATGAGTAAGATATCGGTAACCTCAATATATCTACGGAATTTTATTTGAATCTAAATGAAGTCTTAGGAGATATTGAGTATTGAAAATTTTGAAAGCCGTTTTGTTTCAGCCTCCCTCAATAACATTCCAAGTATCAACTTGATCGGATGGATATTCTAGTAGTTATTGAGGAAACAAAATTTCATATGCTCATAACTACAGAACCATCCGACGGATTTGGCCCAATAACGAACTTGACCGAGATATTTGGACAATTAACCTATTGAACTATGAAAACTCTAGCTGATTCCTTTTGGATGCTAGAGTGGATACGGCCGGCCGGCCGGACAGACTCAACTTTCGCCACGAATTCTTCATCAGGGAGTCGAACCCAATCGATTGAGACCATTTTCGACTCGATATTCCAAAATTACAGACATTCGGGCAAAATGATAGGCACTCTGTTCGGGTGAACAAGAGCGCCAAAAAGCCAAAGGTGTCAACGAAAAAATATTTTTGGCGTATATTTCCGAACAATTCAAGAAAATTAAGTCGTCGTCTTTATGGTCCTACTACTCGCAGCTTAAGAAAATGATGGCTCTGAAAGAAAAAATAGACATCGGCAAATTTCACCAAGTCTCTGCCTTTTTGAAGCAACATTCCAGGGGATGCGTAGCAAAGAAGTCGAAGGTATTCACAAGAGAGGAGTTTGAGTACTTTTTAAATGCCGCTCCTGATGAGCAATATTTATTGATAAAGGTAGTTTCTATTATGGGTGTTGCTAGGGGGTGTAGAATCGACGAGCTGGTGACTATGACCGAAGATGACGTGGAAGATCGGGGCAGCGTATTGGTTATTTAGATTCCAGATACGAAAACTTATAAGAAAAGAGTGTTCACTATGGTCAGTGGTACTAATAAGGTTGCTGTACTCGATATATACCGCAAGTATAGGAACTTGAGGCCAGGCAAAGTTGATCACAAGCGACTATTTCTAAATTATAAAAATGAAAAATGTACCGTCCAGCCTGTAGATGTGAATGCATTTTCGAAAATGCCCGATACTATTGCAAAGTATTTGGCCTTTCTGATGCTGAACAATATACAGGGCACAGTTTCAGGCGTTCCTCTGCAACCCTACTCTTAAATTGTGGGGCAGATTTGACAGTTTTGAGAAGACATGGTGGATGGCACTCGAGTTCTGTTGCAGAAGGATATATTGAAGATTCACTACACTTGGTTGGGTCATAAAAAGCGGAGTTCCTGATGCAGAAATGGATATTCCAGCAGGGCTTGAGAAGTCCTCAAACACATGTGCTATAACAACTGAACTCCTTTGGAGGAGGTGCAGGTTTCCAGTTCCATTTTCAAGATCTTAATAATTGTAATATTTACTTTATTGATAGAAATGACTGTTAATGTAGAATTTTTGATAAATTTTAAGAAACATACTTTAAAATGAGTTTTACGTGCATTTCCAGAAAGTGAGTGGTGAACATTTGATTCCATTAGTGAATTAAAAAAAAAATTAATTCACTCAGTGGATAAACGTCAACTTACTCTTGTTACCATGGGTTGAATATTGTCGTCTTTAAACCTCAAAATGGGATAAAAATAATTATTATTTTAATAATCCTTTATTTCGATTCAACAGAAAATCTACAAAATAAAAAAAGTGGAATTGGTGAAAATAATTGTGAATATTTTCATTCAATATAACCTGATAAACTGTGTGGTTCTAAATTATACTTATACAGGGTGTTCTGATTAGTTTCCGACAATCTGAAATTGGTGATTGATCACATCATTTCAACCCAAAAAGTTCTCAAAAACATTGGTCCGGAAATGCTCCGTTTCAGAGATACAGGGTGTTAAATTTGCGTTTTCTTCAATATCTTTCGACTGATTCCAAATAATTGCATGAAAGTTGGTACATAGGGGTTTTTTGAGGTGAGAAATTCAAATTTGTGGTCAATTCGGTTGTACTTTTTAGAGGGCGCCACTGGAAATCATTTGGTCCCCTTTAAAAATTGCAAATTTTTTATGCTACCCTGTACGTCATTTGGAACTAGAAAAATTGATTTCCCTGGCTTTTCTAGGTTAAAAAGTTATATAACATTCAAGTCGCTAAGACCAACTGTTTCCGAGAAAATGGATTTAAAACTGATTATGCATAGTGAATTTTGAAATTTTTCAAAAATTTCTTTTGACGATTTTGTTTATCAATTTTATTTTACATTACACCCTGTTTGGAATGTAATATCAAGTGTTTGTAAACTTGGAAGGGTTTTTTGAAAAGAAATTTGTTTTGCAAACCCCTATAATAGCTTACAAAAATCGATTCCCCTGACTTTTCTAATTGAAAAAAAGTTTCAGAGAAAAACGCATTTAAAGCCAAATCCATATTATTATAATCTCTAAAACATATAACAACAAATTTTTAATAATTTTGAATGGAATAATTTTTAGAAGTAACAATATTTAGAACAAAACAAAAGAACATAATAATTTTTAAAGAAGGTGTTCGAGATGTCCACCGTTCTGTTGAATGCACAAATGACACTTGATTTTTTTATTGTCCCCAAATAAAAAAATCAACCGGATTCAAATCAGAGGAGCGCGGTGGCCATTCTACAGGACCACCTCTCCCAATCCATACATCATCTCTAATATTTACTGGCAGATTTTCAACAAATGTGGAGTGGTTATCGTCCCAAAACTTCTCCAAAAATTATTCCCATCCAATTGTTTAATTTGAATTCATTTTAAAGATTTCTAGGGCGAAATGCATGCGGATTTTTTATCGTCCACTCATGCAAATTGTGAAAATTAACTATTCCTCTTCCAGTAAAAGTGGACTCATCAATCCAAATTACTTTTTCTAAAATATCTGGCTTTTGTTAATTTCTTGCAATAATAAAACTGTTAAATTGCTCTCTTCTCATTTCGTCACCAGAATGAAGGGTTCGAACAGGGATTAAGTGGTAGGCTTTGTAATTGTTGTTTGTTAGTGTTTAAGATATTCTGTTTCCTGAAATATTGAGTTGATGGGATGCCTTACGAATACTGAGCTTTTTATTTTCTTCGAAGGTATGTGATATCCTTCTTCTCTGTAGACGACTTCTTTTTTGTATGCCTCGTTCGGCCTTCAGTCACCTGAAACGTATTTGTTGATAAGATGCTTGAAATGCTTCATGATTAGGGTGTCGACGATTTAGAAAACGTGTTGCATATTCACGAGCAGCAGCTCTTGCATTTCCATTACAAAAACCACAAACAAAAATTATGTCTGAATATTCTATGTTACTATGCACAAAAGGCGTTTTAAAAATTGTATTAAACTAGTCAAACTGTATTGAATAATGAGTTAACTATAATTATAATTAAGGACATCTAAATCTGACATGATTATTCTGGTTTTCCATGACAACCACAATAGATTCAAAGTGGCTATACACAATGACAAATTTAAAGTGTGTTTGGTTTAGATGTCATTAATTATGATTATAGTTAACTAAGTTAATAGCTTATCATATAATAATAATCATTATAATAATAATGATAGAAGTGGCATAGCTTTAGCTGACTGGATGGAAGATAATAATTTCTATTTAATTTTTGATGGAAAAGATGTACCTTCTTTTCATTCTTCTCGATGGAATAGAGGCTACAATCCTGATCTCTGCCTAGTGTCTTGTGACAATACTTGCAAACCGCTTCCTGTAAAGCGTAAAATTTTAGGAGTTTTTCCTCATAGCCAACATAGGCCTATACTGTTGACTTCAAAAAGTTTAATTCAATATTCAGAATGTTTAAGAAGACCTCGTTGGAATTTCAAGAAAGCGAATTGGATTGAATTTGCTAAGAAGGTAGACAGTGATATTAGATGGATTAAACCCACTCATGATAACACAGATATCACAGATTCTTAGGTGTTGTGAAAACCGCAGCAAAAATGTTCGTTCCAAGAGGTTTCCGGAAAGATTATATTCCAGGTTGGTCGAAAGAAACCGATAATCTGTACAAGGACTATCAAAAATCACCATCCGCTGATAAATGTGAAAGGCTTATGAATTCTATCAATACAAGTCAAAAAAAAAATGGGATAGTGTTGTATCAAAAATGAATTTTACACATTCGAGTAGGAGTTGATGGGATATATTGAGAAAATTAGGTGAAGCTACTCCTCTTACCTCCTCATCATCAAAAATTGATCCAAGTTCAATCGCTGGCCGCCTAGTTAATGATCTGAATCAGTCAATTTATCCCAATCTGAAATGAGGAATATGAAGAAAAAATTACAGATATTCAGGAGATCAGCTCCTACATCAGAACATGTGTCACATCCATTCAATATAGATGAATTGAGGGCTGCAATCAAATCTACCAAATCTCGAAAGGCAGCAGGTTTTGACAGAATTCATCCAGAATTCATCAAACATTTAGGAAAAAAGGCTTTGTCTTGGTTATTGTCTTTCTATAACAATATTCTGAATTCGGGAAACTTTCCTTCCGAATTTCGTAAGGCTAAAGTAATAGGTATTTTGAAACGAGGAAAAAATCCTTGTGATCCTAGTAGTTATCGACCCATCAGTTTATTGAGTGTTCCTTTCAAGATATTAGAAAGACTAATTCTTTTTGGAATTGAATCTTCTATAGAAAATGCTCTACAAAATTTCCAGGGAGGCCTTAGGAAAAATAGAAATTGTTCACTTCAGGTTCTCAGCCTTACAACTTTCATAGAATCAGGCTTCAATGATAGGTTGAAAATAGGAGCTGCTTTCATCGATTTATCTTCGGCATATGACACTGTGTGGAAAGATGGATTAATTTTCAAACTCTATACCCATCTGAAGTGTGGGAAAATGGTACGATTATTAGAAAATATGTTATCTGATAGAAGGTTTCGTGTTTTTATTGACAATAAGAGTAGCAACTTCAAAACATTGAAAAACGGTCTTCCTCAAGGATCAGTTTTAGCTCCTTTACTTTTCAATTTATACCTAAGTGATTCGTCCACTACATCATCTCAAAAATTTGTTTATGCTGACGACATTGCTATTGCTTACCAAAATTCGGATTTCCATACTCTCATCTGATACTGATACTGTCATCTGATTTGGAAATTTTAAAAAATTATTTTATTGAATGGCGATTATGTCCAAATCCCAACAAAACAGAGGTATCTTGTTTCCATCTGAATAATCATGAAAAATATAGGAAATTAGCTGTAACATTCAATGATTCTCCTATCGAACATAATTTCTATCCAAAATACTTAGGAGTTAGATTAGATTCATCTCTCGATTACAAGGCTCATTTGAATGATCTGAGTCTAAAACTGAAAACTAGGAATAATATTGTTCAGAAATTAGCAGGATCGTCTTGGGGTGCTGATGCTTCTACTCTTCGCACAGCATCTCTAGCCCTAGTATTTTCTGCAGCTGAGTATTGTTGCTCTGTTTGATTTAATAGTGCTCGTACACAAAAATTTGATGCACAATTGAATACATCCATGAGAATAATTACTGGCACCATAAGATCTACACCGGTTCATTGGTTACCAGTTTTGTTTAATATTGTCTCCCCCCATATTCGCAGACAGACTGCAGCTCTGAATTCTTGGAATAAATATCATTCTTTTCCCAATTTATTCCGAATTATTTCATATTTTCCACAAAATAGAATTCCCAGATTGAAGTCACGTAAACCATTATGTCATAATACGTTCTTCAATATGAACATAAGTGATAAAGAATTATGGAAGACTGAGTGGAACTCTTACGAAATGTTCAATAAGTATCTCATTTCTGATCCTTCTGAAACAGTTTCTGGTTTTGATCTTCCAAGAAAAATTTGGACAGTTCTAAATCGTTTGAGAACAGGTCATGGTCGTACCAATGGCTTGCTATTTAGATGGAACTCAGTTCCTAGCACAAGTTGTGAATGTAGAGAAGCAGAAGAAACAATACCTCATCTCATGAATAGTTGTCCCATATATAAATTTCAAGATGGTTTTAGGGCTATTCCTGATGTTTCCAATTCTTCCTTGGAATGGGTTATAAATTTCAAACGAATATGATACGTATTTTTGTTATTCCGTTCTTTTTTCTGCTTTTGTATTTTTATTTCTAGATTCAATGTGAGAACCTTGAAGAAGTCTCTGTCTCCATCAATAGACCACTCTTGAAAAAAGAAGTCCCTACAATATATTTCAGCTTATTTTTGTATTTTCACACTTAGACGGGGAGCCAGGGTTTTTTTTTACTGGGTTTTTTTCCCTAGGCTTTTATGTCACACGCCGAATTGTATGACACCCCGTCACTAACCCCTGATCTATATGCTTTATTGTTTGCTAACTGAATATTGTCAGCCAAAAGTTCAAAAGAATATATATATATATCAACAAATACGAAAAAATGGTATTGGTTACCAAAGGCCCGAACGATGCATACGAAGAAGAAATCATCCACTGAGAAATAGGATTTTACAGACCTTCGAAGAAAATAAAAAACTCATTATTTTTCAGAGAACAGGTCTGGCTCATCCACGAAGTAAGCCGAAATCTTAGTTTTCCTAATCTATTAAATTCGGAAGCTGAAGCTCATTAGTTTTTCGAAAATTAGTAAAAATCATTAATTTCTACCTCTTATTTTTCATTGAGAAGCTGATCAAATTGATTTATGATCAATTTCTATGGCAACAGAAGGAAGAAAGAGGAGAATTTGACGCAAAGATTCCCCACACCCGGCATACCAATGGAGTGGCTCTTGGACATTCGCCCAGGGGTTCCCCACAGAGGAACAGTCCATTAGGTGGCTTGATGGATTTCAGCTCTACAGAAAATCTGGCAACAGACCTCGAACCTTATTAACATTCTCCGCACTGGTTGAATTTAGACTGGCGCGAGCCATTTGGCGCTATGGCTCTAACATGATGACGAATCCAAGCAAATGCCTATTCATATTTTGAAAGATAATTGGTATCAATCAGTTGAAAACCAAAATAAAATCAAAGTATTCACATGAAGGAACTGCATCATACAATAATTTATATAGATATCAGCGCAGTGATTAAAAAAAATTAATTTAGGCAATTCTATAAGCACTTTGTTCGAGGATCAAGAGCTCCAAAATAGGATATCGAATATGAAAGACATGCGCAAATCATCCTGAACATTTGAAATTAAGTTTAAGTAATGCACATCTGAATTATGAAAGAGCAAATGTAAATCTATTAACTTCTGTGACCGAATATTACAAAGAAAAATTTATACAGAGCGCTTCAAAATAATGGAACAAACTGATTTGCTCAGTAGGAAAATATTTTTCTACAAAATCTGGACACAGGTCAATTTTTATGCATTTTTGAAGGATTTTTGTTGCACCCTGTATAATTTCCATCGACCCCATAAATTTGAAAATGGAGAGTGGGTTATTTGGTACGTTCTTGGCAAGGTCTTTGTATCTTCTTCACAGGCGTGCAGAAATTTTCAAAAAAATTGTATTTTTAAATTAGTTCAAAGAAGTTTTCAGTATGTGCTCTTTGTCTTGGCTCATTTACTTTGAGACGATGGTGTTGATTCAACACTAAAAAATATGAAACGTGATATGATCTCTAATCAAAAATCGGAGATATTCGACCTACCTGGTACTTTCTTTAGGCTTTCCGGTGGTAGCAACCATCCATTTCTAGGTTCGGTGAGGCGGACTATAATTCTGTTGGTTAGGGTGGCAGTGTAGGATTGAGTTGAGCTGTTTGAGTTGATTCAAAAGATTAGCGAGTTTTTCGTGGAGAAGTTTTCGAGAGAGAGAATTGTAATGTTCCAGAGTTGAAGACGAAGTGAGTAGGCACGATGAGTCGAATATTTGACTGAGCGATCAGAACCAGATAAAACAAAAAATTGAAAAAATTGACAATAATAAAAAAATTATTTCATGATGATTCTCATCGAAACACTCGAATCATTAAATTAAAGAAATTTTATTGTTATTTTCAAAAGAAAATCCCCCTTGAAAAACGTAATATTTTTAAAGCAATGGAAAAATAAAGGAATTAAGGCTGGCGTTAACAGATGGTACCTGACAAAATTTGTCACCGAATGTAATTCGACCATTACTGTTTTGTTCAAGCGCAACTTTCAACCCCTACGAATCCTGCATTGGAGAAAAAAATGGAGTGATATTTAAAATTTATTTCGTCATCGAAGTACCACACGCAGAATCATTGCGCATCAAAAGATGAGTTGAATTAAACGTTCAAAATATTACCGTCGTTCAGTATGCATTAACCAAAGCTCATACCGAAAACCCATTTGAACTAACAAATTTGAAAACAAATTCTCAAG
Organism: Micraspis discolor; assembly: GCA_030674115.1. NCBI lineage: Eukaryota > Metazoa > Arthropoda > Insecta > Coleoptera > Coccinellidae > Micraspis > Micraspis discolor. Next base: position 266,056 of record JARTUT010001755.1, on the reverse strand, counting down.
AATTTCTGCACGACTGTAAAGAAAAAAGTACTACATGACCCAATATCCCTATTCAAAAAATTTAGAGGATTGATCACGATGGGGCAGGTTGCAACAAAACTATTTCCAAAATGCGTAAAAATTTGATACAATTGAAAAGAAAATTGACGTGTTTCAAGATTTCGTTGCCAAATACTTTTTTCTGAAGAATGAATTTGTTCCACAATTTTGACGCTCACTGTGTATTCTTATTGGATCACTATACAAAAATGAAATTTTTGAATATTCAAGATATCAATTACCTCTTCATTTCATATTGAAGAGTTCCGACGAATATCTCAAGTAGGTGTCCCAATCATGTCAGTGATTAAATATATTTTTCTAATTTCATGAGAAATGTCGGCTTTTTTTACTTCAATTGTATCATGTATAAAATGAACGAAGAAATACTACTTCATATGGATGATTCAACGGTCAATTTTAAGGTAATGAATAAATTTGAATATATTATTTCTTAAGGAGATGTTTTCACCAGTTATCTCCGCATGATGACATGCTGAAGTTTTTTATGACCAGGGTTTTTCCTTCTTATGGCTAGCGAAAATCCAGTTTTGTTATTCTCGGATTACCAGTTTACCAAGATTCCCACATCATCAACTACGGAATCCGAAAATAGATATAATGTGGAACAATTGAAGTTATTCGATAATTATAATAATTTTGTCATTAAAATAACTTTACTGGCTCTCTTATTGTGCAGTCTTGTTCTACGGGTGTTTATTATTTTATAACAACCGGATATATTGGTTAGGCTATCATTTAGAGCGAAATTAATAGCTTTTTTGAGATATCGGCTGATCCAATGCAAACTGAACACCCCGATTTTTCGTCTTTTATGGAAAATCGCTAGAAACTGTCAATTTCGTATCCAGCCTATCTGTTACTATATATATATAATTTAGAAGTAATCTTCTTGGGGTTAGAGCACGGGATCAAAAATTAGGACTTCATCTATTTTTTGTATATTAATTAACTACATATGTTTCGGCGTACATTGAGCCTTTTTCAAGTTTACGTGCTACAAACATAGTGACAATCACATCTAAAATGTATAACTAGATTATTAGGTGTTTTTTAATATTTTTATATTTTATGCTAGCCTACCTGTCCAACAATTCATCTTAAAACTCAGAAAATTAAAATCATGTTCATCATGTTGTGAACGCTGTCAATTAGAATTGTTCTTTAAATTATTTCTTTGTACATGCAGGTTTCAAATTTATCATTTGAAATGCCATCTGTGCATATGTGTGAAAATTGTTGAATAGAATAATTTATTTTCATTAGTTCATTTTGGTGATGTCTTCTGAATATATTCACAGATGCCACTTCGACATAAATTTGATATTAGCAAAGAATGTTATAGTAAATTTTGGATAGGTTTTTCGGGTCTGTTCTATCATTTATTGAGTGTTTTTCTCTTTGAATGTATATCATTTCTTGGAATGTCCTTATTTTGCTGTTGGTTTCTTTATGCAGAATTTTAAAGTTGTCAAAGTCAAATCTATGGTCATTCTCTCGTTCGTGCTTCTTAAGGGCTGTGGAATTTTTTGAATATTTATGGCCGTTGATCCTTTCTTTGATGTATTGTGTTGTTTGGCCTATGTAGATTCCTGGACACTCTTTGCATTTTAGTTGGTAAACATAATTTGATATTTTTTCTCTCGGAATTTTGGCTTTTAGCCTCGTGTAGAGTGGTCCCAGATTGTTTGTGGACTTATGTGCAATTTTGATGTCTGTGTCTTTGAAAATATGGTTGATTTTTTCGGACAAGTTTTTAACGTATGGAATTGCTATGTATATTTTATCTTTTTTTGAGCTTTCATTTTTATCGGAATTGTAAGCTGCATGAATTCTGTTTTTAAATATTTTCTCTATCAGTTTTTCTGGATAATTATTTTGTTTCAAGATTTCCTTGGCTTTTTTTATTGTTTCGATGAAAAGAAAAACTTACCTATAATAGATATCATTTCCAGTTTAGAGACCGGAATTATAAATTTAGAACAGGAGAGACAATCAAAAATTAGAACAGATATAACAAATACCATCACAAATTTCAAAAATAAACAAATAAAAAAGGATAGGGAAAAAGATATATTAAATAAGAAAATTAAAGAAACATTCCTCCAAAATAATCCCAACCTGACTATTCTGAAGTCAGATAAATCCAATAAAACAGTCATAAGTCATAATAAGTCATGATTGTTGGCTTGTAGTAGTGGTGTTGTGTTCGTTTACAGTGCGTTCGTTGCCATAGCTACGCGTGTAAAGTACTCGAAAGAAGCACGTGTTTGTTTGCTCACTTCTTACCTAAAACTTGACGGAGATTATGCTGAAATTTTCAAAGAATTTCTCAGCCTCAGCTTTCCAAATAAGCAAGTTCCGACCAGACAAATGGTGCATAAACTGTATCTTAAATTCATCAGTACTGGTCGCCCTGCTACCGTTATGACGGAGGAAAACATAAGCATCGTGGCTCAATGTTTTGTCGAACATCCAAATCAATCTGCACGTCGCACAGCCAAAGCACTGGAGATTTCTGACATAAGTTTGCGTCGCATTTTAAAGAAGATGAAATTTCGTTGTTAGTGGTCACGACTTTTGCATGCGCTGAACGAGGATAACACTGGTCGAAGATTGGAATTTTTTGAGTGGTATCCAGGCTGCGGAGGTGATGACGAATTTTTCTGTCGTTCAATAATTCTTTTTAGTGATGAGGCTCAGTTCAAGTTGAATGGGCGTATTAATCGACACAACTCCGTTTACTGGTCGAGCGAAAACTTCCATGTTACGATCAAAGAGGAGGTGAATGTTCCTGGTGTATGGGCAGGTTTTCATGCTGGTGGCCTTGTAGGACCTTACTTTGTTAAAGGGACTCTGAATGCGCAATTCGAAGATAAAATGTGAGGCTACAAGGAATTATTGATGTTATATTTTTCTGGAAAATAAATTTATTTGCACTTATATTTTCTTTTTTTTCTCATAAGCAAAACGGAAAACTGACTTTTGTCGCACCCTGTATTTTTGTATTGTCTTTGTTGAAATTTGCAATCTACATTCATAGAGTATTTAGTAAATGTGATGACTAATAGAATTTTTTTCACACTGATGAATTCTTAGTTATGATTAGTCAGTGAGGTCGTTTGGTCAGGTCCTTTTCAACGTTCGTGAGTTGAATGCATCTTCGATCAATTGGTCGATCAGTGGGTTGGCATGTCCTTGTAGCTCCTGATGATATTTTCTCTAGTGATTTTCAATTTCTGTAGTAACATATAGAACACTTCAATCCTCATGGATGGTATGGTTGGAGATTACCAAGGGGCATCAATGAACGTAGTATTATAGATTGTACTCCTTCGATAATTTGATGACTTAGCGCAACCCCAGAATTGGATGCCGTTTGTCCATATTGGTTTGAAGGTTCAATTTAATAAGCCAATACATTTTTCGGAATTTCAGATTTATTTGATTATGTGTTGTTTCCAGTTGAGGCGCTGGTCTAAATGTATGCCTAGATACTTATTGGTGTCGACTGGTATGTCCATTTCGAATGATTCGACAGGGAGACATAATATATTTCTTCTTATAGTGAATGTAACTTGAACTGACTTAGTCTCATAGAGTCGCCATTTTCGATGCCACTGTCCAAGGTCATCCAGGTATATTTGTAGTTGTTTGGAAGTTGTTTCGGCATCTTCATCAGATGCAAGTAAGGCTATATCATCTGTAAATAATTTGGCTTAAAAATTTAGAGCGAAATAAGAGAATGAGGTAATATGGAAATTGTTTGGCACGTGTAATGTTTATTCAACATGTTTCATAAATTTTTGTGACTGTTCAAAAATCTGGCTGTTGAGATTTTTGGCTATTACTTAGAAGAGGACTGTTACCAAATGATTGAGCTAGAGGTGGCAAAATAAAATGTTTATTGTACAGTGTTCACATTCACATAATAAATAGGTACGCGCATGAAGTTAAAATAACTACAAATTAACTACATCTAAACAGAGTTGACCTATCTACAATTGTGGAGTAGTTATAGAGAGAATATTGAGTGTGAGAATAATTGAGAAGTTATCTTGAGAAAATGTAGAATCATATTTCACAATAAAAGAGTTATAACGTTGTGTTTACTTGAGAAACAGCGTTGTCTGCAAGACTAGATCGAGTAATGTGTGTTGCCGAAATTATTCAAGTCAAAAATGTTGAGAGTAGAGACGCCATCTATCAATCAAAGGCAAAGTTTACAGTGATAGAGTTTGAATTTATTTCAAACTGTAAACTGTCAGAAAAACAAAAGGTTTTATTGATAAAGTGAAATGTTGAGGTTTATAATGTAACTAGACAGACTTTCAGAGCGATTAAAGAGAAAGAATAATTACGATTCGCAACGTTTACAGTGATAGCCTGTCGAATCAATCAGAAAATCAGAAGTAGAAATACATAATTATCTGTGAAGAGATGAACTGCATGAAATGAGGCTTGAGAGGAGATAAAGTTATATAAAATATAAATATTGGAGGAGATTAGCTGTGGATTCAGTAACAACGTGAAGGTTATTTGGTTGCTTGGCTTTAGGGGGCTATATAGCCCCCTATAGCCAAGAACCCAAATAACCTTCACGTTGTTATAAAATATAAAGCAGTTGAAGAAGCGATAAGTTTTCAAGAAAGCATCTGTATCATACTAACTTAATTGAGAGATTTATCATAGAATGATCAACGCTTACATTAATAATAGTTATATTAGAAAAGCAGAAGAATTCCTATAATAATTCAAGAATTGAGATGAAATATTTGTACAATACGAGATGTGAGATGTAGAGAAAATTATTATAAACTTGAACTAAAGTGAAAACACTATTATTTGAGATGATATAATATGATTAGTTGAGAACAATAATGATATCAGGCAATATAAGTACTGAGAAGTTGAAAAAGAGTGTATACTTAAGTATTCGAGGTGCAATATCAATGTAGAATCATCAGGTGATTTCTCCAACCAGGTCTAACGAAGGTTCTGGTAACTATATTTCTTAAAGAGAAGTCTTGAATGAATATTGAGAACATCCTGGTTTCAGAATCCCATGATAATCCCAAAATGGCACGTACAGATATCTGAAACTTATAAGGCCTGAGAAGTCTAATCATAAAGAGATGAACATGTCTAAAAGTTGAGTGAAATATGTGTTAGTGAAAATGAGTATATTACAAGTGAATCTGGCAGTAAATTGAGGAATTCAGTGTTAACATAGGGGGTGATTTTGCTAAAGAACAGATATGAAAAAGATAGCTGAAATTGGCACGTGGTTGGACGTAGAATATTTTAGAATATGAAAAAAATTACTGAAAACATGAATTAGAGGTGTCGAGAATGTAATATGGAGTGTAACTTGAGTGAAAAAGTAATGAGATGAACGAGATGTTTAAAGGACATATAAAGTCATGCAGTTTCACAAGTGCACGTGCAGAAAATAATTCATGTATTTGCGAAAACTGTACTGTACCTTTTAGAGAGGACTATAGGTGTCTTGAGCAGAGAAAAAATGTCTTTGATTGTGAAATAAGAGTAGAGACGTCTTGATGAAGACTGTGAAAAAGCAATATAGAGCACTAGTCACTACCTGGTTCACTTGTAACGAGGAGTTCGAAGAGAATAATGAATTGAAAAAAAAAAGCTCTAGCCATCAAAATTGAGAGAATCACACATGATTTGTTATTTTTTTGATCTGATTTTTTCATCGATCGTAAGTATCGATCAACTGTCACACACATCATGAAGTTATTGATGATACATGAGGTAGACAATCCATGAGCGTAGAGTAGGTTGAGTTGTAGGGTTAAAAATACTTGCAATTTTTAACAGTGACTTGGTGTTTATATCGTGAAGTTCATGTAGAATTATTTTTTGCGCCACCGATATCTTCTGTCGTTTTCAAGGTGAAAAGATAGCACTTAAAAAGCTGACAAATTGAGGAAATTAGTTCTATTTTGACTACTACAAGTTAATTTGACTTTCATCAGTGAAAATTGAAAAAGTATTTTTTGAGTATTAACCATCAGCTCTTATAAAATAGAATAGATAGAATAAAAATTTATTCAATTAAAATATTTAACATATAAACTCTATGACACTGTAGAGGTATTTGTATAAACATTAACTATGCACAGTATTGAAATAGAACGAAATTTCTTTTAATCCGCCGCAGACCAAGAAATTTTTTAATAATAAATAGATACATCAGAACAACATTGGCATTTGGAAAGGGTTCACCATATATAATTCTTATTTTCTTCCAATATATCCTCCTCTATTGTCGAATCAGGGTATATATCTTTTGGCACAGAAGGTCGATTTCGGTCGATGCCGGGGTTTCATCAGGCCTCAATCTGCCTACTTCTGATTAAACCGTGATAACCACAAAAAGAACATGCGCTAACTAGGCCTCAATCTGCCTACTCCTAGTTAGAGTGTTGAAAAATGAACAGTATAAAAACATGGAACAAATATATAATTATACTTAACAACACAACACATAAACTAAGCACAGTACTACATTATGTCGGTTACTCATCTCTGTTACTCTTGCTACTCTGCTTTCGGTCGAGCTTACTCGACTATATATAACCTAATGAAAAACAGTTACGAGCAGTGCCTATTCCGAGGAGCCATCTATCCGCGTTGGTAGGGTTGACACCCAGGTGGCGTATCTCCGTTAGGGGTAGCTTAACATGATTGGCAGCGCCACCATGTCCGTAACTCGGTAATCGGTGGTCTGCGCATACTGTGGGAACAGATTATTTCCCACAGGGCGCGCCACCGTGACGGAGAAGAAGTAATCCCTACAGTACCCCCCTGGTAGTGATCAACGATACTAATTGCATTACATCCCTGCGTGGAAATGCTCGGGGAAGCGAACTTGCCGACCTGATCTGGTCGTGTGAGTTCGTCGTGCTGCTGGCGCTGTCTCTGGTTCTGCTGGTGCAGATGGTATAGGTTGTTGGGCCGGAGGTGAGTTCTCGCCTGGCAAAAAGAAAAGAATTCCTTCGTCGTCGTCGGCCTCGTTCGGATTTACAGCGGATTTACATTCTTTGTTGCTAAATTATACACTAAAAACAATATCAGCTGAATGACCGCCTCTGGCTGATCTAGTAGTTCATTATTTTGTCAACATTTTGGATGGCATCTCTCCAATGACACGAATAATTTCATCTTTTTATGCTGGACTTGATTGAGGATTATTTTTAATAACTTAACTTTTCACTTGATCACAAAGAAAGTACTCCAATGGTATTACATCACATTTTCTTGGTGGTTAATCAACATCAACATTTCGTGCAATTACTCTTCTAGGAGATCTTTCATGCAGTGAATCGACTGTTTTTAAGCAAAATGAGGTGTTGCACCATTTTGTTGAACCATATATCCTATAGATCAATATCATCGAGCTCAGACCACAAAAACTCAATTATCATGTTACGATAACGATTGCCAATCACAGTATCAGCATCTCCAGTAAAATTTTTAAAGAAATATTGTCCAATTGTACCACCTGACCATAGTGCACACCAAAGAGTCACCCGTTTTGGGATATAAGTGCCTAATGAATTTTCTGGATTTTCTTCACCCCAGGTATTCCAATTCAGTTTACTAACATAACCACCAATCACAAAATGAGCTTCGTCAGAAAACATGATTCTTCGAGAAGAATCAACGGGTTGTTCTGCGATTCAATTGACGAATGCACCACGTTTCAAATGATCCAGTGACTTTAGTTCTTGAGTTATTTGTATCATATATGACTTCAGAGCTAAATCCTTTCGTAAAATACGCCACGTTGTGGAAATTGACATATGGGAGCCTTCACTACAACTTTTTTCTCATCATTGCAATATTTTCATTGAATGACTGGAATGAGAACGTGTTTTTAGTTTAACAGTTTCCATAGAACCAGTTATTTTAAATTTATCCACTATATTCTCTATTGTCGCTACAGTTGGACGATTTTTTTCGATCATAAATAGTCCATTTTCATAGTATAGCTGTAAGATTTGTTTACGCCGTTGCAATCTGTACGTTGCCATTTTTATAATTGTCATACTACTTCTCAGATGTGACACTTAAGCTGTTGAACTACCAATAGAAAGACCTTTTAGAATGGAATATTCATTTAAGGTATTTTCGGCAGACGATATACCTACATGTGGAGGTTTGCTGAACCGTTGTGTCGACCTTGTTGTTGGGATGTATGATGCATCAGTAAATTCATTTCTATATTTATATGACTTTTAACATAATCGTTTCAATTGTATAGGTAATCATTTAGTTTTTCATATTTATGGTGTAGAATATTTCATAAATATTTTCGGCGGTTCTAGTTTAAAAACAAGTAGAATAGCATGCCCATCATTTTACACAACATCTGTGTTTCTCGAATTTTCAGCCAAAAATGGTCTCAAACTATTGGGTTTGACTTCTTGGTGAAAAATCCGGGATCAAACCTTCGTATTTCCGTCTGGCCCTGTACTTTCTATAATCCGAAAGATAATAGCTAGAAAATCAGTTAAATCAATACTTGATATCGGCTAAAATATTCATGTACACAAAATTTTGAATATACGTCGAGGTAATTGATATTCAGAATATCCTTGAATTTCAGCATTATATCATTTTATTTTGAGGTTTTCAACATATGAAGCTATTTAATGATTAGAAATGTTGATATAGGATCATCGATTAGAAGGTTTCATAAAGATCGATGATTGAAATGGTCAATGAACATTCCGTCTGGGACGGAACAAGAGTTCCTTGTCGTTCTTCTGGTTGGAACATATGATTTCAGAACTGTTCGTTACTGTTCTCACGGTTCCTAATCTGAAGATGGTAGGTACTGGCGGTACAAGTAAAAGAAAGCGCGGTAAATTCAAATTGTCGATGATTCTAATTGAAAATTAACCTTATTTTCAAAAGTTACTTATTATTTATTTGCCACCTGGTTTATTTGCATAGCTGTTTTCGAGGATATTTTATGTTCGGTGTTTACATATTCAATCGATTCTTTACAAAGGTTTCTCAGATTTTTTGTTTTCAACAAGAGAAGGAATCTATTACAGTAAATGGGAAAATAATGGACAGTTGTTGATGATAGTATATATGTTAATTTTATTTTAGTTCTTTTGTGATTCTATTATTAGTTATTCAACACTCAGAATTCATTTTTCAACATTTTACCGTATTGACAATACTATCGCCATGATGTTGGAAACGTTTCAAAATTATCTGTTCCCACCTGTTCGTGTTGTAGAGCAATTTGCGGCAATTCCATGAGTTCCAGAATAAAGTTCTCTGTGACCCCAGAATTACCAGGAACTGTGACGCGAATAAACCTAGTGTCAAATTGTCCAATAAAAATTCGAATTCGAAGTTAATTTGGGCATAGAATTGGTTGATTAACGAGTTACTACAAGAAATCTAAGTTTATTATTCCCAGCATATTTATTTTCGGTTTTTGAGTCAATTGTCAAAGAGAATATTACAGTTCAGATTCGAATCTACGTAGTTCACAGGCGCTTTCTTCGTAATTTGGACTTGAATTTGAATGTAGTTCAGAAGACAGGAGCTCACTGTAACGATGATATCTATTTCTATAGGAAGAGTTTCGAACAAAACTGAAGGAAAACTGTGAGTACTTATAATTACTCGAAATTATAAATTTGTTAATTTTTTCATATTGTTCGGGGCGATTTTTTTAATATCACTGTGCTCCAGAGACCGGCAGACGAGCTTAGAACAAGCAAAAGCTCCTGACTTCAATTCAGTGCTGTTCTATATTTGTTGTTTACAGTTATTAATATATATATACAGGGTGGCCATTTGAAAACGAAACAGACGAGATTACAGACGAAATAATTTTTTCATAGAAATGCTCAGACAAGTCGATTTCTGTTTCGAGGGCATATTCCACCGAGACAACTTAAGATGTAGGTTACGGACGCATAGCGCTTCAACCCTTGCTACTACAACCCTCACCCCAGATTGTTGCAAATTTTGAATACAGAAATTATCGAAAGCTTTGGGTGAGTGATACCTCATTTGAAAGGTATTTTTTATACTGATTTCAGCACAGTAATTGTTTTTACGGTCGCAATAAGGGACGCGATTTTATGCATTAGTGCTCCTTGAAATATTCTTCAATTAATTATTTGAAAATGAAGTGGTGTTTTCATGGCACTTGTAGTGTTTTTTTGCAGAGGCGAGCAATGAAAAATCGACATTTTGGGCTAAACATCAAAATAACCATGACTGTGGATTCCTTCCTCCAATTCTACTGACAATAACGAAATCTTTAATCAAGATGTCGAACAAACAAAGCTGTTTGTAGATATTTAATGACGCGAAATCACCAATAAATGTCTTCTTCTTCTTCTTCTTCTTCTTCTTCTTCTACTACAACCCTCACCTCCAAATTTTGAATAGAGAAGATGGGATACCTCATTTGAAAGTTATTTTTATACTGATTTCAGGAGCTCAATATTCTTGCTGAATCTCAATCTAAATTATTTTCGATATAATTTGCAGTATTTCCAATAACATCCGGTAACACTTGATCGATAGAAATCTTCAAAAAGTCCAAATAAGTACAATTCTCTAATCAGATTACCAGGTAAGAAAATCAAATCATTAATGATGCCACAGAAATATTCCAGTCCCAATTCGTGAAACGATTTCCGACTTAATTATGAAGTGTTTTCTCAGGTGGCTTCAATATGTTTTCATTTTGTTGATTATTGAATTCATATCTTTTTCAAATAAATGAGAATCAATAATTTTTCATTTAGTACCAACAGATCATTAAGTTGGCTTCCTGGTTTTTTGATGTGAATTATTCTTAGTTTTGAATCGAGACTTGTATGTGTTCTAATTCATTGTTCGACATGGTATATAATTGCAGAGCGGGTGGAAATAATTTCACTTTTTTTTGCAAACAATCAATGTGCGAATAGAACCGCAGAATTCTTCAATCAACGACATTTAGATAAACATGTGAATAGGAAGTATGTTTTGGAATTAGTATCAAAGTTTCAAGAAACCGGGTCCGTGACTAATAAAAAACGAAACATGGAAAGAAATGAAGTAGTTGAAGTAGCTGTTCTTGGACAGATTGCTCTGAATCCAATGACGAGTACGAGGCAGCTAGCACATGAATCTGGTTTTACATGAACTCGAATTGCAAATATTTTGAAGCATCATAAATTCCATCCTTACAAAATCAATCTTTCACACGCACTAAACGAAGATGATTTTGACCGTCGTGTTGAATTTTGTGATACAATGAGTGTACGAGTAATGCTAATCCCAATTATCTGTACAATGTTTGTTTCTCCGATGAGTGTTCGTTCTTTCGAAACGGCACAGTAAATCGACACAATTGTCGTTATTGGGCCGATGCTAATCCGAGATTGTTCCACGAAGTTTATACTCAACAACCAGAAAAACTCAATGTTTGGGCTGGAATATTTGGTGACAACATTGTCAGCCCGTTCTTTTTACCCGGTAATCTTACTGGAGATATGTATTTGGTCTTATTGGAAAATCATATTGATCCCATTTTGACGGAAATTATTGAAAACAATGCTGGAAATTATGTGGAAGATCAGATTGTGTTTCAGCAGGATGGAGCTCCTCCACACTACGCCTTACCAGTTCGAGAATATCTGGATCAGAGATTTGCAAATCGGTGGATTGGAAAAAGGGGTCTGTCAGCTCATGGTGAACAATTTGAATATTTGATTAATTGATGTGAGTTTTTGATTAATTATTTACTTTACTTTGAAAAGTCTTATTTCTTAGATCATTACTTCAAATCGTTCTGATACCGTACAGTTGGAGAATGATTTCAGTGAATAAAACAGCTAGGCAAACATCTGACCCTAGCAGCATTGAGACGTACTGTATGACTTCATTTGCTCAGTGGTAGATGTTTTGTAATTTCAAAAACAAGTACGGAAATTTTGGTGTTTCGGAAGAACGAAATGTCAATTATTCGCAAAAAATTAATTTAAGTGATAAAAGTAACTAACGCATAAATATTTCAAAACTAATGCATAAAATGCATTAGAAACAAAAATCGACCTGTCCGAGCATTTCTATCGAAAAAACTTATTTCGTCTGTAATCTCGTCTGTTTCGTTTTCAAATGGCCACCCTGTATATTAATCATAACTGTAGCGTTTCCAAAGTCTGTTTGAAGTATCTTCATGGAATTATCTGATTTATAAGATTTTTCAGAGCTTTTTGTTGTGCTTTGTTGATATAAGAAATAGGTGTTTTGTTGTTAATGTGCAACAAAGTTTTGATTTTTCATCCATATTTTTCAGCTTTCTCATTATTATCAATATTTCGAACCGTTTTCTCTGCTGCTTAATTGATTTCCTGTTTCAGTATCATCTTATGATTTTTGGGGAAATGGAGACTTTTTCGAGAAGAAATATTTATTTTTCACTCAGATTCTCACTTAATAAATTGGTAACTATGTGAAGATGAATACCAAAATGTTGCACAAATTTCAGCTCTACCCTTGCCAATATACTGGCACATAGCGAACCTGACTTCTCAATTAATTTCTAAGTGATTTACCCAAGACATCATCTCAGAAATTTGTTTATGCGGACGACATTGCTATTACTTATCAACATTTATTATGACATAAGTCATAATAAATGTCAGCCGATAATTTTTTCTCTGCTATTTTTTCAATGAAATAAGTGTTATATCACAACCTTCCCCAACTATGGATGATGATTTCCCATTGAATGGGTTCCATAGCAGACTTCAAACATCAGAAGATCTGAAAAATCATCACTTGGACCGCAAGACCCGATTCGAAGAATCCTCCTTGTAGATTGGCGACAAATTTAGTGTATTAGATTTGAATAAAGAAGGTATTTCTAAAGACAAGAGTGATTATAAAATTTTATGGTGCTGAATTATTCTAGAGACACATAACTAAAAAAAAATCTTCGTGAAAAAGGAACCATAAAAGGTTATTTATTCATTGATTATCTCCTTAGTAAAATTTAAGGTTTAGCTCGTTATGTTAAGAAATCCTTGATTCATAATATCGAGTTAATCCAAAATGGCGAATTTGAGGGTGTTCTTTATTCAAATTTTGTATAATTGTTATTCAGTTCTTTTATCTGCTTTTGTCTTTTTATTTCCAGATTCAATGTGGACAACTTGAAGAAGTCTCTGTTTCCATCAATAGAAGATCACTCTTGAAGGAAGAAGTCCCTAAAATATATTTCAGCTTATTTTTGTACTTTCACACTTGGGCGGGGAGCCAGGGTTTTTTTTACTGGGATTTTTTCCTTAGGCTTTTGTGTGATACGCCGAATTGTATGACACCCCGTCACTAACCCCTGATCTATATGCTTCATTGTTTGCTAACTAAATATTGTAAGCCAAAAGTTCAAAAGAATATATATATATCCTTCATTTAAAAAAAACTTTGCAATTATTAAATTTTTTCTCTCCTGGGGTTCGGCAATAAATTGATATTCTATAATATTCTATGGTGAGGTATTAAAATTTGACATAATCTATAAATAACCATTATTCAATATTTCTGTTTTTGTTTACATAATTAAAACAGATATTCTGATTATAGAAACCAAAAATTTACGCATGTTCAGTAATTAATTATAGTCTAAATAGAATAGATTCTTACTAACGAAAAAACACGTAGTTGGTTTTTCAGAATCCAATGTAGGTGATCAAACCTAATTCCTTCAAGCAAATATAATTGCACACCTAAATCTGAGAATACTTGTAATCTATTCAAGTAATTTGTTATTGGGATTCAGTAGAGAAAATAATCATTAAGCAAAGTAACATCACTGAAAAATAATTATTCGTACTGACATTATTCATTGTTGTTGAAGATTTCGAAAAAGATTGCCATATGTTTTACATTATGATATCAAGAGACCTCATAGACCTGTTCACTGGTCTCTGTCAAGAAGAAACTTCAAAAACATCAGTGTTTGGAAAATCATAGATGATTTTTTCTGGCTTTGAGTGAAAAAAAAAAGCAATGTGACAACCTCTTGCCTTGGAAGTTTTCATAGAAATGATGGTCTTCATGATTTGGAAAATTTAAGAAGAAAATTACAAATGTATGATGATAACATCCAATAATTCTGAGGATTTTTAATTTCTTACTAGAAAGGGATTGTCTATAATCTTGAAGTAGTAAGAAATTATAGTAGAAGAACGAAAATCTGTTTATGGTGTTGAATTATTTTTAACAGAAAATTAGTATTTTGTATCTTTCTTCTGGATATGATCCTCATCAGATGAAACATGAGGAGAGTGAATCATTTCTTAGAGGGAAAATAATGTTTTTAAACAATTCAGATTCAATAGTGGATGCTGTGGAAGGTATTTTTCATTCAAATTAAACTAGACTCAGAGGGGTATTTGCCCAATGTGAAAACTAAAAATGCTTATAACTTTTTATCGCAGCTGAATTTGGAAAAACCGTAATGGAAAAAGTGTTTCTTTTGATCTCAAGAACCTATGGTTAAAATTAACGCAGTGGTCAAAGACTCACCCTGTATAAATTTCAATATGGTTTCAGGGCTATTCACGTTGTTTCAGGTTCTTTCTTGGAATGGGTTATAAATTTCAAACAAGTTTAATATGTATATTCTGTATTCAGTTCTTTTTTCTGCTTTTGTCATTTTATTTTCAAATTCGATATGTGCAATTTGAAGAAGCCTCTGTGATTATTACATGAAGACCACTCTTGAAGAAAGAAGTCCCTCAAATATTTTTAAGTTCATTTCTGGACACACAACAATACTTATGCGGGGAGCCAGGGACTTTTTTATCTGGGGTTTTTTCCTACGCTTTTATGTCATACACCGAATTGTATGGCACCCCGTCACCAACCCTAGCGAACATTTGTTTGTAAGCTAATAGTTCAAAAGAATATATATTTATATATAATTTATATATAATACTATTTATGAAAAAGTTTGTTGACGATATAATAACAGCATTACCTGAAAAAAATATTCAAGAAATACAAACATGCTTCAATTCTTATTCCAAAAATCTCCAATTTACAGTAGAAACTGAGAATTCTGATCAATCAATACCCTTTTCAGATATGAAAGTATACAGACACAACAACAAAATAAAACTCGAATGGTACAGAAAGGAGACACATTCAAATAAGATCATCCATTTCAATTCCGATCATAGTTTGAATGTGAAAATAAACACCATAAAACAAATGAAAAATAGAATAAATAAAATATGTCATAAATCATTCAGACAACAGGGAATAAGAAAATTACATCAAATTTTAAAGCAAAACGTATATCCCAACAATATGTTAAAGAAACTTTTGAATGCAGATAATGAAGCATCACCCCAAACCATCCAAAACCTAAACACAAGTAGAGTACATATCCCATCATATCCCAATATACACGGTCTAACATCAAAACTAAAAAATATATTCAAGGACGAAACTGTAAAAATTGCTACATACAACATAAAAACAGTAAAAAATCTGTACAGTAAATTGAAAGACCCTATACCAACTAAACATAAAAGTAATGTAGTATATAAGATTGGGTGTACAGATTGTGAACGTGAGTACATTGGACAAACATCCCAAAAGGTAATAAATAGAGTAGCAATCCATAAATCAGATGTAACCAAACACCACCAAAGATGTGCTCTAGCATTGCATGCACACAATTTGAAACACAGAATGGACTTCGACAATGTCACAGTGTTAAAGACAGAAAATAATTACCAAAAGAGATTAGTGCATGAAATGATTGAAATAAACAAAACTGATAATGTCATAAACAAAAAAAATGATACCAACAATGTAAGCTCGATATATAGTTACCTCTTAAATGAGTCAAAATACAAAAAATTTTTACGATGGCCCTATAGAGGAGTAATTTACCCAGAAAGATCACAGAGGAGAAAGTCAAAACTACAAATCATAGAGGACCGAAACATAACCTATGATTTTTATCAAAACAATGAAATTGTCAAAATATAATGTCGTAGACCTTTTTGTTGGTTTTAGATGACTGGTTTCCTCTTTTATTTTATAACATGACGAATCTCTTATTGCTAGATACTAATAATTTAATAAATCTAACATTCAGTAAGTAAGAGAACAAAACAAGAAAATAATTTTATATTATATTGTTATTATTGTACTTTTATAGAAGCCCTGAGGAAGCATTACATAAAATGCGAAAGCTTGGCAAAGAATAAATAGTATTAATTCACTTATCCTCCAACTCTGAGTCGACAAACCCTTATTCAAGTCATATATTATACCTATAGGACTCTTAATCACACTGAAAATATTTATATATATATATATATAGTGAACTTTTTTAGTAGGCTCCTCATTCGAACGATAATTCGAGGGAAGAAAGACGTGAATGTCAGATCGCACAAACCAATCTTCGAATCCTTCACACCATCGACCTCTCAAACAACCTAAGTCCAAATCAATTACCAACAGACGAAAATTAAAATCGAACAACCCTAAAAAACAAAGTGGTCTCTGGATATCCAGGCCGCCAACCCAAGTCACATCGATTTTCCGGTTGGGCACACAGGTGGCCACACTGCGTTTGTATCCCGAAACGACAGCGTAATTGCACGTGAATAAATGAACCTGCACGAGAGCGATAATGAGTCGTCACACATGGGCCTTGTCCGGAAACAAAAGTCGAAGGTGACTTCCGCCCAGGTAATGGGTCTGAGGATGACGTGATGGTCTGAAAGGGGCTGGCGGTAGGTCGTTATCCCTCTTATGGCATGGGATTTTTGATAAGTAGTGGTCTAATTGAATCATGGAAGGATATAATTTGGGCAATTTGTCGGTTATGTATATAATATAGTCACTCAGGAATTGATAGTGTCGAAACGGTATTCGACAGGAAAAGAAAGTTTTCTTCAACAAAAAGCTGTATTAGTTAATTCCAAACAGAGAGTATGTATTTTTGACTGAATTTTCCGAAAACCCTTGTGATTCAACCTAGTACTCGCTCAATTATTAAATCAATGTTCCTCGGAATTTCAGACTGAACTAGGTGTCCCAAAAGGTTCGGTATTAGGACCATTACTATTCATATATGTATGGAAGAATTACGGGATCACATAAAGAAGGCAGAAATTCTTGTAAATATATATACATATATACATATCTTACCGAAATTGCCATATACTGTTTTACTCGTGAAAAAGTTTGTGGATGACATCATGATGATAGTACCAGAAACATTTATTCAACTGACATTTGACTTGTTCAACTCGGCTTGTGCAGATTTACAGTTCACACTAGAAACAGAAGATCTCCACCACTCAGTACCCTGCCTAGACACTAGAGCATATAGACAAGATAAATTGGTAAAACTGAAATGGTATAGAAAGGACACACGTTCAGACAAAATTATTCATTTCCACTCGGACCATGGCTCAAATGTAAAAATAAACACAATAAACCAAATGAAAAGGAGGATATCAAAAATATGTCATAAATCGTACATAAAAAAAGGATTAAAAAAATTACACCAAATTCTTGAAGAAAATGATTATCCGAACAGCATGATTAAGAAATTACTATATGCTAATAGTATCTACCACTAAAACTGAACAAATAGAAGAACAAAATATGACAACAAATAGTACACATTATGCATCGTATCCAAATGTTTCAAACTTGACAGGAAGATTGAAGAATGTGTTCAGAGAGGACAACATCAAAATTGCAGTCCAAAATCAAAAAATGGTGAGGTCATTCTACACAAAAATCAAGGACCCCATTCCAAAGTAATGTCGTTTATAAAATAAAGTGTGAGACTTGCGACAAATGTTATATAGGACATACCTCCCAATGGGTGAAAAGTAGAGTAATGCTGCATGGATTGGACATAAGAAAATACCC
Organism: Micraspis discolor; assembly: GCA_030674115.1. Taxonomy (NCBI): domain Eukaryota; kingdom Metazoa; phylum Arthropoda; class Insecta; order Coleoptera; family Coccinellidae; genus Micraspis; species Micraspis discolor. The sequence continues at coordinate 248,026 of JARTUT010001755.1, read as the reverse complement.
AGAGAGATGTGCATCGGCTGCTCATGCGCATAATCTTGACTATCAAGTGGATTTCGAGGGTGTTGAGGTACTCATGACAGAGAGAAATTATAAAAAAGATTTGTTCACGAAATGATAAACATAAACAAAGAAGATAAAACCATAAATAAGAAGACAGATACGAACAAATTAAGCTCTATATACAGTTATTTGTTGGAAAGGATAAAAATGGAACCTTTTTATGACGGCCCAGTAGATGAATAAAGAAGACCAAGAACATAGAGGAGTGAGAGACTAGTTTTCCTGAAAAACAGAAAAATAACCATCAAAAATTAAATTACATTACTGTGTTACCTTAGATGAGAGTTACTTGATTGTGAATTTAAAAATAAGAGCATCAACCAAAAGAATTTTTCGAATTTTAAAATAGATTCAGATGACGTGTTTTGTGAAATGAAATCAAAAATAAACTTTTTATTGTTTTTATTAATTATAACGATTGTGGCAGATGTTGTCCATGTATTCGGTAATTTTTAATTTTTCTTCTTTTTGGGTTGGTAATAAATTTAATATTTTAGGTTAAGGTATTGAATTGCGACTTTATCTATGAATTAACTTTTTTCTGTAACCACGTTTTTTTACTGAATTACCTAATTATAACCAAAACAAAACAGATTCATCATAACATGAATTTTTTTCATTAAAAAGTACCTACGGGGTTTCCAGAAACAAATTTATGTTCTTATAATCAGATTCCTCAAAGCAAATGGAATTGTACACCTGAATCTATGAATGCTTATAATTTTTCAAAGTAAATTGTTATTGGAATTCATAACTGAAGAGAATCAGGATAATCGGAAGAAGAAAAAAGGTGTTCTTAAATGAATTCTATACATTTATACAACGACATCGGTAAATGTTGTTGAAGATTTCATATAGGATTTTCACTTTTTTTATGGTATATAAAATTAATATCCAATGATCCCAACAACAACAATATTTTCAAGCGAATTAAACTATCATCCTCATTACAAGATACAGTACTAATTCTTTTGAATTTTTGAATTAGTTTTCTGCATATGTTCTTATTAAACAACATGCTTCCCTATCTTCTCGTATTATGTCATCCATCCCAACACGTTCTCACTTAATCATACTCTATATCACATACGCAATATCCTCAATTCATATTTACGTGAATATTGCTCAAATTCGTGAAGATTCTCTCACAGACCAAATGGAAGCTGCACCAAACTAATTTAGATCTCCATACATTTCTCAAACATCTTATTCACTTGAAAATCAACCCCTTTCGTAAACACTGACTTCATCAATTTACTATTTAGTTCACATTTTGATCACCTCCAATAGATGTTATTTCTCTTCCTCTATCATATTTCAGAATATCTCTTTGCACTATAAACTCATTACGATTAAGGTACTTAAGTCCCTTAATTTCAGGTTAACTATACGTTTCAACTGGACTAGTCACAGTATCCTACCAATGACGTCTGTTCGAGATGTCTATGTAAAACTTCTCAATATTATATAGGTAGTCTTAGAAACTGTTGAACCTTATTGGATGTATCACTTGATTCCAGACTGATTGCATCTCAAATAAATATAAATTTTAACTATCTCACGGCTTGATCTCATTTTCTTCATCAACTAGTCGTGCTATCTCATCTCAAATGAGTGTTGCATTTAATGATTATAGTTCTCAATCTTGCTATATTTTACACCATTCGCTATAAAAATAACTGACCACAATTCTTCAATTATTAAAGGGAGCTATCTCCTTTACTGATATAAAATTATAATACCGTAGGCATGGACTATTTTGTGATGAATTTCTCTGCTAACTAAGTAAGATACTTTTTCTTAAATTTTCTTAAATGTTCTGTATTTGTTGGAATTTCATTTATTTATTTATTGAGTAACAAGAATAACAAACAGATGATGAAATGTTTCATTAGATAATTAAGCATTTTATCATCTGTTCTTCTAACAGATAAGACACAGTAAACGATGTTAATCATTTTATATCTTTTCAAAATCCTGTCTTATTAAAATACAAACCTCAACTTTTCAGTTTTCAATGAAAATTTTTGTTCTTCTGATCGAAGATAGTCAAGAATTCAAACTCTGTTATTACAAAGTTAGTGTTTTAATTGATCGAAAATTCTATAACTGCAAACTTCGTATTCAATTGATAGATACTTCCTTCCTTGTAGGTCTTACGATTTGAATTATTAGGCAACAAGCAAAGCTCAATCTAGCTCAACTTTCACTGAACTGATTTAAAATGTAATTCATTTCTCTTTTTCGTTTGCCAAGTTACAACTTGATGAATTTTCAAAATGTAGAGAAAACCAAATTTCATAGGCTTATAACTCCAGAACCAATCGACGGATTTGGCACAATAATAAACTTGCCCAAAATATTGATACATTTAACATATTCTGACAATATGTAAACTCTAGCTCATCTATTTCATAAGAGAGTATACGACCGAAAGAACATACTAAAGTTTGACACTGTATTCATTATAAGTCTAACCCAATCGATTGAGACCATTTTCGGCTCGATATTCGAAAATTAGAGGCATTTGGACGATAGCATGCTGTTCTACTAAAATAAGCGCACAGAAATATGTAAACTGCTTGTACTGAGAACATATATGTTGACCACTGAAGTAGGAATAAAGAAAACATCAACAGACTAAGATCCCCTTATAATTGAAGTGTAACTTCTCATCCCTAATGAAGTCAGTTCCACTCAAGTAATAAGTGAGGCAACTTGTAGAATCAATGTATTCATTAGGGAGTGATTTCAGCAAAACCAACAAACACATCCTCGGAATCAACGTCTGATGAACCTCATCTTCGAGAATAGTCAGCTTCATTACCGGAGGTTCTATCAGCATTTGACATCATTGTGTCGATACGCAGATTGAGATATAATTCGACTCGCCGAGGGTGAACAGGCCAACACGGACAGGGTGGTCAATATTGACATTTTCGTAATGAACGGATTTCTCTATCCGACTACCTTTACATCCAAATGTCAAATAGTCCGATAGTTGTAAGGAGAACAAACAATTAAATGTTAGCATTTGTATCCTCCGGGGATGATACATATTCAGAGGATTCTGAGCCTACCCTTCTGGCTACTGTTCGGTTTCTGGATAATAATTTTATTAACGAATGACTAGGATGAATAAATGAGGTATTTTCAGTCTGTCGAAGTTTAGTGTGCTCGTACTCGAACACCACGATTTTAAGGCATGGGAAAGTGGAAAATCGCACGGACACATCAATTGCAGATTCGTGTATCAGCACAACTCCGAGATTCTTAATAAGGTTGAGTGGTGTTGTGATATATATATATATCCTTTTGAACTTTCGGCTTACAATATTTAGTTAGCAAACAATAAAGCATATAGATCAGGGTTAGTGACGGGGTGTCATACAATTCGGTGTATCACATAAAAGACTAGGAAAAATGCCCCAGTAAAAAACACCATGGCTCCCCGCCTGAGTGTGAAAGTACAAAAATAAGCTGAAATATATTTTAGGGACTTCTTCCTTCAAGAGTGATCTTCTATTGATGGAAACAGAGACTTCTTGAAGTTGCCCAGATCGAATCTGGAAATAAAAAGACAAAAGCAGAAAAAAGAACTGAATAACAAAAATACAAAATTTGAAAGAGATAAAGAAAACACCCTCAAATTCCCCTTTTTGGATTAGCTCGATATTGTGAATTAAGGATTTGTCAACATAACAAGCTAAACCGTAAATTTTACTAAGGAGATAATCAATGAATACATAACCTTTTATGGTTCCTCTTTCACGAAGATTTTTTTTAATATCCGTATGTGTCTCTTCAAGGAGAACAATCTCAGCACCATAGTCCTTTGTTAGTTTAGAAATATAATCACTCTTGTCCATAGAAATACCCTCTGAATTCAAATCTAATACACTAAATTTGTCGCAAATCTACAAGGAGGATTCTTCGAATCGGGTCTTGCGGTCCAAGTGATGATTTTTCAGATCTTCTGATGTTTGAAGTCTGCTATGGAACCCATTCAAAGGGAAATCATCATCCATAGTTGGGGAAGGTTGTGATATAACACTTATTTCATTGAAAAAATAGCAGAGGAAATATTATCGACTGACATTCATTATGACAAGTGGAATATTATTCGAATAATTGACAAGAACTTGAAATATAATATATAATATATGTCTTATGATAACACATTTGGATGATATTTTTCAGTAGTACCTGATACTGATATTCCTCACAAAATTCCTAACGATCACGAAATAATAATAATAATAACAGTAATAATAATCTTTATTAATTCATTCAACACATTCAACAATGTATGGGACAGGTCAGGAAAATGCACTGAACAAAGTATTCATTAAGCAAAAAGAGAACCAAGAAAAAATCTTAAGATCCTAGAAAATATCACAAAGATATTCATCTACACTGTAGTAACATTTCTCGTACAACAATGCTTAGACTGCTGAACGAAAACACTTTCAGTCCAGAATTTTTTTTCTGGTAGTTCATTAAAAAGTTTGGTACATATGTGTGTTGTAGATGATTCAAATTTGCTGGTGTTATGCTTAGGTATGGACAACAAACTTACATTTCTGGTGTTATAATGATGAAAGCTAGAGATCTACACAGAGAAGCTTTCATTTTCCTTAGTGTTGACAAGACATTCATAAATAAAGATACATGGAACAGTCAAGATTTTATTTTTACGAAAGATACAGGATGTTCGTAAGCTAAAAACGAAGATCATACGTAAAATACGTTTTTGTGTAATAAGTAATCTAATGGAATTAATTGGGTTACCCCAGACCTCGATGTTTTATGACAGATGAGGATAAACTAGGTCATAATAGACATTCAACAATGTTTCGAGATAAAGTGAGCTCCTCAGTCTACTTATAGCGTAAAAGGAGGAGAGTTTTTTACTATCAAAGTAAACATGTTCGCACCATGTTAAATTGCTATCGACTATTACACCTAAAAACTTCGTGGAATATTTGGCACGGAGAACCTCCTTTCCAGATCAGACTTAACTCTCAGTTCAAATTTTATCACTTCAGTTTAACCCCCATTTCGTATAAGTCCATTTGCCTGACACCATGATGTGAAGTTTTTTAATAACAATTCACACAGATGAATGCGCTCGCCTTAACTAACTACATGGTCCGATAAATCTTTCATGAATAGTATAAATAATAACGGTTCTAGTTTCGAACCTTCTGGGATACACAGGTCAACGTTAAATTCAGCATTGATCTTCCACCCTTACAGTTAATTTACGATTGGTCACGAAACTTACAATCTATTCCAAGAAAGTACCACGAAATCCAGGATTATAGAGTTTACTTTCAAGGAAACTTGGATCAATGGTATCGAAGACTCGTGCCAAGTCAAAAGAGGGACCAGCAACAGTATAACCTTTGTCCAAACAAGACTGAACGAACTGAAGAAAATCCACGATAGCGGTCATAGTTGAGCTTCTGGATCTGAAACCATATTGACAGCCGGCAATAATATCGAATTTAACCAAGAATGAAATTATGCGATTTAGTATTATTCCTTGTGTAACTTTTGAAAATAATCTTACTATTGAGATTGGGCGATAGTTGGCCACATCATTCACCTCATACTTTTTGTGTATTGGAATAACAGTTGCTAGCTTGAAATAACTAGGAAAAATGCCACAAGAAACTGATTCAATAATGGGATGGGTGAAATGTTCAGAAATATCATCCGCTATTAGTTTTAATATGCTTACAGAAACCAAATCACGACCAGTAGATTTTTTATTCTTCAATTGATTCATTGCAACAATAACTTTAATTCTATCTGTGTGGTGGAAGTAGAAAGTATCATTGTGAATAGAAGAGGTTGTACAAATTTGACTTAGTTCATTACCGTAATTTCGTTCTAGGCTCAATTTAGCAATATTATATTTCGCAAAAGAATTGGCTACATCTACATCTTCAGAAATCATTTTACAGTCAATATTCAATTTAAATTTACTATTACTATTTTAGATTGCCCTACAATTTCTATATTCACTATTCTCCAAAACATTTTATTTCTATAATCAGATATTCTTATCAAGTGATCAAAAAAGCTCCACTTGGTCATCTTTATCATGCGGTCAAAAGTCAAAAGCATTCTTTCCGTCCTTGTACAATTTTAGGGATTGACTAGTTCTCAAATTAATGTGAAGCCAATGAAGATGTTTCAATTCGTCACTAGCTTCCCTTATTCTGGGTGTTTTTTCTATGTTAGTTCTTATATTATTATAAATTGAAACTCTCATTAATAACTCTCATATAATAATAATACTAGCTAAAATAACAATGGAGTATTTATTTACTGTGTCCATGAAGTTCGCTCCCACTTTCTCCAAAATTACGTTAGTGAGTCAATGATACAAGTGTGAAAGGAGCGAATTCCGGTAAGAACTAACGTCACAAATCATTTTCTATCAGAACAATTTTAGAAAGCATTTGCAAAAGGTCGGATTTCGTTAGCACTCTTGTTAAGCTACTTTCGAGTAGTTATTCACTTTCAAAAATCACATCTCACACACATTGATCATTTTAAGATCGTACCGAAGACCTCGGGGTGGAAATAATAATAATAATAGGTCTTCATTTCAGAACATTTCCCGTAACAAGCCAAGAAAAGAAGTGAAATAGTGTCAAATTCAAAATAACTAAAGATCAAAGCTGACCAAATCATAGGGTTTCATATCTAATAACAAACTATATATTTTTTCCTTAAAAATATTTACATTCTCTATTTCCTGAATTTCTTTCGGTAATTTGTTCAAATTTTCAGACATCTTTATTCAACTTGACTATGAGTTGTTGAAAGATTATTGTTTGGCAACTTGTAAGATAAAGTTCGCGTATTATTAAAAGATTTGAGGTTGACATGATTAGAAAATAGTATATTCTAAAACAAGAAACTCATTGGAGCATCCCTTTATTAAGATACAGCCCCTCAAAGGGAGAACATAAAATTTGTATAACAATTTTTTTCACAAGCACCAAAAAAGTTACAATATTGAAATTGACCTAACGTTTGCAACTAGCAGAAAGACACTTATCCAGTTATTTGTTTGGTTTACTCCATTGTTGTAATTATAATTGCATTTAGTTAGTTAGTGTTAGTGTTTGCCACTGACCAGACAGTTTTGTTTTTATTACCTGAAAATTTTATTATTTTCCTATAATTAAGTTTTTTATTTTGAATTAATAAGCTGTCATATTCACGTTTAACTTTGTTGTACTCATTTATAAATCTCTCATCATTTCTCCTGCATACTAGCAGGACATCCAATCTTTGTTTCATTTGCTTCTGAGAAGAGCTTGGCTGTTTGTACTTTTTGTTTCTCATTTGAAAATTTTTGAGTGGACAAGCTACATTAAAATGTTTCAAAAATATATCATGGAAAGCATCGAATTGATTATTGACATCATGCGAGTCATTCAGAACTGACCAATTCTGATTGCTCAGTAGAGCTTTCAACACTTGAATATTTTCATATGAGCAAATTCTTTTACATCCTAACTGTTCTCTGGGCTCCTCCTGCATGAATGTGATTATCTGCACGTAGCCAATACTCCAATACTAATATTCAATAAGAGTGGGATTCAAGGATTTAAATTATAGCAAGTAATTATCCTAATCTTGAAGGGTAATATCCCCGGAAGTATTAGTTTTTCGAGTATAAAAACGACATCAATGTATTTGTATGATAGTACTGCATTAAAAAGTTTTATTCAAGAAAATCAACTCGAGAAAATTATATTTGTCTTCTCCGAACCTACTGAGCCGATTTGGTCGAATGACGAATTCGTCCGAAAAATTGATTTCTCAAACCATCTCAGAATATTTCTGCTTTCAAGCTCATTATGTTCGGACGTAACCGTTCCTTCGGACGTACAGCATCGATTTTGATTACGGATTCTTCATCAGTGAGTCCAAACAAAACGCTTGATACCATTTTCATCCAAATATTCGAAACATACCGACATTTGAACAAATCTAACAAAGCACTCTGTTCAGATGAACAACAGCGCTATAACTTATGCATTCGGAAAGTCCACCGTTAGTAACTATTTGTAGGACAAAAATTTTGGTTTGTAAGTTAACCTGAAGAGAGAAAAAGGCAAACCTTAATGTACGAAGTTATCATGCACATTTCGAAAAAGAAGGAGATTTTTCTTGCATTGGTTAGTAAGTCGTCAGTCACGATTGGTAAGTCAGAAATTTTTGTTTGTAACTCGAAGACACTGGTGAAAAAAACGCAATCCTTTCGGTGCTGGGTTCACTGGCATCTTATTTAGGATATTTTTCGAAATTAGAAAATGTGGTTTGAAAGTCTTTCGATACTAACTAATTAAAATTTAAAAATGTTTTTTTACCGTTCCTGCAATCAGAAAAAATAGTACCCACATTCTCGAAAAAGGAGGAATTTTCTTGCATTGAATTGTGAGTCGTTTGTTTCTATTTGTAAGTCAAAAATATTTTTTTAAATAAACTCAAAGTGAGATAATGTCATTTTTAAAAGCAAAATTACCACCAACATTTTGGAAAAGGAAGTATATTTTTTTATTTGGTTAGTAAATCATAAGTATGATAATTATTTGCGAGTCAAAAATTTTCGTTTGTGAGTAAACCTGAAGTGAAAAAATGACATCTCTTAACAATGAAGTTAGTAACAACACTTTCGAAAAATTAGGACAGTTTTCTTGCCGTGGTTAATCGTTATTAACCATCTGTAAGACGAAAATTTTCGTTTTTGCGTAAACCGGAAGTGAGAAAATGGATTGCTTGAAGTGTGAAGTTTACACCATTTTCAAAAATAGAAGTGTTTTTTTTCATTCGTTTTCGCATCGTTATCAACTATTTCAATATTTTAATTCTCAGGTTCTGTCTTTCATATAAGGAGAAAATGAGATTGAATCAGTGCGAAATTATATATTTATATATTTATTATATTTATAATATTTATATTTATTATAATATTGAATCTGGAAGCTAAAGACTCATAAACAAGAAAGATTAGAAGACATTTTCTGACCATAATCATTTCATACTGAATTGAATAATTTCAAATTATCGAAATCATCATTGCAATATTTTCCACATTTTTTTAAGAAAGCTACAAATAACTATTGAAAATTTCAAACAGAATCAAAACAACAAGGAACCACAGAACACTATTTTAATAGGAACTACCCACCACAGAGACGTTATAATAACATTTTAATGTGGTAATAATTCACTATAGTTATTCGAAAAACAATTATAACTAAATATCAATAAGGGAAAGAGATATTATCTTTCATTTAAATAAATTTTGCAACTATTAATCTATTCTCTCCTGAGGTTCGGTAATAAATTAATATTCTAAGGTAAGGTATTAAAATTTTACATTATCTATGAATAAACTTTATACTATATTTATATTTTTGATTACATAATTAGATCAAATACTCTAATCTTAAAACCAAAAATTTACGCATGTTCAGGGCAAGTTCAGTAATTAATTATAATCTAAGAAGAATAGATTCATAGTAATGATCTAACATAATTATTTTATTGAAGAACACCTAGTAGGTTCCTTAAAAAGCAAAATTAGGTGATCAAACTCATATTTCTTCAAGCAAGTATAATTGAACACCTAAATCTGGGAATACTTGTAATCTGTCCAAGTAAATTGTTATTGAGATTCAGTACAGAAAATAATCATCAAGCAAACTAATATCAAATATCAGTGTTTGGAAAATCATAGATGATTTTTTCTGGCTTTGCGTGAGAAAAAAAGCAATGCGAGAAACTCATGCCTTGGAAGTTTTCATAGAAATGATGATTTTCATGATTTGGAAATCTTAAGAAGAAAATTACAAATGTATAATGATAACATCAAATAATTCTGAGGTTTTTTTGGAATTTATCACTAGAAAGGGATGGTTTATAATCTTCTAGTAGAAAGATATTATGGTAGAACAACAAAAATCTATTATTATAGTGTTGACTTTTTTTCAACAAGAAAATTACTATTTTGTATCTGGACCTCATAATTGGAACCCGTTTTTATCGAATAGTTTCCTGAAAGAAGCAAAAGCGAAAATTCTGAGTTAGTTTTGAAATTGCAAAATCAACACAGAAAGAAATCTGACAAAGACAATATCCTAGAACATGCAGAAATATCCACCAACATTTCGATCTCCTCCCTCCGACAATGCCGTCCGAGGGATTAAATCACCATCGTCCAGCAGCCTTTTCCTACGGTAATCCTTCATTCGAACAAACTCCCTAGGGAGACCGGTTATGCACCGGCGAGTTCAGAAGAGATCGAAAGCTATTAGGGATTTAATTACAGGAGAGGAAAGTTCGCATAATAGCATAATACAGAAAGCTCGGAGAGAGCCAGACTGTATGTGTGTGTGTGCCCTGAAATGCATGCAGAAAGCACATATCGAGGGATGGCAAATGGCTGGGAGGTTTAAGGGGATGGTTGGAGAGGGGTCTGCAACGGGCCCTGTGGTGGGTAACTGGCCAGCCTGCCCTCATTAGCGTGTAAAACTCGGGTTAGGTACAGTTTTATCATGCGTTCAATGCTCGGGCCCACCATGCCACCAACGAGTTGGCAAGATTTATACTACAAACATATGGATATGTGTGCATACGAATGTAGAGGTGGAAGAAGTTAAAAACATGGAAATTTCAGAAAAATGAATCGATATCATGCTTCTTTCGTTTTATCGCATATTGAAAAATTTCAGAGATGGAAAACAGACGGGAAGTGCATCTGTCAGGTCTAAGGGGCGATAATAATTAACTGAAGGTGAAGAGATAATGGGTAGGTGGAGGGAATATTTTATAGAATTACTGGAGGGACAAGAAATTAAGAAGAAACAGGTGAGATTGGCACATAGGGAATGGAGGAACAGTGTGGAGAAGGAAAGGAGAACCAAATACTGATTGATGAAGTAAATGTGGCAATAAAGAGACTTGAAAAATGGAGAAGTAGTAGGTTCGGATCAAATCACTCCTGAGATGTTGAAGAATATGAGGGTAAATGGTATCTTTAGAGAAATTTGTCAAAGGGCATCGACTGTAGCAAACATACCTGAATATCGGAAAATGCAATGACTATAGAGGAATTAATTCAATGAGTACATCACTGAAGGTGTGTGAGGTAATATTGGGAAGGAGAGTCAGAAATTATACTAACAAGCCTTTGGAAAATATTCAAAGTGGATTAATGAAGGGCAAAAGTGTACATTAAAATGTCTATCTTGCGTTTGTATACCTTGTAAAGGCTTTCGATACTGTAAGAAGAGACAAAATGTTGGAAATACTGAGGAAGGGAGAAATAATTTGAATTGTGTAATATACAGGAATATGAAGTCAGGGTGGTTCAACATCGAAAAAGGACTCAGACACGGAAGAGTATTGAGCCCTGCACATTTGGTTGTATATCAGGATGAGATCAATAAGGAAACTATAGAAAAGATGAGAACTCTGAATGTTGGATACTGAATGATGCAAGAAGTGTAAACCTCAATGTTTGGTTCAGCAAATGGCTCAGTCATGATGGCAGAATCAAAGATTGCACTGCAGCAGAATATGGATGTTTTAAATGAGATACTGAAAACCAATGGAATGGAAATAAATAAGATGACAAAGGTAATAGCGATTCCGGTAAGGAAGTAGGATGAAGATTTGAGAATAACGATTGACCAGTACAGGAGCAAACTGAGCAAGTCAGTTATTTCCCTTATTTTGAGGTGGATATAAATAATATTGGTATTCCAAAAAAGAAATATTGAAAAGAGAGTAGAAAAACGAAATAAATTGTTGTTTGCTCTGAACAGAAAATTTTTGAGAGAAGGTTAATAAACGAGAAAAGCAAGATGACAGTATAAAAGAGTGTATTTTGACCAGTCCTGGCTCACGGTTGCGATACATTGGTAACTGCACGGGAAGCTGTTCAACATTAAATCCAGAAGAGTATCGATCTCCCACCATCACAGTTAATTAACGATGGGTCACGAAACTAACAATCCATTCCAAGAAAGTACCTCCTTGCAGATTGGCGACAAATTTTGTGTATTGGATTTGAATATAGAGGGTATTTCTAAGGACAAGAGTGATTATATTTCTAAACTAGCGAAGGACTATGGTGCTGAGATTATTCTCCTTCAAGACACACATACGGATACTAAAAAAATCTTCGTGAAAGATGATCCATAAAAGTTTATGTATTCATTGATTATGTCCTTAGTAAAATTAACGGTTTAGCTTCCAAAAAAAATCCAAAATATCGATTTAATCCAAAAGGCGAATTTTGAGGGTGTTTTTTATCTCTATCAAATTTTGTATTTTTGTTATTCAGTTCTTTTTTCTGCTTTTGTCTTTTTATTTCCAGATTCGATGTGGGCAACTTGAAGAAGTCTCTGTTTCCATCAATAGAAGATCACTCTTGAAGAAAGAAGTCTCTAAAATATATTGCAGCTTATTTTTTTACTTTCACACTTAGGCGGGGAAGCAGGGTTTTTTTTTACTGGGTTTTTTTCCCTAGGCTTTTTTGTGATATGCCGAATTGTATGACACCCCGTCACTAACTCCTGATCTATATGCTCTATTGTTTGCTAACAAAATATTGTAAGCTGAAAGTTCAAAAGAAAAAAAAAATATATATATATATACCACGAAATCCAAGACTATAGAGTTTACTTTCAAGGAAACTGGGATCAATGGTATCAAAGGCTGGTGACATGCCAAAAAGAGACCAGCAACAGTATAACCTTCGTCCAAAAAAGACTGAACGAACTGAAGAAAATTCACGTCATAGTTGAGCGTCCGGATCTGAAGCCATGTTGACAGCCGGCTATAATATAGAATTTAACCAAGAATGATATCATGCGGTTAAGTATTATTCTTTCTATAACTCTTGAAAATACTCTCAATATTGAGATTGGGCGATAGTTGGCCATATTATTTACCTCATCCTTTTTGTGTATTGGAATAACAGTTGCTTGCTTGAAACAACTAGGAAAAACGCCACAAGAATCTGATTCATTAATGAGATGCGCGAAATGTCCAGAAATATCATCCGCTATTAGTTTCAATATTCTTACAGAAACCAAATCATGACCACTAGATTTTTTATTCTTTAACTGATTTATTGCACCAATAACTTCAATTCTATCTTCAGGGTGGAAGTAGAAAGTATCATTGTAAATAGAAGAGGTTGTACAAATATGACTTAGTGCATTACCGTAATTTCGTTTTAGGCTAAATTTAGCAATCTCAGAAAAATATTTCGCAAAAGAATTGGCTGCATCTGCATCTTCCGAAATCACTTTACCATCAATATTCAATTTGAATTTACCATTATCATTTATAGATTTCCCTGCAGTTTCCATATTCACCATTCTCCAAATCATTTTATTTCTATTATCAGATATTCTCATCATGTGAGCAAAAAAGCTCAACTTGGTCATATTTATCATGCGGTTAAAAGCATTCATTGCTTCCTTGTACAATTTTTGGGATAGATTAGTTTTCAAATTAATGTGAAGCCAATGAAGATGTTCCAATTCATAACTAGCTTCCCTAATTCTGGGTGTTATCCAATTTTTTTCTATGTTAGCTCTTACATTATTATAAACTAATGGACAATGATACTCAATGAGGCACCTTATTGTGTCAACAAATAACATATTTACATCTGCATCTGCATCAGCAAATTCAACAGATTCTGAGGTGACATATTTCTGCACAATTTACGTTGAGGACAATTTTCATGTCTCACTGTGATATTGTCAAGGAAAGAATCTAGTAAAAAAGCTCTATGATCACCAAATTGAACTGAAAATACGTCAGCTTTACAATCTTTTATTTCTTCATTTGTTACAACATAATCGATCTTCGAGGAGGATGTCTGGCCTAATATATTGGTGAAAACCCTTGTTGGTTAATTGAAGTAATTTTTAACCGAAAACAGTCAAATAAATCATTCAGAAGCTGAGTATGCTACAAACTCACCTGAAGATAATCAACATTTATATCACCACAGAGAAATATATGTTAGCTTGTTTGAAACAGTGCTGTAGTACATTTGATAAGTGTGAGATGAACATTTCAAAATTGGCTGATGGTATACACTGATGACCCCAAACGCACTTTCCCCAAACATTAACTTAACTGCACTACACTCACATTTCACCTCTTCAGCGAAATTCGCTACCTATATTTCCAAACAGTCCAAACCGTCTCTCGAAAAAATAGCGACACCCTCGTGTTCACGCTTTGAGCGGCAAAAACTAGCCACCAGTTTATAGCCAGGAAATTTAACAACTTCCAGACACTCCCTCGAACACCAATGTTCAGCAATAGAAAATATATCGGGGTTCTTTTCAGTTATCAGAAGTAATATCAAATCAATTTTGTTATTGATGGATTGAACATTTACCTGCAATAATCTCAACTTCAAGACATAGTCAATTATGGGTTCTAATGTATCGATTTGCGCTGGTAAAAATTATGTACACTTGCTCTATTGGACCAGTGTGCCTGGACTGAAACCTTGTCGTATTCCACAACTGGGATAAGAACTTTAAAGGACGAATAACATTTGGGATAACGAGATTTGAGGGATTCACATTTAACCACAGAGAAAGTTTTCAACAAAAATATCTGTAGATCTTCTATTTTAGTTTCAGGCTTCAAATTTCATACATGCAGAGTGTTAGCAATTAAAATCTATGCTCATCGAGCAACGGTGTACACAATCTGGCAACACCGCTAACGCTCAGGGTACCTGCGAGCCTGCCACCATTTTAGTCTCTCTTGGTCAACCGAACAGTACAGTCCACACAAGCTCTACCAAGACAGAGCACAGTTTATCCGTTTCTACAACGATAATGCATTAAAGTTTTAAGGTAAATTAATGTGTTTCATTTGAAAGTTTAAACGAGCAGACAGCTCAACCACAGAGCCTTGAATTTCTTCACACCCTCAACTGTTGAACCAGTGAAATTACCAACAACAAGAGCTCTTTGCCTCCTTCCTTCTAATTTTCTACGAGAAATAGTTTGCCACTCTATTTCAGTATCGGGTTTTGCCAAAATACCAGTATCTTCAGCATCACCAACTTGTAGAGTTAATTGTTTTTGATTATTTATCTCACGAGTTGGACTTCGTTTCATTATTTGTTTGCACCCGGATATTTCATGGGGTACTGTAACTGAAAGTCTCGGCAAGGCGCCAATTCTCGACGATCTTGATGTATTATCCACCAGAGTGGCGGTTACCGAATCCCTATAAGTAATGCTGGGCTCGGAGATATTCTCATGAATTGTTTCGAGTTCCTTATCTTGTTTACCTGTTTTAATTCTTAGGTTAGATATAATTATATCCCTCTGTACGATTTCTTTTTCTAACATGGAAATTTTAAATTCTGATAGTTTTGAGTTTTATATCAGTATTTTAATTTTACTCTCCCATTTTTCTACTACAATGACTGTGGTAAACTTTATTGCAATCGAACTATTCATGCCCGATTTTACAACATTTTTTTTGCAAACAGCACATTCAATATTGCACAATCTCGGAGCGTTTGATGAAACATCCTTACACGTTGACGCCATGACAACGAATAGACTTGCATTAATCAGTTCCATATTTACCGTTTCATGTTTGTTCGAATTTTATTTATAAACAAAATGTTTCATAATTTGCATCCTTCTATTTCATTTTCATAGCAGTAAATGATGTATTAATGGCACAGTCTAAGAATTCAACTGAATTGTTTTTGGTTAGTGTACAACGTGGACAAAAATGTTGTTCCTGAATTAATGTGATGTTTAAAAATTCAAGCATTTTCAATTGATAAGATAGGTATAAATGATACTGCTAGAAGATGTTACTAATTTTGTACGTCTGATTCAGGCTAATTCATTCAAATGGATTTTTATTTCGAAAAGAGACTATAGACGATCATTTGACAAATACAATCTTATCTAGTTCTTGTCTACTAGCATAGTTTATTACAAAATTAAACGCTGGTCTTTTTTCGTTAATCAAACACAATGACCAATGATAAAAACCATCTCAACATAGTAAAGCACGGTCGGATGAGTTTTCGTTGTGTGGCTCATTATCTTAGACTATCCAGTTAACATAGGAAAATATGTATTGCTTTTGATAACTCAAACTGATTTTATTTCTTAAAGAGACTATAGACTATCACTTGAATAACTCTTAGTACAAAACTATACGATAGATCATTCTCGTTCATCAACCACAATGAAAAATGGTAAAAACCCACTCCACATAACTAAGCACGTTTTGTGAGAGCTCGTTGAACTGCTCCATAATCACAGAAAATTATGTCAATGCTTTTGATTAATACTCTAAATTTAGCTAATGCAGATCAATTCGTATATTATAAGAGAAGTTATATATTGAATTCAAGAATTGAACTTGCAGTAATGGTGATAACATACTTGAACGAGCCGGACGCGAGTTCTGTAAACTTCATCTGCGTGTGTTATCACCTTCATCTGAAATATTTCTGATATTGACCTCCGTATTGCATCATCACATTGCAGAAGTAAAAGTAGGAATTTTCGAAAAATAACTAAGCGAGATATCAGGAAAAAGGACGGTTTTTATTTATACCATTTATACAGGTTCACTGAATCTTAATGTAAATATTCCACGTAAGCTTTTTCCGATTACTTTTTAATTGTCTTCAATGTTGCTACAGTCAGCTGGTGAGCAACAAGCAAAACTTGAAACCCAATTAAATTTTATTAAATGGTAATAAATGATGGTCTGTCTGTTGTATATTTAACCCTTTGCCAACACCATGTGGTCGTTGTTTTAAGTACGAATCGTAAACGATTTTTCTGGTCGGTTAGAGGCCTATTCTGACCGACTCTGACGAGGAAGGGACTGAAGGTATATAATTTATTTCAGGGAAGACTAGCGTGCATGGGCAAAATTATAACTAATGGGGCATTTGAACCTAGAACTGAGTTGTGCAGTGGGTCGTGAAATAGTCCATAATAAAACTGTATTGAAATTTGAATTATGAGATTCAGATTATAACTCATTTCTATTTTATTGTGAACTCGTTATCACAATAGACCAGAAAATGGAAATGTATCTACGAAACAGAATAGATAACTAGCATGTGAAAAAGAAGATTACTGAACAATAATGATGGATATTGGAGACCTTTTCAGTGTAAACAACAAATGGTTTGTCAGATTATAAGGTGTAGTGATCAAATTATGAGAAACTCAACACATGAAACTAAGAAAAATTTTTGCGTTGTTACTAACTATAATCGTAATTACGGCGTTTACTATATTTTTACGATTTGAATCATGTAAATATGACCTATCAATAATGTTACTCTCAGACGTAATTCCGGAGCATCCCTAGAGTAGGGTTATATGTGGTAGTTATTAGCTCTGTTAATGTGGAAAATGGAATGATTTTTGGCATTGATTAAAAACAATATAAATTGACTGTCAGGAGTTATGGAATCATTTGTAGTTCAAACCGTTTGAAGTTGCTAAATTTTTTCCATTACATTACATCATGAATAAAAACCATTCGTGTAGACACGGGAATAAGCCAATTGAGGCATATAACTGATTGAATAATATTGTAGTGAGAAAAATGTTGAAATAAACTGTGATATCACGATTTTAATATAAACTTATCTTCTCGACTGTGACATCATATTTTTGTTGCTGAGTTCAGATTCGAGTTGATTAATCCCATCACGCCGTGAAGTCTTGCCTGTTTTTACAACTTCAAATGGAAAATTGATATATGATCTGGTTTAGAGAGTTTTTTTTGAGCGCTCAGAATTCATGTTTAACCTTGACTGTACGAGCTCTATTCCGTGTGGTTCTTGATGTGAAAACTAAATGAATAGCTTCGATTTTCTTGATTTGTATTATTGTTCATTGTCAGTTTGTCCACTCATCACGATTAAAATTATCAACAGATAAGGTAATTCAACGTAAAGGTGATATGTTCTTGAACGTCAAGCTTCTATGGAATCAAGTTTTTGTTCACTTGAGTTTATCGGATTTTCAACCATCTCCTTTTAGTAATAAGGAAATGAATATATGTATGTATAGATGCATTTAATTTCAGAGTTTTTATCATAGGACAATAAGATGAAAACAAGTCAGAGTATCATTCATAATCAAGAATGTCGAATACGGTTCACATTTCATTATATTCTGATAAATACACTTTCTGAATTTTCGGAATTTAGCTATACTTTTGATTGAGACAGGCAAATAGATATTTGATAGTCATGTATATGGTGCTATGCTTCGTTAGACTGAGCTTATGGGCATACTCTTTGAGTTCTATTATTTACATTTTTATACTTTTCGAAATACTGGATGTTCCTGTGAAAGAATAGAAAAAAGGCATACTGTTGCTCCTGAAAATACCTATTCAGGATATTCTATACTTCATCCGGATCATCACCCTTACGGCTACTTACTGAGTAATTAAAACTCGAGCTGATTGAGGGGAGCTCCCCCAGAAAATATTCCCATAACTGAGTAGTGACTGGAAATTGGCATAATAGACTGTCTTCAATGTGTTCTCATATATCTGGTTTTTAAATACCTTCAAAGTATTTATGACTGCATTAAGCCTGGACACCAACGCTTCACAGTTTAAACCCCCGTTCATGTTCTGAACGATTGAAACTCCCAAAAGATTAGTGTTGGAGCTAACTAGAATATTACTTTACTCGAGTGCACATCATCAGCATACATGTAAGAATCATCCTGCGACCCAATCTCAAAAGGGGTGTACTAATACTGAAGGAAGGTCATCAATATACGATACGAACAACAGGAGACCCAAAATTGAGCCCTGGAGAATTCCTTCTGAAACTGGAGCCTCTGAGGATTCAACATGTGAGTCTGCATATAACAATACAACTATTTGCCTCCTATTCTCTAAATAGCTCCTCATGAGCTGCAAAAAAACGCCTCTTATACAAGGTATCCAGAAAGGGTATTGGGTATTTGTAAGTTCAATAAAACAAAAACATTTGTGAGCAATAAAAATGATTATTGTTTTTTATTAACATATGAATTAGAGAATCATTTAAAAACGATGATGTTTTTTCCGAATGATGAGCGTTGCGTTGCTAGCACTCTTTTAAACGGAAACGAAGATTGGTGATAACACGTTGTCATATAGCTATTGAAATTGCTGGCATTTCTGACCTGATGTTTTGCTTCAACTGGGTTAGGTTCGTCGGAATATTTTGATAAACCTTACTTTTAAGGTACTTTTAAGGTATCCCCACGCAGAATCGTCAAGTGGGCTCTGGTCGGGGTTTCCGGGAGGCCAGTTGATATTACCCCTTCCCGAAATTACTTCATTAGGGAATAATTCATTAACAACTTCTATTGAATCATATAAGGTATGTCAAGTGGCTTTATCTTGCTGAAACCACGTTCTTGAGTTGAAACCTTCAAACTCCTGCAACTCTGGGACCAAAAAAAATCGCAACATATCGCAATAACGGTCACTATTCACATAAATTGCTCAGTCTCGTTGATCTTCATGAAAATAAGGACCAATTATGCCTTTCGCAGACATTGCGGCCCAAACCACGACCTTTGGGCTATGCAGAGGTCGTCCTTGCTTTCGTCTTGGATTTCGTCTTCGGTAAAATCTACAAAAATTCCTACTGGAATTTCATCCATTTCCGAAGATTGATTGATCTTCTTCAATATTGCAAGCTGAGCTGTTTCAGTACTACGACCTGGAATAAATCAAATTTCAATTTCTGGTGTAAATCTTTTCAAATAATTTTGCAAATCCTGTGATCAGAATGATCGGCCTAGAGTCAAATTATAGTATTTTTTTTTGGAAAAGTGGTTTGACATGTCAAAGTTTCTGGGAATTAGGAAAGACGCCACTCTTGAAAACACAGCTAATAGTATGACAGAGAGGTTTTAAAATTTCTGTTATCTGAGCTTTCATAATCGTGATAGAAATATTATCATGACCCCAACTATCCTTACTTTTCAAGGACTTGACTTCAGAAAGAACTTCTGCCTCTGTAACATCAAATAGACAGAACGAATGGAAAACTCGATTGGTAGTAATATGTATATTGGCGGTGTTATTCGACTCACTCGGCGATATTGTGGTGAAGAAACAAGTGAATGCAGCAGCTAATTTGTCCATGTTCTGGTGAACATCTGAGATAGCAGGGTACGTATTTGCTTGTGAGTTGGGACCTCCAGATCTACCCCTGACAATACACCAAACTGCTGTGGCTTTATTCGCTGCATTATCAATTACATATCTGTAAAAAGATTTTTGTTGATCCCGAGGGTATTATGATAACTATGGTAAGTTTGACACCTTTCAATTAGTTTATTAAATTAGGATTTTGTCTGGATGTTGTGAATAAAATATTTAATAATCTCTTTTCATCTTCAATTTCTTGAGTGGTTTCAAATCTCTTCCTCTGGCGGATGCTATTTGTCTTGAAAGGAGAAGCTTTATCAAACATCAAACTCATTGAATGGGAAAGAGCATTCTACATTTCGTCAGGACTGTTCTCAGGACAGTCAAAAATATCAAACCACTTACATGTTTTCACTTGATCATCAAAAGTTTCATTAGTTCTAACATTAAAAACTTTTACCTAATCTTTAAGTTCACACTTTTAGGGTGCCTCTGCTTTATGAAATCTGAATTTCAAACCTCAGTGGTCCGCTATATGTTCTTCAACAACTGTTACCGTTTCTCTAATATTTGTTATAATATTGTCGATACATGTTGCAGAGTGTGAGGTCACACGAGTAGAAACCCTAATGGAGACTACATGATTACAGTAATAGTAGTTATATGAGAAAAGCAGAAGAATTGCTATGATAATTCAAGAATTGAGATAAAATATGTGTACAATAAGAGAAGTGAGATGTAGAGAAACTTATCATAAACTTGAACTAAGGTGATAACACTATTATTTGAGATGATATAATATGATTAGTTGAGAAAAATAATGATATCAGGCAATATAAGTAATGAGAAGTTGAAAAAGGAGTGATTAGAGTTATACTTGAGTATTTGAGGTGCAATATCAATGTGGAGCCATCAGGCGATTTCTCCAACCAGGTCTAACGAAGGTTCTAGTAACTATATTTCTTATCGAGAAGTCTTGAATGAATATTGAGAACATCCTGGTTTCACAATCCCATGATGATAATCTTAAAGAGGTGAAAATGTCTAAATGTTGGGTTATATATACAGGGTGAGTCTTTAACCACTGCGTTAATTTTAACCATAGGTTCTTGAGATCAAAAGAAACACTTTCTTCATTACGGTTTTTCCATATTCAGCTGCGTTAAAAAGTTATAAGCATTTTCAGTTTTCACATTGAGCAAATACCCTCCTGTAGTCCAGTTTAGTTTGAATGAAAAATACCTTCCACAGGTTCCTCTAATGAATCTGAATTGTTTAAAAACATTATTTTCCCTCTAAAAAATGATTCACTCACTCATGTTACATCCGATGAGGTCCATATCCAGAAGGAAGATACAAAATACTAATTTTCTGGTAAAAAAAAATTCAACACCATAAACGTAGATTTTTGTTGTTCTACTATAATTTCTTTCTAGTTTAAGATTCCCTTTCTAGTGAGATATTCCGACAAAAACCTCAGAATTATTGGATGTTATCATCATACATTTGTAATTTTCTTCTTAAAATTTCCTAATCATGAAAACCATCATTTCTATGAAAACTTCCAAGGCAATAGGTTGTCACATTGCTTTTTTTTACTCAAAGCCAGAAAAAATCATCTATGATTTTCCAAACACTGATATTTCTGAAGTTTCTTCTCCTTGACAGAGACCAGTGAACAGGTCTATGAGGTCTCTTGATATCATACTGTTAAAAATATGAAAACCGTTAACAATAATGAATGATGTCACTACGAATAATTATTTTAAAGTGATGTTACTTTGCTTGATGATTATTTTCTGTACTGAATCCCAATAACAATTTACTTGGATAGATTACAAGTATTCCCAGATTTAGGTGTGTAATTATACTTGCTTGTAGAAATTGAGTTTGATCACCTAGATTTGATTCTGAAAAGTCAACTTTAATGAAAAGTTTTTTGTTAAATCATTAATATGAATCTATTCTGTTTAGACTATAATTAATTACTGAACATGCGTAAATTTTTGGTTTTTATAATCAGAGTATCGGTTTTAATTACGTAAACAAAAACATAAATCTTGAATATTGGTTATTCATAGATTATGTCAAATTTTGATACCTCACCATAGAATGTTAATTTATTACCGAATCCCAGGAGAGAAAAAATTAATAATTGCAAAGTTTTTTTAAATGAAAGATAATATCTGTAACCGTTATTGACCTTTAGTTATAATTTTCCTCAGAATGACTAGAGTGAATTTTTATCACATTAAAAAATTATAACGTCTCTGTGGTGGGTAGTTCCCAATAAAATAGTGTTCTGTTGTTCCTTGTTGTTTTGATTCTGTTTGAAACTGTCAATTGTTATTTGTAGCTTTCTTTAAGAAAAAATGTAAAAAATATTGTTAGGATAATTTCGATAGTTTGAAATTATTCAATTCAGTGTGAAATGATTATGGTCAGAAAATGCATTCTATTATAATCTTTCTTGTTTATGAGCTGATAGCTTCCAGTTTCAATATTGATTGAATTTTAATTAACCATGCATCATAATAAACATTCTAAAATATTAAAACTAAGTCAAATTCTATTATCTCCTAAGTTTGTGAACCAGATTGAATCGGTATATGAAATGAAGATTTGAAAAAACTCCTATAAACGTACAAAACAAATCTAGGAGACTGCGTTCGAAGTTTTTAAAACTTATATGAACTCAATTTGAAGCATTCCTATGTTAGAATAGATATAGTTTGATGAACCCTGAAAGTCTGAAGCTTTTAAGAATCAGCTCTTCATAAAGTCAAGTCTTCAATTTAACAGGTCCTGACAGAAAATAGATTAATTAT
Source organism: Micraspis discolor (assembly GCA_030674115.1). NCBI lineage: Eukaryota > Metazoa > Arthropoda > Insecta > Coleoptera > Coccinellidae > Micraspis > Micraspis discolor. The sequence continues at coordinate 224,888 of JARTUT010001755.1, read as the reverse complement.
TTCATCCGTCATCATGAAAATATACCGAAGTACCTATGTGAGTGATGGCAAACTTTATATATATTACTCTGGATTAAATATTAAACAAGGTGCTAGACATCATTAATAATGAATACAGCAAATGGCAATTTAGATTTTGTGGTGAATGTAAGACAAAAATTGTTCAGTGGTTAATTTCATCAATAGTGTTTAGTAGTGGAACCATAGACTGGAGAGATTTCCCCAAACTTTTGTAGAAATATTTAATAAAGACTCAAAATATGGCCACATTGAACAAATCTGATTATTGAATCATTTCAGCACAGAGTTGGATTGGGGAAAATCAGAAAATTTGGACAAAATTACATCGATTCAATTCTATTCAACTTCAAATATCTCAAGAATGGTGCAATTTAGGAGAAAAGATGATGAATGATTTTATCTGCAAAAAAGACTAATGATTCCAGGAAGTACAAGATACGGAACTTTAGTTACAGCGATATTTGTTTTTCATGCAATTTAACCAATCTGTAGAGTAGTAGTGAGAACCCACAAGAAATGGGATAAATCTATTGATGCCAAAACATGCATGACTGTTATCAAAAACTTTCTACAAGAGATCATTTCAATCGATATTGTCGTTTGAATATTACAGGTGAAAATGCAATTTTTTTATGAAATTTCAACACCCTATATCTTTTGAACGGGGCCATTTGGAAAAATGTTATAGGAAGAAAATGTTTCTTTTGGCGTCAAGAATCTATGGTTAAAATTACCGCAGTGGTCAAAGACTCACCCTGTGTATCCGAGTGAAAACAAGGATGTAAATTACTGTTAGAGATGAAAAATGTGAATCACAAGTGAATCTGGCAGTAAATTGATTTAATCATTGTAAACGATGGGGGGTGATTTGCAAAAGAAGAGATATGAAAAAGATAGCTGAACTCGGCATGATTGTAAAAAAATTAGAGAAGTCTCTTGTATAACTCTGTAAAAAGCAATATAGAGCATTAGTCACTACTAAGTTCACTTATAACGAGGAGCTCGAAAAGAATTGAATTGAAAAAGATATTCAAGGAATTAAAATTGAGAGAGTCATACAAGATTTGTGTTTTTGAGCTAATTTTTTCATAGATCGTAACTATCGATCAACTGTCACGGACACATCATGAAGTTAGCGATGATACATTCGAGGGAGATAATTCATGAGCGTAGAGTAGGTTGAGTTGTAGCGTAAAAAATTCTTGCAATTTTCAACACATACATATGTTGATCCAAAACTACTTAAAATCTGTAACGCCAGGTCAGTTATTGTTATGTATTGTTAGTTATGGATACCACTCTGGAATCGAGAGCGTAAAAGCTTCTCAACATTTATTTTCATCTTCGCAACATCTTTTCGACTAAAGACTAATCCAGTGCATATCACCTCAAAATCATCCCTGAAATAATTCGTATTATTTCATCAAAACGGTCCTTTCTTCAGTCTCAACACCTCGATGTGAAATTCCATAAGACCAAAATCCCTACACAGGGAGCCCTAAAATGCAATTAATTCGGATAAGAATTCCCCATCGAAGCTGTATAAATAGATTAAGGAGGTTTCCAGTTAACGGCCTCAGTTCGCCTAGAGATAGGCGAAGGTACTGGCAGCTATATGTCAGCGTTACCAATCCCAATTCATATTCCCCTAGGTGTCAGGGCTACCACTCTAGCCGCTTCTCATTAAAACACTGTCCAGGCTGCAATTAGTTTTAGGACCTACAAATTGCGTTATTCATCTTTGCCATTCTATAGTTAAATTACTTATGCTCGAGCGGCCCATTCTGATGCTCTTGTTCGGCGAATTTCGAATTTGATATGTGCGATGGATGGTTTCCGTTGAGAGAGACGGTTGACTGGGAGAGAGCCAATATTAAAATTTGCAATCAATCTTGTTTTATGTGAATAGGTAGGAGCTTTATTTAGGTCGAACATAATTCCCAATCTCAAAAACAAGAAGCGTTAGGTCGGAGCATTTGCGCACTCAATCCAGTCTTTTCCGTACTATGAAACAGTGCGATACTATTACAACTGCCACAATGAATTAACAAACAATAAATTTAGTTCGAAACGCAAATATTCTTCTCCTAAAAACCAATTAAAAGTGACCATATCAACTCCATTGCTAATAAGGAAAACTGTGAGTAGATATTTTCAATTTGAGACAAATGTTTGTTCATTCATCGTGGCGGTTATATTAGTATAATGGTATTCCAGAGTACAGGAAAAGTCTCTAGAGCAAGGGCGTAAAAGATCATGACTTCTCGAAAGTGCTCTCCTAATTATTGACAACATATTATTTTGTCGTAAATGAACTAAATCTTTACCTATTGATACTGAATTGATAAGCATTGAATGTTTCAGAGAATGGGGCGTCCCAGGAGATAGAGAATTATATCCACCGAAGGTCCTACTTTACGTAATATTATTGTATATTCGCCCAGAATCAAATATTGCTATTTAAGATGAAATTTTAAAAATTCTGAAGGATCTTAAATTTTCTGAATCTGTGGTAATTTGGGGAGATTTTAATATTTCTGCTTTGCAAGATAATTATGATATGAATGAATCATCAAATTTGCTTCTTCGGTATCAATCGTTTGTCAACTTCTCCGACCTTGTTCAAAATAATTTTATCACTAATTATAGTAATAGAGTACTCGATTTAGTATTAACTTCTGATAATCTGAATTGTTTTGAATGACCCCGTGCCGATGGTACCCATAGATACTCAAGTAGCATTTTTTGTTTTATAAAAGTACGAATACACTTTTCGACACTGCCTTATAAAATTCAAAATCATATAATATAGATATAATAAATTTTTCCTGTCCCCTATATATCCCTTATTGGCCTTAAATGATATAATTTATAACTTCATTATTAAAGTGTTTGAGAGGATCACAGGTCTGTTTTTGCGTGAAACACAGTCAATAAAAAGCCGACGTTTCGATTTATTTAAAATCTTCCTCAGGGCACTGGAAGAAACAATACATCTTGAATGGAGAACAAACTTATAAACCATTAAAATGAAAAACAAAGAACCCTAGATAAACTCACAAATGATGTAAACATAATTCAGAACACAACTACAAGAATGTCAAAGGTATCAACTAATAAATGACATTCATAAAATCAACAAACCAAGCAATTTTAAAAGTTAAAAAATATATAAGGCAACAAGAGTTACTCACATTATTGGTTGGTCTCTTTAGTTTTAAAAATATCTTTCGATATTATCAATTCTAATTTGATGGATGAATGCATATGGGAAGTGATACGGCAGACCATTGACAAATTCAAACTCAAAATGAAAACTGAACAATTATGTGGAAATCATGTTATGTTCCTTTAATCTTACTTTTAACTTACGGCCAGTCTGTCCAACATAGCAAGCCTCACATGCACCACAATTTATCTTATATATGACATCCACTGAATCTAGCGTATCTTCCTTGTCTTTTAGCCTCGAAAAAATATTACCACTCAATTTATTCGGAATTTTACAAGCTATTTTAAAATTTGGATACTTTTGTTTAATTAATGCAATGATATTTGGTGTCAAATCATTATAATACTCTAATGAAAAATAACAGTTATGATTTTGTTCTGGCTCCATTGGCTCAATTTCACCCTGATCACCGGGGACAGAAGTCGTGCTATAAAGGAGTCTGTTTAACAGTCTAACTGGGTACGAATTATTGACCAACAGAATTTTCAACCTTTCTAAACAATCTTTGTAATATATTGGATCTACAATATTTTTTTTTTTTTTATCCGTTTTTTCAAACCTAAAACCAAGTTTATTTTGTGTTTAGTTTCATGGTTTGAGTTGAAATTCAAGTATCTGCCAGAACTCATTGGTTTTATATACCAATTGGTTTTTTATTATGTGTTCATCATGCCTAATTAGTAAAACGTCCATAAAAGGAATTTTCTGGTCAATTTCAACCTCATGTGTAAATTGTATATTGACATCAAATGCATTGAACACATTTAATATTTCATCAGAAGCCCGTATGTGGCAAGATACAGAAAAGGTCATCAACAAATTTTTTTATATATGGCACCTCAAAAGATAGCCTGGGTAAGCTCTCATCAAGCAAATCATCCATCACCATCTGAGCCAAGATCACTGTTTAAAGGTGTATAATAATTAATGCCATTAAGTAATTGTAAAGATTTAGTAGCTATTAAACTTGTTTATCCATTATTACAGATATATTCCCTTTATCAGACTTTAGTTACCATTAGTTCATTGTGGCTACTAAGCTAAATTTTTAGTGTTAAGTAATTCTTTCTGTTATAAATGGAGTTTTTTTAGTTTCTTTTTTATTTATGAAATTTGTTATGACATTTAGTGACTTTGCTCTTAATAGCCTTCTATCACTTATTTCAGTTCTACTGACAATATATATTCGTACACTCAGCCAAAAACTGTAACATCACATTTTGTTGATTTTTTGTAAGCAAAACTGGTGTCCTAAAGCACAGTATTGTCTTCTTTCGACATCAGTTTGGGAATATCAACACTTGATAAAATTTTAACTATTTTTCTGGGCATTGATCTTGTGGAAACTTTTATGTTGTATTATGATTACATTTAATTTGTTACTTTGAATTGTTTTTTACAAATGAAAATGTTAAGGATAGAGTTGAACAAGGTGGGGCAAGATTAATTGTCGTTATGAAGGTCAACGCAGAGGTGGTAACAAAAATGAAATGTTATCTTGATGGTAGTTTCTTTATTTTACTGATTATATTAAAATAGGCTGTATTGAGATTCTCTATTTCAGTACGTTTATTTACAGAGTTGTTTTCCTTTTTGATTTCCAACATTTCACAAAATAATCTTTTTTTAATATTTGTTTGTTGACCCAGAATGTGTACATTTTCAAAATCAAACGAGTGCATTTCCTTGAAAGAATGTTCTGCCAAAGCGGTGTTATTTTGTTCAGTTTTTAGTGGGTTATGGATGTTAATACAATCCCTCATATGCTCTGTTATTCTAGCCTTCAAATATCTTCCCGTTTGCCCAATGTAGACTCTGTTACAATCTTTGCAAGGTATCTTATTAATGACGTTGGATCTTAACTGAGTGAATATTTTTGATTTCAAATTAGCGTAAAACTGTTTTCCTATGGTGTTGCATGGTCTATAGGCTATACTGACTGTTTCATCACTTAACATTTTACCAACCCTCTCTGATAAAGCCGGAATGAATGGTATTTTGTAATATCTAAGTCTACTTCTATCTTGTGTATCTCTTTCAGGTTCAGGTTCATTTTTATCCAGGACTCTATTGATCAGTGTGATGGGATAATTATTGGCGGAAAATTCCTAGAAAGGTTTCAAGAATTATTGCTCGAAGTAACAGCTTTTCTAGACGAAAGAGGTGATGACACTCAGATTTTGAAGAACGAATAATGGCTAAATGATTTGGCATTTATGACTGACATCACAATGCACTTAAACACCGTTAACTTGGAGCTTCAAGGTAAAGGAAAAACAATTATTGAGATGATTAGCGCAGTAAACGCATTCAAAAGTCTATTGCAACTTATGATAGATCAACTGAAAAGAAAGGATCTGAAACATTTTCCGTCTTTGAAAGCAAGGATTCCTCAGTTGATTTATCAAATATTTTGGGACAATTCGAAATGCGTTTTCATGATTGCAGTAAATTGGAAAATATAACATCATTTATGAGTTATCCTTTTTCATGTAAGAACATTGAGGAATTAGCTACTGAAAAAGCAAGTCAGTTTAATATGAACTCATGTTTTGTTGTAAATGAGTTGGTGCAGATTATATCAGATATACATCTCGAAGCTACAGCATCTGATAAAAATTTCTGGTGTTTTATATCTGAAGATGAAGATCCGAATGTAAGACCAATCGCTCTTCAACTGACGGCATTTTTTGGGTCAACTTACTTGTGCGAGTCTGCATTTACTGAAATGAAGATAATTAAGTCAGAATATCGCACTCGACTAACTGACGATCATATGTCATCATGCTTGCGATTAGCACTCATTGGTTACGTACCATCTTATGAAAAGTATGCTGAGGACATGCAGTGCCACGCTTCAACATCCAAAGCCACTCTTTAGTTAAGTCTAATACCATATGTAACTCTTTTCTGTTGTAACAACCAATAAACTCGCAATTTGCAATAACTATGAGTTTTTTCATTGATATTGTAGAGAAGAACCTTACTAAACCTAACCCAAACCTTGACTAAAATAATATACCTATATTGTGCAGAAAGCTAATATCTATATATCCTACGATACGCCCTTCCTAGGTAGGTAGAGTGTATCGTGTATGTACGACAACCCTGCATCACACACACTTGCAGTCTCTCAGAGTCGATCGTAAGTAGTCTAAAAATATTGAGGTAGATCGCCAGCAGTTCAAGTTTGAGCACCCCTGCTGTAGACCCTATTTCGTCAAGCACAAGTATAAAATAAACTGCGGATCAGCACCTCCGTTACTTCGACCTCCATCATTATATTACTCGGCATTCGAGTAGGTGTGTTCTTGAACCCCATAGATCGGTTGAATTTGAGCATTCTCCTGACTATAAAGGCAAAATACTTATAAACTGTCTTCCAGACCGTGTCAGGGCCATGCCTTACATCAAGTTAAAAAGTTATATTAATTTTTTTCAAGAAAAGGGCTACTACTCTATGGCAGAATTTTTTAACGATAAGAGTAAATAATGTAAGCTATAACATGACAAGTGTGCTTATGTTTTGCCTGGGTGAAAAGATGGAATAGGAATCAGTTCAACCTTAGGTAGCCGTAATTTTGATTTTACTCCTGTAATGGGAGAAATGATTTTAGCCGGACTTTGTATCTGGTTGTTTGTATTTTTCATGTTATTGTTACTTTAGCATATGTTTGTTATTTATTATGTTGTATTATTTGTATAATGTACTATTGAGTTTCTATGTAATACGGTAATTTTTATCTATTTGACGAGTATATGCATGAACTAACATGCCTTATATACAATAAAGATCATTATTATCATTATTATTTCTATTATTATTAGAGTAGCGGTGATGGATGCCACATATATAACAATAACAGTGTGAAGATTATTTCTCTTCTAAAAATTGGTTATAAGTTAAAATAATATACAGGGTGGCCATTTGAAAACGTAACAGACGAGATTACAGACGAAATATATTTTTCGATAGAAATGCTCGGACAGGTCGATTTCTGTTTCGAGGGAAACAACTTAAGATGTAGGTTACGAACCCTTGCTACTACAACCCTCACCCCCAAACTTTGAATAGGGAAGATGGGGGTGAGTGATACCTCATTTGAAAGGTATTTTTTACTGATTTCAGCACATTAATTGCATTTTCATTTTATGCATTAGTTCTCGAAACATTCTTAACTAAGTATTTGAAAATGAAGTGGTGTTTTCATGGCACTTGTAGTGTTTTTTTGTGAAAATTCGACATTTTGAGCTTCAAAACAACCATGACTGTGGCTTCCTTCCTCCAATCCACTGACATAGAAATCTTTAATCAAGATGTCGAACAAACAAAGCGTATTGCGAAGCAGCTAAATCTTGCTGAAACTCAATCTAAATTATCTTCGATATAATTTGGAGTATTTCTAATATCATGCGGTAACACTTGATCGATAGAAATCTCTAAAAAGTCCAAATTATTGAAAACAATGCTGGAAATTATGTGGAAGATCAGATTGTGTTTCAACAGGATGAGCTCCTCCACACTACGCCTTACCAGTTCGAGAATATCTGGATCAAAGATTTCCAAATCGGTGGATTGGAAGAAGGGGTCCCACTGAATGGCCAGCCAGATCGCCAGATCTGTCACCACTAGATTTCTTTCTTTGGGGCCATTTGAAGAGTAAAATTTACTCTACACTGCCCGATTCCATAGAAGATTTAAGAAGACGTATAGTGAACGAATGTCGTCAAATCACTCCAGAAATGCAGCAAAATGTGCGCCATCGTTTCGAACAAAACTTATTTCATTGTATGGAAGCTAATGGTGAACAATTTGAATATTTAATCAATTGATGTGAGTTTTTGATAAATTATTTATATTACTTTATATTACTTTGAAAAGTCTTATTTCTTAGATCAATACTTCAAATCGTTCTGATACCGTACAGTTGGAGAATGATTTCAGTGAATAAAACAGCTAGTCGAACATCTGACCCTAGCAGCATTAACACGTACGGTATGACTTCATTTGCCCAGTGGTAGATGTTTTGCAATTTCAAATACAAGTACGGAAATTTTGGTGTTTCGGAAGCACGAAATGTCAATTATTCGCAAAAAATTAATTTAAGTGATAAAATTAACTAACGCATGAATATTTCCAGAACTAATGCATAAAATGAAAAAACAATTACTGTGGTGAAATCAGTATGAAAATACCTTTGAATTGAGGTATCACTCACCCCATCTTCCCTATTCAAAAATTGGGGGTGGGGATTGTAGCAGCAAAGGTTGAAGCTACATCTTCGTTGTCCCCCTCGAAACAGAAATCGACCTGTTCGAGCATTTCTATCGAAAAAACTTATTTCGTCTGTAATCTCGTCTGTTTCGTTTTCAAATGGCCACCCTGTATAAAAATAATATAATAACTTTCATTGAATACCTTTTTCTTCCAACAAAGTTCTCGGAACTCCATATGCCTCATAATATTTAACTTTTCCATATTCGTTGCTAGTGAGAGTACGGTGCAAGGAAATACAAGGGTGAGCCCTACCCAAATGTAAGGTAAGTCTTAGCTATGTGCATAAAACGGTGCAAATGGACATAACATTCTTATACGACGACATTTAACCGAAAAAAATTTTATAGAAAAACAAATCTTTTTGAAAAAACTCCGCAATGCTAACAGTAAATAATTATTTTCCGTAAAGGATTAAACAGACTTCTGAAAACTCTCTAGTAACCAAACAAAATCTCACCAACCAGATTTCAAACACTCAAATGCAATAATTTGCATCCCCAAATTTTTTTCTGAATCGATACCCAGCTGAAATAGCGTACAGGCCCTGAATTATAAAAATGACCCGCGTCAGAATCCAATACCGCAGACTTTTCGATTCGATTTCTGTTCTCCGGTTTGCATTTTACACAGCGCGTTGTCGAGTTTCGATGCGGTTTATTTTAATTTCGTCTATGTGGGTTGACGGGTCAAATTGAAAACGGCCATAATTTCCTACTTTATGATTCATAGGGTGAAATGATTTGTTTTTATGCTCCACCGTAGCGAACGTTTGGGCCCGAAATGGTCCCAAACCGGTGACGGCCGTCACATGCGAATGTGTACAACAGAATGCCATAAAATTGACCCTATCATTATCGTTGGAAATTGCCCAGTTCCATTGAAAACAAGTTAATTTTCAGTTATCGAAATGGTGGTTATTCGAATTCTATTCAGCATTTCTTCTGCAGTGGCATCAAATATCAATCACACGGTGCATGCAAGCCGAGAGCCACATGTGACATCAATGATGACAAGAGCAAATATTTGAACGGATTGCACCTAATTTTCATCAGAATACAAAGTGAAGTGAAAGGAAGCGTATCTTTTTGTCAGTCATAATACATGGGGTGTCCCAAAATGAGAGACCTATTAAATTGTTATGGAAACTATCCATGCAAAAATGTTCAAACTTGATAGATCAAACCTTTTTGTTTGTTTAATGGTTGAATAATTATCACATTGTTTCATATGACGGGAAAAGACTCAGCGCAAAAAGCCTCGACCTCACTGACTGGCTTTCATAACTTTGTTAGATTTTAAGGAAAAGGAATTTTGAGCCTCAAACAAACCTTTAAAGAGAACTATGATTATATATTTTTCATTTGAGATTTGAGTTTGCTCATTCATCGATGCGGAAAAAAATTCTGAAACAAGCACGCAAAAGCTCCTGAATTCACATGAATGATGAATATGAAGAAAAAATTACACATATTCAGGAGACCAGCTCCTACTTTAGAACATGTGTCACACCCATTCAATATAGATGAATTGAGGGCTGCAGTTAAGTCTACTAAATCTCGAAAAGCATCAGGTTTTGACGGAATTTATCCTGAATTCATCAAACATCTGGAAAAAGAGCCTTGTCTTGGTTATTATCTTTCTATAACAATATTCTGAATTCAGGAAACTTTCCTTCCGACTTTCGTAAGGTTAAAGTAATAGGTAAAATCCTTGTGATCCTAATAGTTATCGACCAATCAGTTTATTGAGTGTTCCTTTCAAGAAATTAAGAACTAAGAGAATTAAACTTCCTCTCCTGTGCATTCTTGACCTTTACAAAACGTTGTCTGTACTGTTTACACTTTCTATTTACAAAACTACGAAAGAGATCAGATGGCAAACAATTGATCAATTCTGACTCTAGACTCTGAATATGTGTTTTAAGAAAAGAAATATTATCATTAATTGACTTAATTTCTAGGTTAAGAATCTTAAATTTGAGTCTACTTTCTAGATTGAATATGTCATGGAGCTCTCAACACATTAAATTACACTCCCATCATAGTTAAAAATATGTAGATGATCTGTTTTGTATCCTTCACACTGATATGCTACACAATATTGTTGACACCTTCAATTCTCAGGACCCAAATATAAGATTCACTTATGAACAAGAGATCAATCATACTATTAGTTACCCGGACATACAACTTATACGCGGTGATAATAATGAAGTAGTTGTTGATTGGTATCAGAAACCAATGGTGTCTGGTCTTTACCTTATATTCAAGTGATCACATGATTTCAAACATAAAATAAAACTCATAATGGGTTTGAAGAGTAGAGTAGAAAAGTTGGTGAGCCTTCATCTCGTGCAATCATGCCTCCTTAGATTACATCATCTTCTCTTAAAAAATTCTTATCCAAGAAGACTCCTCAATAAATGTTTGTTCAACACACCTGGTCGTATTGTGTTATCTGACCCCAACGATGGACATAATACCCTTCCAACTAATGATGAATTGAACCCAGTTAACCAAAAAATATTTTTTTTTTGTCTTATCATCCTGCCATTACCCCCTTTATTGTAAGAACTATGAGAAGACATGTACCTAACAATCATGATATAATATTTGCTACACGCATGCCTTGACTATTGGTAACTGTTTATTTTCTAAAATAAAGGACAAAACTTCACCAGCTAATAAATCGGGAATAGTTTATTCTATAGATTGCATGCACAAGCCATATATTGGTCAAACTAATAGAAATTTGAAAACTAGAATAAAGGAACATTTTAGGGATTGTACAATGGCAAAACAAAAATTACTGGCTTATCTAAACACATTAGTGAAACAGGACACCAGATGAATTTCTCAGTTGCTAGATCTGAACGTAAGAAGTATAAGAGAGAGTTTTTGGACGCTGTTGAAATCATGGATCATAATAATAATTTGAATAGGTAATAATTCAAATTTTAATGGTATCAATTCATTTATTGCAATATCGTTGAATTGATTAACATGCGTCATGTTAGATGATTCTTTCATGATAAAGAGCGTTTTTACACATTTTGTTGATGATTCATTATACCTCATCTGTCGTTCTTTTCCATGTCTTTGGTTTGTTCTTTTCTGTGGTTCTAACCTTATTGACTCATGACATTATTACACGTCGTTTCTTTTGAGAGTTGATTTTAGCTGTTGGTTTTCGAGTGTAATTTGGATTTTTTGGATATATGGATGTTCATGGTTTCATTATTATTTTTGTTGATAGTTGAGTCTCACATTGATGTAGGTTATAGTGCCTTTTGTGATAACTTTTGAAACATTGTTGTTATTTCTAGTAGCCCTGAAGAAGGACAAGAAAATTGTCCGAAAGCTTGGTTAAGACAATAAAGAGCTAAAAAACTAGATAATTGACTACATACCCGATATACCATTTAGATAAAAATAGAAATTGTTCAGATCAGGTTCTCATCCTAACAACTTTCATAGAACCAGGCTTCAATGATATGGTTGAAAACAGGAGCTGCTTTCATTGATTTATCTTCGGCATATAACACTGTGAGGAAAGATGGATTAATTTTAAAACTCTATACACATCTGAAGTGTGGGAAAATGGTAAATCATCAGAAAATATGTTATATAATAAAATGCTTCGTGTTTTTGTTGACAATAAGAGAACACATTGAAAAATGTCCTTCCGCAAAAATCAGTTCTAGCTCCTTTACTTTTCAATACAATTCATTCGAGTGGAAGATGTCACTGCGTGAAGATGTGTCACATGATCGCTCAGCGAGTCCGAGTGCCAGGGCAGAGATGCCATTGATGCCCGACAAAATTTGCAATTATTGTAACAGAAAGGTTGGTGAATACATAAAGTGTGTCAAGTGCGATGATATTTTCCATCCATCATGCCTACCGAAGTCAGCAAACAGGAAAACACCACCTGTCATCATGCCCCATCAGATGAAGGTCAGTTAAAGTTAAATGAGGAAATTTCTATCAGAACTGAAAATAGAACCCTTCGCATTGAAATTCAATACTTGAAATCTCTTTTGGACGAAACCAGAAGTAAAAACACGATCCTGTTGGAAAATAATGAACTTTTGAAGTTTAAGATCTCCAGCCTTGAACTTCAAATAAAAACAACAAAAAAAACCGTCGTAAACATGAATCCTCAAGATAAGAAAATTGTACCCGTCAACACTGGCTCATCATCATCCAAGAATCCTTACAGTTCTGTGGTCAAAAATAACCTTGCTATTGCGCATGATCAACTTGCATTGTCATCCGAGTGTCAATGTCAGAATGAAATGAATGTAAACAATGAAATTATTGAGGTACCACCAGTGAATGTTGTGAATAATTGGGGCAATTCTGGTTCAAATGTAAATATACCTGAAGAGAAAGCGGAATGGACCACAGTTGAGAAGAAAAGGAGAAAACCAACTGTAATAAACAAGAAGAAAGTTTGTTTTGGTACGAAATCGGATAGTTCAGAAAGTTTAATACAAGGTGCAATACGTAGAAAATGGATCTATGTTGGTAGAATTGCTGGCAAAGAAGTTACAGAACAGGATGTGTTATCGTTTTTGGATGGTATAGAAGGTAGTGATCTCATTATAGTGAAAAAGTTAATCACAATTGGACAAAACTCGGCTTTCAGTATAGGCCTACCAGATGAAAATGCTTACAAAACTGTGTTTTGTGAATCCCTCTGGCCCCGAGGAGTTATATTGAGAGAATTCTCCTTTGATAAAAATTTTTTTCAGAAGAGCAGAGAACAACAGAAATCATGCTGCTAGTTCTGAACTTAAATCAGAAAAATGTTTTAGCCTCATTCTTCAGAATGTTCAATCATTGGGTACTGCTTTCAATCGGCTTCAACTTATGGCTCATCAAGAAAAAACAGATATAATAGCTGTGACTGAACACTGGAAATGCAATGAAGAACTTCAGGCGTATAAATTGGTTGGTTATAAGCTGGTTTCAAGATACTGTCGTGCAAGGGGAAGTCATGGAGGTTGTGCGATATATTGTAAGGAAGAATTTACCTGTACCGAAAGGCAGGACTATAATTCAATTAGTATACCCTATGTTATTGAATGCTCTGCAGCTCAATTTTCGGTAGATCAGCACAAATTTCTGATTATTTGCATTTACAGGCCTAATTCCCTACCATTGGCAGATGTGGATCTATTTTTGGAAAAACTTAGGGCAATACTTGAACGATGCTCGCTGGAAAAAGCTCCATTCATTTTGGTAGGAGATTTTAACTTGGACATCCTCTCCACTTCACCTGATGTCAGAAATTTTATGTCTCTCTTGGAAAGTTTTCATGTGAAACCATTAAATCGACAACCAACCCGTCCTTCGTCAGGCACCTGCTTAGATAATGTGATTACTGCCCTTGAAGGATTGACCCAGGTAATAGAGTATCATATTTCTGATCATTCTGCATTGAAATTCACTACCAACCTGAATTTCAATACTAAACAAACAAACATAACTGCCAAAAGAAGAATCTTCAGCTCTGAATTTATTGAATCCAACTACATTCTTGAATCCCCTTGTGTTGCAACAGCTATAGAAGACTCAAAAAGTATACTGAAGTTAGTGGGTGACTGGTTGGGAGCTCACAATCTTGTTTTGAATGTGGATAAAACGCAGTGTTTATTTTTCTATACTGAAAGATCTAAATTGCACTTTCCTTTGTCAATGAACTTTTCAGGTAATGATGTCATGGTTAGTGAGAGTGTTACTTTTTTGAGAATTGTAGTGGATAGACACCTTAAATGGGGACCTCATATTGAACATCTTAGAGGTAGACTCTGTAAACTACATGCTTTTTATGTTGAGTAAGCAAATTGATTTTGATCTGCTTAAAATTGTATATTTTTCCAGCTTTCCTGTCATATCCTGTCATATGGAATAATTTTTCTGGGGAAATTCTTTGTATGTGAGCGATTTATTTGTCATTCAAAAACAAGCTTTAAGAACAATGTTAAATTTAGGTTATAGGAATCTTGTAGGGAATTTATATCTCAGTGATTTACCCACAACATCATCTTAGAAATTTGTTTATGCTGATGGCATTATTATTGCTTTCCAACATTCGCATTCCCATACTGTCGAAAAATATTGTCATCTGATTTGGAAATCTTAAAGAATCATTTCATTGAGTGGCGATTATGTCCCAATACCAATTAAACAGAGGTATCTTGTTTCCATCTGAATAATCATCAAAAATATAGAAATTTTGCTGTAACTTTCAATGATTCTCCTATCGAACATAATTTCTATTCAAAATACTTAGGCTCATTTAGATAATCTGAGACTAAAACTGAATACTAGGAATAATTTTCTTCTGAACTCAGCTGGATCATCTTGGGGTGCTGATGCTTCCACACTTCGCACAGCATCTCTAGCCTTAGTCTTTTCTGCAGCTGAGTATTGTTGCTCTGTTTGGTTTAATAGTGCACAAACACAAAACAATCGATGGAGAATTGAATACATCCATGAGAATAATTACTGGCACCATAAGATTTACACCGGTTCATTGGTTACCAGTATTGTCTTACATAATATCTAAAATTGATATTAATTATTGTTAATCGAATATGAATGTCTGATGGGAGAAAAGTGTTACACACAAATCTCGAAATACATGTGTCGTATTCTATGTCATTTTTTGATCAATTTTTCCGTTGTTGTTTTTTTTTTTTTGAACTGTTTGATGTTATGATAACAATGAAAAATTATTTATTCATCAAAGAAAACAGTGTTTTCTAGAATAATCAGGTATCAGTGATACTTTAAGATGTGTAAAACTATAATTGTCAATTTTAGATATTTTGGTTTATTTACACTTAAAGAATAGACTTGTTCAATTAAATATATTGTCAAACGTTGTCCTTCCCCATATTTGCAGACAGACTGCAGCTCTGAATTCTTGGAACAAATATCATTCTTTTTCTAATTTATTTCCAATTATTTCATATATTCCACAAAACATAATCCCCAGATTGAAGTCACGTAAACCATTCTGGTGTAATACGTTCTTCAATATGAACATTAGCGATAGAGAATTATGGAAGATTGAATGGAACTCTTATGAAATGTTCCATAAAAATCTCATTTCTGATCCTTCTGAGAAAATTCCGGGTTTGGATCTTCCAAGAAAAATATGGACAGTTCAAAATCGTTCGAGAACAGGTCGTGGTCGTACCAATAGAATGCTATTCAGTGCCAATGGCAAGTTGTGAATGTAGATATGCAGAAGAAACAGTACCTCACCCCATCAATAATTATCCCATATATAAATTTCAAGGTGGTTTCAAGGCTATTTCTATTCTTTCTAGGAATGAGTTATAAATTACAAACAAATTCCATACATATATTTTGTATTCAGTTCTTTTTCCTGCTTTTGTCTTCAATTTTAGATTCGATATGTGCAACTTGAAGAAGACTCAGTGTTTATCAATAGAAGACGACTTTTGAAGTCGCTCAAATATATTTCAGCGTATTTTTGTGCACACAACATCACACATGCGAGGAGCCAGGGTTTATTTACTGGGATTTTTTCCCTCAGCTTTCATGTCATACGCCGTATTGCATGGCACTTCGTCACTAACCCCTGCTAACACTACACGCTCTATTGTTTGCTAACCAGAAAATTGTAAGCCAAAAGTTCAAAAGAATATATATCAGTGTTTCTTATAAAAACATAATCAAAAACTTGATGATCCTCTTTGTTGAAAAATCAAACTGAACACACCACATATAGGATCTTATCGCTGTAATCCATAGGTGATTGGATGTAATTGGACCCAAGACTCTTAATCAAGTAATATGATTGGTTGTAACAGTTAGTAAAAAATTATCATTTAAAACCCATCATTGAATCTGGAGCATCTAGTGACAATTCGAACATCTTTGGTCTGATGTAGCTAGCGACCGACATAAAGGTGATACGGTACACCTCTTCTTCAGATTACAACAGAGAAACAACATGATAATGGAGAAAGAGCCCCATAATCATCAGCAAACCTTAACCATATACAAAATTCAGTCAGACATGAACCTATTGATGGTAACAGTACCGCGTGTTTGAATGTTATCGATGGCAATCCTTTTAATTTGATTAGTTTTGTTTACTGCCTAGCATAACGGCCCTTTTGTTATGGCATGTACTGTTCATGATGGTGATCTCGACTCACAAAAAGGTCATCGAAGCGAAAGAGTGTACAAGAATAATTGAATGACAATACCATGAAGGGATGGCGGTGTTACAAAGGCAATCATTAGCAAGCCGACAAAGAATAAGAGTAGGCTATCGAGCTCCAATCTATTCTCACGAGGTGTATATTATATCCATTAGTCTTATCGAATCGATCAGAATTTAACAGTAAGCGTACTCCATACAGAGATAAAAATTCAAGAAGGAATAAATAATTTGAAAGTGAAAAAAAATTTGCGAACAAGCATATCTACAGGGTGTTGAGAAATAACTGGGTAAAATTTTGCCGAATAAGTAAGATGTTTGCAATGGGAGACAGTTGGCATTAGTGATCAGCTTAAAATATTAAAAACGAACGCGACCAAAGGATGGAAATGTACAGAGTGGCCCAAATAGGACACTATCAATAAGAAACACCAATTTTTAAAAGAGTTTGATAAAAACTAGCCTTCATGCTACGAGGTCGATTCTCGTGTAAAAATAAATACGAAAACCGAATTTTTGATATCGTGACTTGTTCGAAAGTTTTTTTTTGTATTTTATAGGTTACTGACCCAACCCCGTAACTTTATTCAACATAACCTTGTATTTTTATTTCATGGACCAATCTAAATTTTTTACATATTCGTGTTTCAAATGAAATCCTTTTTTTAAATATAAATAAGAGCTTTTACTTTTACTTCTCTTTGAATATATTCATTATGTAACTGTTTTCGGACCATTTCAGAAGTATTGACAAAATCTGGGTTGTCATGGCTCTATATGAAAGAAATTAACTTAGCAACTACAGTCTATTCATACTGTCAAACAGTTATTATTAAATGCAGTTTGCTCCACGAGTCGAGTGTGTTTTTTTGAACTTACTAGAATATTTATCTGACTGTTAATTCAAAATGTATCGAAAATATGAAAAACATGATTTACTAAAGTGATATTGAAAATTACATGAGATCCTCAGGCTGCCAGTAATCTTTGCCTTGATCGATATCCTGAATGGAGACAAACTTTTCGTAATATTGTCACCAGATTGCAACAACAGATCGGCCTAGTTAATTAAGGTTTTTTTCAAAACCAAGAACAAGAGTTGATGATGCCAGGAGTATAGATAGAGAGTTAAAAGGAATATCGATTTTGTGAAAAAACCCAATATTCTACTTCGCAGAATGCAGTTGAATAAAGGTATTCCAAATACTACAGCGATGCGAAATCTTGAAAAAAAAATTCAAACCGCATAGAGTAAGAAAACTACACAAGTTACAATTAACTGACCTATAATTCCGGCTCGAATTTTCCAAGGTATTTAGGAAAATGAGCTGAAAACCCAAACCTTGGACAGAAAATCAGATGGACTGATGAAAGATGCGTTAGCAGCTCTGGTATTTTGAATAAATAATATTCCTACAATCAGACAATTTGGAAAACCCTCATATTATAGTGGAGACACAAAAACAAGGCCGATACAGTTTCAATGTTTGGGTCGGTAATTTTACAGGAAGGTTGATCTGTCCCAATATATATTACGGTAAACTTACGGCAGTATTATATTTGGAAATATTGCGGGAATTTGTTAAACCAATTATAGATGATTTGCTATTACAAAATATTAGAGACGTATACTTTCAACCAAAATAATTGCGTACAATACTTGGCAACCTTGTTCATTGGGCGGCAAGATACCTGATGTCTCGCCTCCAGATTTTTAACTCTGGGTTAGAATGAAGACCTTCTCATTTTAACGCCACACAAGTCAATAATGTTTTTATTTAATGAGTGCTCCATTCGAAATCATGTTACAAATATTCACTCAATAAAATAATTCTTTAAAATTTTCAAATCAGATGATAGTATGTTTTTCCAAGTATGGAAATTCGAATGGTGGTAAGCAATAGTAGAATTTCTGAGATTATGTCGTGGCTAAATCATAAACATAGATATAAATTGAAAAGTAAAGGAGCTAGAATCCTTGTGGAAGACCGTTTTTCAATGTTTTGAAAATGCTACCCTTATTGTCAACAAAAACACGAGGCCTTCTATCAGATAACATATTTTCTAATATTCTTACCATTTTCCCACACTTCAGCTGGGTTTAGTGTTTAAAAATCATTCCATCTTTCCACACAGTATCATAAGCCGAAGATAAATCAATCAATGCAGCTCCTGTTTTCAACCTATTATTGAAGACTGATTCTATGAAAGTTGTAAGGCTGAGAGCCTCATCTGAACGATTTCTATTTTTCCTAAAGCCCCCCTGGAAATTTTGTAGAGCATTTTTTATAGAAGATTCAATTATAAAAAGAATTAACTTACCTGATATCTTGAAAGAAACGCTCAATAAACTGATCCGTCGATAACTCTTAGGACCGCAAGAATTTTTTCCTCGTTTCAAAAAACCTATTACTTCAGCCTCACGGAATTCGGAAGGATAGTTTCTTGAATACAGAATATTGATATAGAAAGATGATAAACATAAACAATCCTTTTTCCTAAATGTTTGATAAATTCAGGATGAATTCTGTCAAATCCGGCTGGTTTCCGAGATTCGGCCATCAATTCATGTATATTGAATGGATGTGACATATGTTCTGAAGAAGGATCTGATATCCTGAATATATGTAATTTTTTCTTTATATTCTTCATGTTAGAGAGGGATATATTAATGATTCAGATACATCAGCTAAGCGGTGAGTGATTGATCATGCATCAATTTTTGCTGATAAAGAAGTAAGGGGAGTTGCTTCACCTACTTTTCTCTATATGTTTCATAAACTCCTACTCGAATGTGTGAAATTCATTTTTGACACAACACTATCCCATTTCTCTTTTCGGTTTGTATTGATGGAATTAATAAGCCTTTCACATTTATCCACGTATAGTGATTTTTGATAGTCCTTATATAAATTATCGGTGTCTTTCGACCAACCTGGAATATTATCGTTTCGAAAACCTCTTGGAACGAACTTTTTTGCTGCGGCTATCAAAACACCTATGAATCTGTGATAGTTATTGTGAGTGGGTTCTATCCATCTAATATCACTGTCTACCTTCTTGGCAAATTCAGTCCAATTTGCTTTATTGTCGTTTATCAACGACATATTTTTAAACATTCAACTTCTTGTGGTCAACAGAATAGGCCTATGTTGGCTATGAGGAAAAACACCCATAATTTCACGTTTTATAGGAAGCGGTTTGCAAGTATTGTCACAAAACACTAGGCAGAGATCAGGATTGTAGCCTCTATTCCATCTAGAGGAATGGAATGAAGATACATCTTCTCCATCAAAAATCAAATAGAAATTATTGCTTCCATCCAGTCAGCTAAAGCTATTCCACTTCTATCATTATTACTATAACCCCACATTACGTCGTGAAAATTAAAATCACCGCAATAAATTGAAGGATGAGGAAGATATATATCCAAATTTCTTTCCAAACAGTATTAGGACATTTATAATTATTAACGATAAAAATATTACAAAGTATGAAAGAGGTAAAGAAAAGACAAACTCTCCTTTTCGGATTAACTCGATATTGTGAGGTAAGGTTTTATTAACATAACAAGCTAAACCGTAAATTTTAATAAGGAGATAATCAATCAATACATAACCTTTTATAGTTCCTTTTTCATGTAGATTTTTTTCAGTATCCATAGAAGTCTTTTGAAGGAGAATAATCTCTGTACCTTAGTCCTCTGCTAATACAGTGATATAATCACTCTTGTCCTAAGAAATAACCTCTATATTCAAATTCAATACATAAAATTTGTCGCCAATTTGTAAGGAGGATTTTTAAAGGGAAATCATCATCCATAGTTGGAAAATGTTGAGATATAATACTTTTTCATTTAAAAAATAACGTAGGAAAAATTATCGACTGACATAAATTATGACTGATGTTATTTATTTATTTCACAAAAGAAAGCTGACAGGGGTAAACACCCAATAGAAGCGCCCACTAATTACATATTTATAGACAACATTATAATATAAACAACAAATAAAAAAGATTTTCTGAAAAATAGTGATTTACAATTATTGTACCTGCATAAACATCCCCCTAACAATTTTCCTAAATGAACTTTTTTTTTCCTGACAATAAATCAATATTATTCACATGATTATTACATAAAGCTATCATCCTTGACAATGGCGAATACCTTGCACTGTTGGTTCTATAGGTGGTCAGGTAAAATACAGGGTCTCCTCAGATTTCTTGGCGGAACATAAAAATTATTATATTATTATAAAAACTAGTAAGCGGATAGATCCATAGGCCCATAGATCAATAAGCCCGTAGATCAATATAGGCCAGTAGATCCATAAGCCAGTAGTTCAATAGGCCCATAGATCAATATAGACCCTAGATCAATATGGACCATGGATCAATGAAGCCCATAGATCAATGAAGCGCACACAAACACGGAAAAGAAACCCGTTGAAAGCAAAGAAACTCAAAATAACGCTGAGAAACACGGAAGATAGCGAACAAACACGAAAGAACACAAAAAAATACAATAGAACGCGAGAAAACATGAAAAGATCCGAAGGAACACGAAAGAACGCAAAGAGCCCAAAGAAACCATAAAAACCCGAAGGAATGAAAGAAAAGCCGTTGAAAGCGAAAACACATGAAAGAACTGGAAGAAACAACAAGAAACGTGAAAAAACACGAAAGAACGCGAAAAAACTCGAAAGGGACCGATGAAACACGAAAGAACCCGAAGAAACACGAAAGAACGTGGAGAACCACGAAAGATTGCAAAAAGCCCAAAGGAACCCGAAAAAACCCGAAGGAATGCAAAAAACACCGTCAAAAGCGAAAACACATGAAAGAACTGGAAGAAACACGAAAGAACCCGACCAAACACGAAAAAACGCGAAAAAACATGAAAAAACCCGAAGTAACACGAAAGAACGAAAATAATCCAAAAGAACTCAAAAAACCCCGAAGGAGCACAAAATAACCGAAAGCGCGCAAAAAAACTCGAAGGAAAGCTAAAAACCCCGAGGGAGCACAAAAAACCGAAAGCGTGCAAAAAATACCGAAAGAACTTGTGAATTGCACAGCCTGTATATCAATCAATCGTGAATTCATTGTTAATAGCACACCCTGTATGACATTTCATTGAATTTAGCTCCCTTACGCGGAAAAGCACGAAAACTTGAGAAAAACGCATATGGGACACCCACTATATAATTGATTCGCAGTGGGTGCTTTTTCCATAAAAAATTTAGACGGAAAAACTCCCGAAGAAAGACTCTGGTGAAAGTCAGTGCTTCCAATGTGCACAGTGCGTATATCAATCGATCGTAATCGGCGCATTCCACAAAGGAAGTATAAACATTATTCGATAAAGCTCCTATGTAACACCCTGTATATGAATCGAAAATAATTTTTCCATAAAAAATAAACCCAAAGAATATCGTTTCAACTCCATCAATTTTACAAAGGTAAAATAAAAATTATTCGAAAAAGGTCTGAACGTGTGTTCATGAACAGAGTGCTTCGCCGTTTTCTCCCGAATAAACTAAGTGTGTCCGATTCTAACATAGAGTATCATAAGTTGGATCGGACCTCGGAGAGGGCAATGAATTCGCGGGAAAATCGAGTTGAAATGCCGATTTTGAAACGAATAGTTGAGGTACTTTTCTTTCGATTCACGAACCGTGAGTGGTATCTGGAGATTCGGAATCTCCTGTAGATTCTTATTCGAGCACTTGGAAGGCATGAAGAATCTTCCACCGCCGATATCGAGCGAAAAATCGATGTCGGATTTTCAAAATTGGACCTCGCGTTCGGCTATCATCGGAATCGTATCAGAAACTGTGACATTTCACCGCATATTATCGTGAAAATTGCCGAATTTGCAATTAAGAATTCACGGCTTTATCTCGCTACTTGGATATGAAAATTGGTACCCAGAGATGGGAAATTTCACGTAGATTTGGTTTCTACCGATCCCAGGGCGATTTATATCGTTTTTGACCGGCACGGAAGGAAAACATAGGTGCGGTTTTTGACGTTTCAGAGAAGTTGGGAGTCTAAAAATTGCCGTTTTATATGCATCATTTTCGTATAGATTTCGGGGGGCTCCACGGCTGAGCTCGTAGCCAGGCACGGGGACATTCTTCGTCTAGAAAAAGCGACCTCCCCGTTCCGCGAGACGCTCCGGCTTCGGAGGAGTACTTCCGCCCGTTTTTCGCCTTTGGGCGATTTCACGAAAAACGCCGATTTCGCGATTTTCGTTTGAAAACTTCGGGCGCTTTAAGAGCGCCTGGGGATTTCGGGGTCGCTTCTCGTAGAAGAGGATACGCCTTTAGGTTTTTTTTTAAGATTGCCTCTTGATCGGCCCTTCGGGCCCCTGACGGGACCCCCGCTCATAATACACTGGTTCGTTCCTTACTGCTATATTTATATCGATTAATGATTGACTCTAAAATTTTGGGACAATCCAATTGATCTGAGAGTATCTTATATATGAAAACCATGTCGTTAATCTTTCTTCTGTCCTTCAAGCTGATCATTTTGAAATCTCTCAAACAAACAATATAATTTTCAGGATCCAGAGGTCTCAGGTAGAAACCTGTGCTATAACTCAGAAACCTAAGAAATTCAGCCTGCTCCCTTTCCAACCTTTCGATATGGACATTATATTAAAGACACCAAACCGAAGACGCGAAGTTGAACTTACTGTGAACGAAAGCATAATACAACGCCAGAATTGCTTCACCTCTTTTGAATTGACGACATTGTCTCATAATCCACCCAAGAACTTTGTTACCTGTACATACTATATTATTTATATGCTCATCAAAGAGGAGTTTCGAGTCTAGCATAATACCCAAATCGCTCACCACACCTGTGCGCCGCAGAACAGATCCAGCAAAAGAATATTGCTGGTAAAAGACAGACATATTTCGTGTGAAAGCAACCACACAGCACTTAGCTAGGTTCAAATTTAAGCTGAAATCTTCACAAAAGCGCAGAAGGCTGTCTAGATCACTCTGTAAATCCAAACAGTCCGGAATGCTGCGAATTCGTGCAAAAAGTTTCAAATAATCTGCGAACAACAAGAATTTACATACTTTGAAACATGTTTTTATTCTGTTTATGTAAATTATAAACAGAAGAGGACCCAAATGGGAATCCTGTGGTACCCCTGATGCTGAAAAAAATGATCGCGATCTGGAACTTCCCATCTTGACATACTGAGATCTGTCCGTAAGATAAGACTCGAACCACTTCAACAACGTGCCCATGACACCGACATTCTTTAGCTCGAAGGGTTTTGATATTTATTCGGTCAAAAGCCTTACTAAAATTAGTATATACAGTCTAGATTGTCCTGTAATATATTCAATGAAACAGATGAGTTTGGTTTCAACTGATCTTGCATATAACTAAGTAAACGTTTATAAATTATTAATTCAAATACCTTCTCGAATACTCATAGCTTACTGATGGGACGATAATTTTCAACAGAATTTTCACTACCGCTTTTGAAAACGGGGGTTAAGCTAGTAACTTTCCAGGAATTGGGGAATAAGCCACTACGAAGAGGTTTATTGAATATTAATGCAAGAGGGCTACTAAGGGCAGAACTACACTTTTTCAGAAAGATTGGGGGTATTGAATCAGGGCCAGTTCCTTCTTTTCGTCCAATCCAAGCATTATCTCTTTAACTTGATGAGTAGTGACATGGAATGAGCTCAAGAAGTAATGGCCAGGAGAGCTTGTGCTTACAGGGGCATTTTTAGATAGATCCGGCCTAGTAAAGACGCCCTCAAAATAGTGCGCTAATAAATTACAAATTTCACTGCCTGATTCACCTGTGCGTTGTTCATAGGTCATCTTATTTGGAAATCCTGAGTTCTTAGAACCAACAGAGGCAAAGTCAAAAAGTTTTTTTGGACATCTTTTGACATCAGACTGAACTAAAATTAGGTATTTTTATAATCCCATCTGATTAAACATTTAGTCTTAGACCTCAAAGCTTGAAACATTTTATAATCACCATAGTTCCCATAAATTTTCCATTTCTTGTGTAATTTATTTTTACGTTTTTTTAATGCAATGGTTTCTCTGGAAAATAGGATGGATAGCCGTTAATTTTCGTAACTAAAGGTACATGTTCCTCAATCAACTTATTTAGAATTTCATAAAAAACAAACAAATCATCATTATTATTTTCATTTCCTAGTAATTCATCCCATGGGCTTGACCAACCCCACTCCAAAAAGAAATTCAACAGATGGATGATTTCTGTCCTCAGGAACTAACGGCTCAGAACATCTCATGAGATTATCAATTCTAAAGCTATTACTGAGTACTAAATCTAAAATTTTATTATTGTGATTTACAATGTTATTAAACTGCAAAAGCTCAAGAAATGAGATGGAGTCAATTAATGTGGCATATTTTGAATCAACATTCATAGAATTTAAGTAGTTACCTGAGACATCCTTCACCCAAGAAACCCCAGAACAATTAAAATCACCCAACATCAAAACAATGCTATCGTCAAGTAAAGGTTTGATATCACTTAGCTTAGACACAAAATATGTCAATGCTGCAGTGTCATCTGGCGGTATATAGACACATCACAAGTTGATTTTTAAACTGTTTATCGATATCTGAATTTATAAATCCTCTGCACCGTTCAGAAACTCCTGAACCTTTATTGGTTAAAAACCCCTTTTTACTGCCACAAAAACCATACCGTTATAGAGAACAAACGTAATATTTTATTAAAATCACATTCAGCGTTAGATATGTTTCATTATCAGCTTCCCTGATGAACTTTATTTGCTCACTGTTAAAGACTTCCGATTTTTTGGCTTTGTAGCCAAACTTCTTCCTATTGAGAAATGCGAGAAATGTTGGGAATCAGGCTATATTTAGATTCTTCTTCACTAAAATCGAACTCTTCAACATGGCGTACATGTTCCACAGAGTGGTTTCTGATTTAAGCGCCAAATAAGCCAAGAGTAATTCCTCTGTTATGGTTTTACAGTGCTTCATATCAATTCGTTAAGCGAACAACTCATAAACTTTTTCGTACCTTGATATTGATTTTTCGGTTAATAATTTTGCTGTACTAGCGGTTGCTATATTGAAAATGTCGCAAAGCGCATTTTCAATGCCACCATTGCTGCTGCTCTTCAAATTTTATGGCAATTGCGATCAAAAAACCTGCAAACTTATAACTCTCTTCATATCTTCCTATTCACAATAACACAAACGACGTAATTTTTTTCCGGCTGAGTCCTGGAAGAGCTTACTTTCTGGGCTTGGCAAGAAAATGCTATTTTATCAGAGAAGAAGCGTCCGGCAAGTGAACACTTCCCTAGCGGTTGTCGAAAAAACTCTGTTTCCTATACCATTTTTTGAAATGTGGCTCCGTTCAAAAGATACAGGGTATTTTCAGCTCATATATTCTTGAGGGATAATCCAAATTAATTCAAATTTTGCATAAATGGAACACACCATTGGGATTAAACACCTTTGCTCTATCCTCAGAAGTTTCTGAGTTAATGCATCATCAACGAGCAAAATCTTCAGAACTTGCAGAAACTACTTGGTCGATAGGTCGAGATATTGATTTCTCTAACCTCAACAGATAATGTCAGTTTCCTGGCTCTTTCCGTTTGAGTGTAATCGTTTATATGGACAGTCACAATCGATTGGGATCACGGATTCTTCATCAGTGAGTCTAAAAAACGATTGATACCTGTTTCAGCCAAATCTGCGTAGAATAAAGTAAATTTGGTAAACATATGAACACTCTGTTCGAAGAACAAGAGCGCTCAAAATTTTTTACGTGATGAATGAACTGAGTCCAACCTGTCAAATTTGTCAAGATGAATCTAGAACTTCATCAATACAATCAAGCACAATTGCAATATTTTCTTCTTAACGAATAGTTCTTTGTTTTGTAGTTGTTGTATAGAGTAGAGAAAATGTCCGAAATCTATCGATAGTTCGAAAAAAAAGCTGCCCTAATGGACGATTATGTAAACCATATAATTCTCTCCCCTTTGATTTCAGCGGATTGAACACTGATTTTGAGAATAAGTTTCAACCATTTATGAACATTGTATATCGATTCGACGATTGGTCAGAGTCAAACAGAAATGCCAAATCAACATGTCTTCCAACTTTTATCAATGCACGACTATCCCTATCGAAAGTTCAACAGACTCTTCATCAGGAAGTTGAATTCAATACATTTAGACCATTCTCTGCGCGATATTCGAAAATAACAGACATTTTGGCAAAACGGTAACACGTCTTGAACAAAGTCACGGAAACATCAGGGACATTGATTTCTCAAGTTTAAGTTTCAACCGAAAATCAATACCTCACTGAAAACGACGTCATTAACTCATTCTATACAGGAATAAAGACATATAATGAAATTACACAATAAATTCAAGACGTGTTACAAATTTTCTGCTAGTTAATTGACATCAATCACGTATTCCTCACATTAAATAACCACGTTCGAATTTTCCTTACTCTTCTGAAACGTTGAAAGAATGCGCGCTCTCTGGAAAGAAATAACGAAGGTCACTCAGTCATCAAATATTTACAAGATACCAAACAGCAGTTGTCGTAATAAAAAAAAACACTAAATGTAAATTTATATCCGAACATTCAATTTCAGACTACAGTCGCCATCCAACGGAGACTGGACGAACCTCATGACTATAAAAATGATCAATACTTCTGGAGTTAGGCGGATTCTTTCTACGGATTCTTTAAATAGCTGGAAGTTCGTAGGATTTTTTAACCCTTTCGCTATCTATCGGTGTCCTCTCGAAGTTCCGTGAATGATTTTCAATCACCAACGAATTTAGCATAAATGATCGAGGTTATAATATGACCTTTCTACTACTTTGACTTACTACTAGAACTCATCTTCTTACATGATTCAGCAAAATTAAGCACTGATGTGAAATCATTACCATTTGTGCGCTTGTTTAAGTCCTTTTCCGTACGTTGGAATATTGTGATACAAATACAACCGCCACAATGAATGAACAAACCTATATCTTGAATTAAAAATAACTACTAACAAATTTCCATCAGTTCAGCTCAATTTTTCTTTACTTTGGAATCAACCTGAAGAAGATATATCTTTTCCATCGAAAATAATATAGAAGAAATTGCTATCTTCTTTCAAACGATATCATGTGCTTTGAAATACCTTATTTATTGAAGTCCAAAATCCAAAGAAATGACGATTCTTCAGAATTGAAACTTCTGAAACCTCTACAGGACCCAAAGGAGGATGAACAATCTCCTTTAGACGTGGCGGAACATTCTATTTACCGAGAGCAGTATTTTTGGTAAGACTTGTCTGACAACTTCAAATAAACGGAAAAAGCACGCAAAAATATCCATATCTTCTTCAATTACCTAATTTCATGATCTTCCTGAAGAAATGAAAAAACTACAATCTTCTCGTGACTGAGCGCTATGATATTGAAATTTCAAAATAAATTAGATAACAACAACCTCCAAATACGCACCAATTTTTGTTGAACTCTGGTGAAAATCTTATGAGATATCCATTATTAAAAAATAAATCTTTGGGAATTATTTAAGAAAGTTCTAACGTGATGATGTGATATTTTTTAAATCTCGTTCTAACATCTTTCAAGTTACAACTTGGTCGGAAGGATATTCTAGAATTTATAGAGCATACCTAAATTTCAATAGAAAGAGGAAAAATAACAAATAAATTCGAATAAATGTAATTTTAATATATAGTTTCAATTGTACGATTTTGTTACCGATTGTTGTATATGTTTATTTTGGAACCATTTTTTAATCCATTATTCAATTTTTATATCAGATGTACTTGTATCATATTTGATCTCTGTGAAAAAAATTTCTTTTTGTAGCCCTGAAGAAGTAGAAATATATCTACGAAACGTTGGCATTAGTCTAATGTAGTTTTTGACCAACTGCTCTCCTCAAAATTCCATGAAAAATCAATCACAACATGTATCTACAAGGAAATGATCTATCAGAACATAATAATTAACAATAGTAGCATAGTCTCAATTTTGTTTATTTAGATTAGAAAAAAGTCTCAAATACTTGTTCATTTACCACCGGTAAAAATTATCACATTTCCTGTTGGATTTGACTACATCGTCACTCAAACCTCCCTTGTTGAGAAATACAGATTTTGTTATATTCAAAGTATTGTAAGCATCTTTTCTGGTGTAGTTATGCTCATAAATTCACCCCTTTCTTCCTCGTCCTAATCCGCTTCGGCATTACTTACCGGCAACACAGATGTGATGGTTTGAGCATCAGTTAGTTCTCCACAGATGGCTAAATCATTAACAAAGGTAACTAAGTCTTCGAACTCAGTGTTTTGAAAGTGCAACGCTTCTTGAACTCTTTGCCAGGTAGCAGCAAAATCTGTAACTGTAAAATCATCCTCCGTATCTTCGCATATTGCTTCAAACCCACTTTTTTTGAAGCAGTTTTCAATGGTCTTTTCAGTGACTAGATTCCAAGCTTTGCCGGTCATCCACATGGCTTGTAAAACGTCAATTGTAGTAGGCGTTTGTCGTTCAAGATTAAGAGCAAAAAATCATCTGACAACTCCCTTCCTATTATGAATTTTGAACCTTTGGATGATGTTTTGGTCCAGTGGTTTTAGATTAGAAGTGGTATTTGGAGGCAAGTACTTAACTTTAAAATTATTCAGGTTAGAAATTTCTCCGTGTGCAGTAAAATTATCGATGATCGTTAGAATTTTGTGTTGTTTTTGTTCTTTAAAATTATTTAAGATTTTTGACATTTTGTAAGTCCCAGCACAATTTGTTCCGCGTAGTACTGTTAAACTATTATAAGTTTGCTGTTTTTTCTGCGAGTACATTTATCGCCTTTGAATGATAGCGTTTTGTCAGGTAAAAATTTATTGAATACTCCAGTTTCATCGGTGTTAAAGATGTCTTCGGGATAGTATCCGGCGGACAGCTCTGCCAATTTGTCTCTTCAATCATCACATACTTTTTCATCAACACTACCACCTTCACCACATATTCTTCGAATAACAATCTCGTTTCGTTTTTTGATATTTTGAAGCCACCCGTTGCTAGCACGAAACTTTTCATGCCTCAGTTCTACTGCAAACAAGTCCCGATTGTGATTCTTTGTCTCAGCTCTGTTTTAACCACTTCAACACACATTCTTCTACGTCTTTGAACTTATATATGATTTAAATCTTCTACCTTTTACAGGCAACTCCTTTTCTTCCAAAAAGTTATCCTCAAATTTTGAAATTGTATCCAATGTACTTGGGGTAATTTCCAATTTCAGCTCATCAGCTATGGCTAATTTTAACATAAGGTTTTGTCGACGTAGTAAATGATGTTTCGTTTTTCAGCAACCAATAAGAAACATCTTTTACGTTTCTGATCTACTTGAACTTAAGTTAAACAATAGTGACGAGCAGAAGTTTTTACATTACTTTCCGTCAAACATCAATGATTGATGACGAGATATTGTTGATGATGGAGCTCGTGTTGAATGATTGTTTGGGCTATTACCATCATCTATTGTGGATGTAATGTTTTCCGACGTTTCGATAGACATATTCTATCTTTATCAAGGAGAAAAGTAAGAAACCTTTTGAAAATTATCAATTTTCAAAAGTCAATATGACAGAAGTCATGAAAGAAAAATGAACAGATCATCATATCTGTGATATGATGATCTTTTTAAGTTGGATCGAACTATCGGTGTCTAAACTTCTGGCAGATCTATAGATGGAGTACTTATGGAATCAGGTGTTATTTTCATAAATGCTGCTTCTTTGATTTTTCTTCTTGCAATTTTTTCTTCTTTGGATATTATTGATGCTTCGTCCCATTTTATACGATGATTCTCATCTACAGCATGTTGGACCAACCTGGATTTGTTGCTGTCTAGTACTCGTAGAAGCTTCTGATGTTCTTTTTTCGTACATTCAGAGGGCGTTTAGTTTCTCCGATGTAAGATCTTCCGCACTCGTAAGGTAATTCATATATGCAGTTCTTTGTCCTTTGTGTCTCATTATTAGGCTTAACTTTTGTAAGTTTAGCTCTGATAGTGTCTTGAGTTTTGAATGCAGTCGTTATGTTGTATCTATTTCCAATTCTTCTCATTTTCTCCGACAAACCTTTTACATAAGGAATTACGGTTTTAATGGTCTGATTTATATCTGTTGGTTCAGGTTGACTTTCTCTTGTTCGTTTAGCTTTTTCTAATATCTTTTTGGGGTAGCCATTGCTTCTAAGAGTTTTCGAGATGTTATTTATTTCTTCATTTTGGTCTTCTTCAGTGCAACAAATATTTATTGCTCTATCAAATAAACATTTTGCTACTCCCAATTTAGTGTTTAGTTGGTGGTTTGAATCAAAATGTAGATATTGTCCTTTGTTCGTTGGCTTTTTATACACAGTGGTTCTTGGGATTCCATTTTGTTTATGTACGAGTACATCTAAGAATGGAAGTTGTCTGTCCTTCTCGATTTCAATTGTGAATTTAATTGATTCCTCTTGATTGAAGGAATCCATCTATAGTGTCTCTTCCATGTTGCCAAATAATGAAAGTATCATCTTTCCACACATCTTTTCCACAGTTTGGGTTTAAGTACATATTTTTCTAATGCCTTCTGTTCGAAAATTTCCATATATAAATCAACTAAAATTGGTGATAGTGGTGAACCAATGGCCATTCCGAATTCTTGTTGATAAAAGATTTCTTCAAATTGGAAATATGTTGTTTTAATACAATTAGAAAGCATGTCCAAATTGCATTCACGCTTAGTGTAGTTCTTTCACTAAGGGTTTGATCTTCTTCAAGCTTTTTCCAAACTATGATGAGTGTTTTATCTGTCGGAATATTAGTGAACAATCTGGTGATGTCGAAGCTGACCATAACGTCTTCTTCCATGATTTCTTGATGTTTCATTATTTCTATGAAGTGTTTAGTGTTTCTTATCATCGATGTTGAATTACTTTTTAATGGTGATAAAATTTTCAGCAAAAATTTAGCCAATTGGTGGCATGCTGAATTTCTTGAACTCACAATTGGTCTTAGAGGAATATTTGCTTTGTGTATTTTTGGTAGACCATATAAATGTGGTGGTTTACTGAAGTGAGGTGTGAGTCTTGATCTAATGAATTGATCTGGAAATTCATTTCTATATTTATAAAGGATTTTGTAAATCTTGTTTTCAACTGTGGTGGTAGGGTCCTTTTTTATTCTTTTGTATTTTCCTGCTTCTAATAATTCATTGATTTTTTGATTATAAGAGCCAACATCTAGAATTACAGTGGCGTTTCCTTTGTCTGCTGGAAGTATCTTTATGGAACTATCCGAGTTAACATCTTTTAATGCCCTCTGTTCAGCTTTATTTATATTGGGTAGAGGTGTTTTGTTATTCCTGTCTAACAAGGTTCTGATTTTCCATCTGTACTCTTCGGCTTTTTCAGGTTCTCGAATTTTCTGTGCAGTTTCTTCTGCCGCCAACAGGATTTCAATTTTTGGTATCGTCTTAGGGGCTATAGAGAACTTGAGACCCTTGTTGAGGAGAGATATCTGATCTTCACTTAAGTTCTTATTAGATAAATTGATCACGGTTTTTGGAATGATCTAAGGGTTCATATTTTCTTGACTCTTTCATAAGTTCCCCATTTTCCTTTTTTGGACTTGTTTTTGTTTTTCATATATTCTTTCATAGCTATGTTCAATAGCTCCCAGAATATTTTGATAAAGATAGAAGATGTCTATCGAAACGTCGGAAAACATTACATCCACAATAGATGATGGTAATAGCCCAAACAATCATTCAACACATCAATGATTGTTTTACGAATAAATTTATGTAAACGTTTTGGCTTAACAATATTCGTTAATTAGAGGTATTTATACTTTTTCTTGATTGATTAGAAATTCGTTATGAGGAGATTGTTGGCAATGTAAAGGTATATATTATATTAACTCTTATGGACAATCGAAGTAAATTACTAAGAATTTGTAAAATCGAGGAAATTGTTTTATTGAGGTACGTTATATTAAAGTTATTCGGTACACTAAAATATCCAAGATACCTCAACTTCTGAATTTAGCTATGCGTTATTCAGACATGAATTTGAATGTACAGGGTAAATAGCGCAAGTGGGCAATAATCGGTATCCTTATTTTTTTACATGGGACATCCTGAGTATTTGTATATTTTTGAAATCTCCCTAATGAACTGATTTCAAAATTTTTATTGTATATTTTATTTATGTATAGCTATTGTCGATTT
Organism: Micraspis discolor; assembly: GCA_030674115.1. NCBI lineage: Eukaryota > Metazoa > Arthropoda > Insecta > Coleoptera > Coccinellidae > Micraspis > Micraspis discolor. Next base: position 191,816 of record JARTUT010001755.1, on the reverse strand, counting down.
GAGTCATTTGTGATCAATGTCTGATGTCTTGTGATATGTCTGATAGAAGTTTAGATTTCTGATGACCTCTTATTGCAGCTATTATGAAAATTACCAATATTTTTGAACTGAATCATTCCAAAACCTCACTCTATATAAATTATTATAGATCATTTAATTATACTATACGAAGATACGGGATATATTCACAAAAAGATTATTTTTAAGCGAAGAAAGTTTGTTGTCCAAAAATTAAGGGAAGCACTGTCGTGAGATCAGAAGAGTTTGCTCGATTTTCCTACCTTCTTTTTCTATTCCCGTACTTTAGAACAATGTGATACTAATACAACCACGGCGATGAATGAAAAAATTGTTATCCTAAATTAAAAATAACTAATCACGGTGTTTCTTCATATTGGTGCGAGGTTCGAATTTTCTTCTGTTAAAAATTAACCAAAAGTAGTAAATTTCGTCGATCTTAACTATTCAGAATTTCTTCAAAAAAGGCGCGTGCTTTTTTCAGTTTTGGCAACAACCATAATTTCATTTTAAATTACGGTTAAGAATAATTTTCCAACAACTGAAACTCCACTGATGTGTCCGACAGATGCCAATCTGTATTTTTAGACGAATGTTTTGGAGATTTTCCATAAGTAAGAAGTCAATGACATGACATGTGTTAGGAAATTTTCTATAGTTTCGTTTTCGATTTCTGCCTCAGAGTTTCAATGAGTCAAGAATCGACACGGAACCTAAATGTCATCGAAATCAATAACCCTCAACTTTTTTATTGCTCGCCCTTGCAAAAAATGAAAAAATAATGATATATTTGTTTGATTACGTCGGATATCTTATGAGGTATTAACTTTCGTTAAAAATCTTTTGGAAATTTTTTAAAAATTATCTAGCGTGTCGACTTCTGTGAAATTTGACAAGTCTATTTGTTTCAATATAATTGAAATATCTTTCAAGTTACAACTTGATCTGTTGGATTTTCTGGGAGATATAAAGAAAACTGTATTCCAGATGCTCATAACTTCGAAACCATTTCACGGATTTGAGCCAATAACGAACTTGACCTAGACATTTGAACAGTTAACCAATACTAAAAATATTGAAACTTCAGCTCATCTCGTTCAGAAGATAAAGAGTATACGGACAGACCGACATACTCAAGTATGATCCTGTATTGTTCATCAGGAAGTCAAAACCCAATCGATGGAATCCATTTGGGTCAATCGTCGAAACTAACTGACATTTAGACAAAAGGATGGCACTGTTCAGATAGAATCAGCGTACAAAAAAGATCGAAATAAAACTCCGAGTTCGGTTATTCTTCATTTAAGATATATGTTTGTTGGGTAGGAAAAAGGCTTTATAACCGCAAAGAAAGTGTCCTCATGTCAGTGCTTTTCTACATTCAACAGTTTTATCGAAATGTCAAAATTTTTCATTTTGTTGAATATCAAATCTTTTTTAAGCAACAGCGAAAAACGACATTGAGAGATAGATACCCATATGAATATTCAATCAATACAAGTTTAAATAAATGTCCAAAATGGATAAATATACACCAAGTCAACCAAACAAACTTCTTTTTCTGTTCTGTTTGTAATCTCAAGAAGCCAAAAGAAACATTCCCCTATTTATAATTTCTTCACCAACGACCCATTTCGCTCGATTGCCTAGCAGGCTCACGGCCCATACATCTGTTTTTGGTATAATAATCAATGGTCATTCAGTTTACACAGCTTACAGCGACCTCTATAATTGAGTGGTACGTGACACATTTGCGTTAATTTTTAACACGTGCCGTCACGTTGTTTGAGATAGATTCGGATAACATATACTAATACGATGGGGCGTTGAACATAAATTAAATAAACTAAATATATACAAATTGGGGAATAGACACATTTCAGGATATCGTGGGTGGTACGTCTGGAACGCGTGACTGGTCGTTAAGGTGCGTTAAGTTTACCGCCACTGAAATATTGTCTTCTGGAATTGAAATAAGTTTGACATTTCTTATTGAAATATTTTAATAGCTGAAATAGGGAATCCATTAAATGAACCCTATCTTGAGAATCTGAAGTTGCAACTTTTTATACTATTTCCTGACGAGAAATTTTCGATGATTGATCTCGTGAAAAATTATCATTCGGCAATAACCCATCATTTGTTATTATTCTTATTATCAACAGATATATTTTGTCGTTTTCAAGGCAAATAATCCTCATCTATATTGTCTACCAAAAATACATAAAATGAAAATTCTTTTGCGACTCACTGTCAGTTCTACGATTTAACCATGTCAATGAATATAATAAATAAGTTTCTTCTGAAAATTATATCTCCTCTGAAAAATCACTCAACATTTATGATAAAAAAACAAAACATTTCATCGAAATAATAGGAAACCATGGAAACTTCAATGAAGACATCGTGGTCAGCTTCAATGTAACGAGTTTGTTCACCAAGGTAAAAACTGATAAAGCACTTATAATCGTTAGAAAAAGCTTCAAAATAATTAAAATGATAGGCACTCTGTTCGGGTGAACAAGAGCGCCAAAAAAACAAAACATTTCATCGTGGAAAAACTGATAAATGTGTGGATGCATGCAATAGTGGAAATGCTTTAAAAATTTGCCAACAGATTTTACTTTTCTGACTTCTCCAGTAACCTAAAAATAACTCGACTTTCTTCAACAGTGGGTAAAAAATTTACTTTCAACGACTGATTTCGATACAGTTCTGGATACAATATGTTTCCTTCTTCAGGCTATAATAATGAAAATCATTTTCAGAATCCGAAATGTACAGAAAAAGATTATAGTTTGCAAAAACTCACCAATAACTAAATAGTCCAGTCATTAGATTTCTAGTGAGCTGAATTTTTGTATATACCTTTTTTACGGCATTTAATGAAGATATGAAAAATCGACACTTGCCGGCTGACAAAGTTATCTAGCTCAAAAGTCACGAAAATCAGTTTTTCGCAGATATCTCGGGATCTATTGCTCAGAGGCCAATAAACGCTAATATATAAGAATTGTTTGTCGTTAAATTGTCTACAAAAAATGTCCCATGCAATTTTCTGTAGAATTAGCCGTTTCTGGAGTAGAGCGCCGAGAAAGCGACCATATTGTAACAATGCACTCGTTTCCTCAACACTTTCGAGGTAGAATACAGAAAAATTAACTTCAGTATATATTTTTATTTAACATTCATTGTCGACATCTTCAGTTTTTGTGTCATCAGCAGTTGCTGATTACACATCGAGTGGACTTATTGCTATATTTAATTCAACATCTTCATCATTTTCATCATTGGTTGACTGTGCGTTTAAATATGACTGGCCACGGCAATGTCCATAACCTTTTGAACATCTTAATTCAATTTTTCTGCATCCACATTAGCCGCTGCCACCTTTTGTACAATTACAGAAGATTGTGTTTAGTAGATTATCGGGTGTTGGTGGTAATGAAGTTGTTATTGGCTGCAGTATATTATTTTTTAACTCCCAACCCGACTCTTCTAGATCAATTTCTCATCCTAGTCTGGTTTGTAGAAAATACACTCGATAAATATGCTGTTGAGCTGCTGAAGAAGTAGGTGGTAATAATGGACATTTTACAGCTGTAATTTGCTTTAGCAAAGCTACAGTAATTATCTATCGAATATTCTGATTTTGGAGCACCGTACATTGCTAGTAGAAAATGTGTCACAGTATTGACAATTGTTGAGATAAAATAATTGATTATTTGGAATTTTCTTAACCTAATTTATTCGAGTTAAAACATATAAGACGTTTCGGGTTCGGGCCCTTTTTCAATCTAAAAACAATCATCAAAAACACAGTTACATATACAATTCTTTTTTGATAGAGATCTGTTACCTTTGTTTTAATAATTTCCAAACTTCTGCGTATAGTGCATGTGTCCTCATTCTTTATCTATAATATAATGTGGCACCAAGTTATTGAAATGTCAAGTTGGTGTCAATGTCACTCTTCTTCTTCTTTTGTTGTCGTTCTCCGCTGTTTTCTTTATAAGCATTGAATATATCTTGCTCAGACCATTCACGTCTGCTCTGTCGTTGATAGAGTTAAGGTTTCGTTTTATATAAATCATCTCCAAAAATTCTCTAGTTTTTTTATTCTTTTCCCTATCTAATATTCTTGTATTTTCGAAATTGAAAGTGTGGTTGTTTTCTATCGTATGTTTGTAGAGGGCTGTTTGAGTTTTAGAATATTTGTGTCCTTTTATCCTGTTGTTCAGATTTTGTTCCGTTTGTCCTATGTACACTCCATTACATTGGTTGCATGGTATCTCGTAGACGATATGTGATTTTTGACCTTTCGGGACTATTGCCTTCAATCTTGAAAATAATTGATTAATCTGTATGAATGGTTTGTGTGCAATCTTTATATTGGGGTATGGTCTTATTATATTCTCTATTTTCTCAGACAGTGTTGGGATGTATGGTAGGGGTATATAAACTATTGGTTCGGTTTTTGGATTTTGGAAACTTGATGAGTTGTAAAATTTATGAGTGCGTTGTTTTATTGTTTTCTTTATCATTTCTTGGGGTAATTGTTTGTGGCAAGTAGGAAGGAGATCTGATTTAGTATCTCCGGTCTATAACGTGGTGAAGTTAATTTGATTGCTCGATCTATATAATTGGTTACTATTGCTTTTTTGTTTGATGTTATGTGTTGAGTTATAATCAAGTATCCGGTCTGAGTTAATGGTTTTTCTTAGCATTTTAGTTTCTATTTTGTTATTTTCTCTAATGATGGTCATGTCCAAAAAGTTGATTCTATTGTCCAGTTCTGTTTCTAGAGTAAACTTTAGTTTATTGTTAAAATTATTTAAAACTTCCATTATTTCTTCAATTTGATCTTCTGTTGTTATAATCAAACAATCATCCACGTACCTCTTGAAAATTGTTATCCTATATGATGAATTTAGCAAAACTTTTTCTTCAAAATATTCTAGCACTAACTGAGCTACTGCACCAGCAACCGGACTACCCATAGCTACACCGTCTATTTGTTGGTAAAATTCGTCTTTGTATTGGAAATAGCAAGTTCCCAATGTTAGTTGTACTGCCTCTATGAATTCAGTCTTCGGTAGATCTGTATATTCTTCTATGAGGTGCCATTTTTCTTCCAGTATCTGTGGTACCATTTGTGTGGGGATATTTGTATATAGGGACACAGCATCTATAGAAAATAATTTTTGATCATCTGGAACGTATAGTGTATCCAATTCTCGTTTTAAGTTCATAGGAATTTTTAATGTAAAAGGGATTTTTGTTTACAATATTTGAGAGAACTGATGCCAAATATTTGGACAGATTATAAAATGGTGTTTGCGTGTGAGAAATGATAGGTCTGAGTGGAATGTTTGGCTTGTGGAGTTTGGGCAAGCCATATATTTTCAGTGAAATACTATTATGTACAGTGAGAGATCTAGCCAGGGTTGGTGATATAAATCCTGAGTTTTCCCATCTCTTAATTATTTCGTTATTGTGTTTTTGTAAAGAATTTGTTAAGTCTCTTTTTTTATGCGTTTGTATGTTCTCGTATCACTAAGTAGTTCTCTAATCTTTGCTTCGTAGGATGATTTATTCATTACAACTGTTGAATTGCCCTTATCCGCTCTTGTTATTATAATCTGTGGATTATCTCGTAGAAATTTTTTGTTTTATTGAATGCTGTTATATCTTTCCTTTCTTTAAAATTCAGTTTTTATTTTTAACTTCATTGTGGTGTTTAATTAAAGTATTATTTAGTTTTATTCTTATTTCATTTTGGTTTTCTTGGTTTAATTTCGTTATATTTGCTTCGATGTTGGCTATTATTTGATCTGTGGGAATCTGATTTGCATCATTGGGGCGTATTGCAAACTTAGGGTCTTGGCTAAGTAGGAGTTGAATTTCGTCTGGAATAATGGTATCTGATAAATTCTTTATTGTGTTTTTCGTTTGAACTTGTGTGGCATTTTTAGTTGACTGTGACAAATTGACCAGTTTTTTGTTGTGCCTTTTTGTATTTAAATTTATGTTGTTTTTAATGATATCTGACTGTAGATTTTCAAAAGTGGACAAAACTTCATTTGAAGTATGTGTGAGGATAAGTTTTCTTTGCTGATCTAGTTTAAGCTGTAGTAGGTTTATACTTTTAGTTGTATCCGTTATGATCAGTTTAAGGATTTGTCTTCTATGTTTCTCATGCAGTTTTTGAAACTTAAGGTTTAGATACTTACATTCGAGTTTAATTTGATTGGTATTAAAATTTAGGAAATTCGGTAACAAATCTCTATCTTTACATTTAAGAAGATTCTTCTTCTTGATTTCATATTGATTAATTTGACGTTGGTTTTGGTGAAGTCCAACATCTTTCTCAGGATGTACGCTGTCGGATCGTCTATTCCGCTTCCTTCATGGAACCTCTTGACCAAATCTATGTGTCTGCCGTTGTACTTCGTTTCTTCGATATGGAGGGGTTGTTCTGCCAGATGTCCCATTCTGGCCTCCTGTGTATATCTTCGGTTGTTTGCCATAATTTCAATCGTGGCCGATAACTTTGTTTGTTGGTATATTTATTCCATCAGTTATTGTTGAGATAAAATAATTGATCATTTGGAATTTTCTTAACCTAATTTATTCGAGTTAAAACATATAAGACGTTTCGGGTTCGGGCCCTTTTTCAATCTAAAAACAATCATCAAAAACACAGTTACATATACAATTCTTTTTGATAGAGATCTGTTACCTTTGTTTTAATAGCTTAACTTAGCCAAGACCCTAAGTTTGCAATACGCCCCAATGATGCAAATCAGATTCCCACAGATCAAATAATAGCCAACATCGAAGCAAATATAACGAAATTAAACCAAGAAAACCAAAATGAAATAAGAATAAAACTAAATAATACTTTAATTAAACACCACAATGAAGTTAAAAATAAAAAAATGAATTTTAAAGAAAGGAAAGATATAACAGCATTCAATAAAACAAAAAAATTTCTACGAGATAATCCACAGATTATAATAACAAGAGCGGATAAGGGCAATTCAACAGTTGTAATGAATAAATCATCCTACGAAGCAAAGATTAGAGAACTACTTAGTGATACGAGAACATACAAACGCATAAAAAGAGACTTAACAAATTCTTTACAAAAACACAATAACGAAATAATTAAGAGATGGGAAAACTCGGAATTTATATCACCAACCCTGGCTAGATCTCTCACTGTACATAATAGTATTTCACCGAAAATATATAAACTTGCCCAAACTCCACAAGCCAAACATTCCACTCAGACCTATCATTTCTCACACGCAAACACCATTTTATAATCTGTCCAAATATTTGCATCAGTTCTCTCAAATATTGTAAACAAAAATCCCTTTTACATTAAAAATTCCTATGAACTTAAACGAGAATTGGATACACTATACGTTCCAGATGATCAAAAATTATTTTCTATAGATGCTGTGTCCCTATATACAAATATCCCCACACAAATGGTACCACAGATACTGGAAGAAAATGGCACCTCATAGAAGAATATACAGATCTACCGAAGACTGAATTCATAGAGGCAGTACAACTAACATTGGGAACTTGCTATTTCCAATACAAAGACGAATTTTACCAACAAATAGACGGTGTAGCTATGGGTAGTCCGGTTGCTGGTGCAGTAGCTCAGTTAGTGCTAGAATATTTTGAAGAAAAAGTTTTGCTAAATTCATCATATAGGATAACAATTTTCAAGAGGTACGTGGATGATTGTTTGATTATAACAACAGAAGATCAAATTGAAGAAATAATGGAAGTTTTAAATAATTTTAACAATAAACTAAAGTTTACTCTAGAAACAGAACTGGACAATAGAATCAACTTTTTGGACATGACCATCATTAGAGAAAATAACAAAATAGAAACTAAAATGCTAAGAAAAACCATTAACTCAGACCGGATACTTGATTATAACTCAACACATAACATCAAACAAAAAAAAGCAATAGTAACCAATTATATAGATCGAGCAATCAAATTAACTTCACCACGTTATAGACCGGAGATACTAAATCAGATCTCCTTCCTACTTGCCACAAACAATTACCCCCAAGAAATGATAAAGAAAACAATAAAACAACGCACTCATAAATTTTACAACTCATCAAGTTTCCAAAATCCAAAACTGAACCAATAGTTTATATACCCCTACCATACATCCCAACACTGTCTGAGAAAATAGAGAATATAATAAGACCATACCCCAATATAAAGATTGCACACAAACCATTCATACAGATTAATCAATTATTTTCAAGATTGAAGGCAATAGTCCCGAAAGGTCAAAAATCACATATCGTCTACGAGATACCATGCAACCAATGTAATGGAGTGTACATAGGACAAACGGAACAAAATCTGAACAACAGGATAAAAGGACACAAATATTCTAAAACTCAAACAGCCCTCTACAAACATACGATAGAAAACAACCACACTTTCAATTTCGAAAATACAAGAATATTAGATAGAGAAAAGAATAAAAAAACTAGAGATGATTTATATAAAACGAAACCTTAACTCTATCAACGACAGAGCAGACGTGAATGGTCTGAGCAAGATATATTCAATGCTTATAAAGAAAACAGCGGAGAACGACAACAAAAGAAGAAGAAGAGTGACATTGACACCAACTTGACATTTCAATAACTTGGTGCCACATTATATTATAGATAAAGAATGAGGACACATGCACTATACGCAGAAGTTTGGAAATTATTAAAACAAAGGTAACAGATCTCTATCAAAAAGAATTGTATATGTAACTGTGTTTTTGATGATTGTTTTTAGATTGAAAAAGGGCCCGAACCCGAAACGTCTTATATGTTTTAACTCGAATAAATTAGGTTAAGAAAATTCCAAATAATCAATTATTTTATCTCAACAATAACTGATGGAATAAATATACCAACAAACAAAGTATTGACAATGACATCTCGAGAGAAATTTTCTTGCTGGAATATTTCTGCAGAATTGGTTAAATCGGGTGTTTTTTTAAACATCTTCATGATTTTCAATTTTCCTCTTCCAGGAAGTGCTAAGATTGTATCACATCCCGTCATAGCATGCAGAAACAGTATATTTTTTGCAATGTGGATATTTGTTGAGGCTATCAGTCGAGTAAATCTTTGTTTCAACATTGTTTTTTCCTGTTTAAAAAAAAATCGATGTAGGTTGATCAAGTATTTGTTTGCGTGCTATGAGAAGTACCAACAGATCTGTCTTCTACAACAATAATTGTAGTATTATTTATTGATTTTTCACTCGCTGTTTCAACTATTGAAACATCATGTGATTGTCTTGTAACAATACCAACTTCTTCGAACTTCTCAATAAGCCTTTCAATTAATTTTCTTCTTAGTTGTTCCATCGCTTTGATATTTCTACTGGTATCAGATTAACCATTAAAAATTACAACAGTATTTGTTCCGGAATTATTTGATAAATAATTAATATATTTGTGATTGACAATATGAAATGTATCATTTTATTATTATCATTACTAGTGCTATATGTCAGTGTATGTAGTAGATTTTACCAACAACAAACATGAATAAAAAACAATAGGGTGTACGCTTTGGTATACAATACGGTTAATTCTACAGAAAAATGCAATAGACATTTTTGTAGACAATGTCACGACAAATAATTTTTATAATGATCTGTATTGACCTCTGAGCACAAGATCGCGAGATATTTGCGAAATACGGACCTTTTGATCTTTATAACTTTTTTAGCCGGCACGATATCAATGTCAATTTTTCACATCTTCATTACAATACCGTAATAAAGGTGTACACAAAAATTCAGCTCACTAGGAGTTTTTCTCTTGTTGGGTAGAACATAAATTTCTTGCTCTATCATATAAAGATTAGGCCACTGTCCATCATCTTTGAGAATGTTAAATAATGAAAAAAGAAATACAACATTCTTTGAATTACATACCCGATTTGACTTACAAACAAGTTTCGGTTCTCAATAAGAAGCATAAAGAGATTTTAACTTGTTCTCATAACAAACTCAACAGTTACGTATTTAGTAACACCAAAGACATCATTCCAATCCAATCCAATCGTTGTCATTGTGGAAAATATTACGTAGATACCACTAACCAGCATCTTTATAATCCAGTTTCAAATCACAAATCCTCGTTGAAAATGTTCACAAATCATAGGATAGCATTGTTTGAATTTAGTTTTGAGTCTTTTGAATTCTCTTTGCAAAATATAAAGATTTTACAGAAGGAAAATACTTACAAAAAGAGGCTATTTGCTGAAATGTTCTACATTAAGGCATCCAACTATGATAACTTCAGATACGACTGAGATAATTCCATATTTATACGGGAAACTAATGAACGTATTTTCATGAAATTCAGTACAAATAACTATTTAACGATGCTGATGAAATCTAAAATATTTTCAAGGCATGAGCACCTCCGGTTTTTTCCGGAAATGACGTCAACTTCCGTTTTTCAAATTAGAACATCATTTTTTTATTGCAGAAATAGATTCCCTAGAAAATTTCAAGTTATTTAGATGTAACATTTTTCAGTTTTGGTTGGAAAATTCTCTCTGAGCGGGAAAATTCGAAAAAAAAAAATCGAAAATAGAGCTCCGCTGAAACAAGAATAACTTCGAGGTTTTTGGATGGAAAATTTTTATTTTTGGGATTTTTCAAGATGTAAGATTGATGTATCCACTTTGGAAATCGAAAACGAAAAATTCATGATACAGGGGGTGAAAAAGTCACTTTCAAAGATAGGGATGACAAAATCGTGAAAAATCAATTTTTTCAGATTAGAACCCCATTTTTTTATGGCAGATATTGAATCTACGTTAAAAAATAATGTGAGTGTATACATCACACCCTTGCCCTAAAGTGGATATTTTCTGAGTTATTCACAAAAAAACTGTTTTTCGTCTTGAATTTTCAGCTATTGCTTTTCCCTTCACGCCAAAAAGATGAAATTTTCAGGAACTGTTATTGAACCATGCTATAGATTTTTCACCCCTTCTTGAAACCGACTTCAAGTTACTATTAGGAGAACCATGGCGAACTCTCGCAGTTATAACTAGAGAAGATGCTCAAAGTTTTGACCGTTAATTTCTAGACATTTATTTATATGTCTCAGGAATGCTTCGTGCGTGTTGCTCTTCTTATTTCATCAGGAGGAAGAGATCTGCAAAAGTGTTTAAAAACCAAATAGAGTTTCAAAACTATGAATCTAAAAATCTAAACAAACCTGAACGCATTTCTGACTCGTTCTATGCAGTCCTCAGTCAGGGGAGTTGAGTAGACAATATTTTTTATCCTACCCCAAACATAATAGTCTAAAGGAGTTAAATCGGGAGAACGTGGTGGACCATTGTTCGCCAACCATCGATCTTCAAATAGCCTGTATAGGATATTTGACACATTGAGTGAATTGTGTGGAGGCGCGCCATCTTGTTGATACCATAAGTCATTATGGTTCTGTACTAGCGGCTCAATCATTTGAGTCAATATGTCAGAATATCTATCTAAGGGAGAACATTCTTTAAATAATGCAAACATGTGTAGTGTTCTATCTTACCAGTTAAAGTCCCATCATAAATGTGAACATCGAGAATTGCATTATTTTTGATGGCGCAAAAAACATTGAAACTCCAGGTCTCTTGAAAGTTCCATTGTCTGAAGTAGTGGTTGTTCTCTTCATCCCAATAATGACTGTTATGCCTATTGAAAGAACCATTCTTTATGAATTTAGATTCATCTGTCCAAATTATACAGTCCAAAAAGTTTTCATTCTCTTGAAATCGAATCATCATAGCTTCGCAAAACTCTGTTCTCCTGACGAAATCAGTTTCCTTCAAATGCTGTACCCTATTGAATTTATATGGGTGCATTTTATGTTTTTTCAATATTCTCCAAACACTCGATTGAGATAATCCCAGAACAATCTCGGCATCTTTGAGAGAATTTTGAGGATTCACACGAAAATATGCAAGAACTGTAATTTCGTTGTTCTCATCTTCTACTACACTTTTTTCTCTGTGTATAGTTTTCTTAACGAAAGATCCGACATTTCTCAAGTTTGTCATGGTTCTGTTAATGGTATCTCTCGTTGGTCTGGGTCGGTCAGGAAACCTCTCAATGAACAGTCGAATCGTTCTATCTACAACTTTATTACATTCTCCATGAAGTAGAATGAGATTTAAATAATCTTCATTGGTAAAATTAGGCATAGTGATCGATTTTATAACTTAATACGAATTATCACCAAATTAATAGTAAACATCTTCTCTAGTTATAACTGCGAGAGTTTGCCATGGTTCTCCTAATAATAACTTGAAGTCGGTTTCAAGATGGGGTGAAAAATCTACAGCATGGTTCAAATAACAGTTCCTGAAAATTTCATCTTTTTGGCGTGAAGGGAAAAGCAATAGCTGAAAATTCAAGACGAAAAACAGTTTTTTGGGAATAGCTCAGAAAATATCCACTTTAGGGCAAGGGTGTGATGCATTTTTAACGTAGATTCAATATCTGCCATATAAAAATTAAGAAAGCACTGACGTGAGGTCAGATTGCTTTGGCGCTCTTGTTGAGCTACTTGCGAGTAAATATTAAAACCATAACAAATCTATAAGCACTCTGATCAGGTGAACAATAGTCTTTTTCCTACTATGAAACAATGTGATGCAAAATGAACGCCTAATGAATGAACCAACCTATATCTCAAATTAAAAATATCTATTCATAATTTTCCCCAAGTTTTGTTCTCAGCTATAATTCCCTTTTCCTGAAAACTTACGTCAGTGCTTTTCTGAATTTTGACAACGTATATTATTTCAGCCATCGAGATTGAATTCTATCTCAACTGACACTGATTGACAAGCCCGGCATTTGTCAATAGAATATCGATCTGTGATGGCCATCGTTCGAAGAAAAACATGTCATTTCTCTTTTCTCTTGGGTAAATGAAAAAAATGATCATATCTTTAGATTGAAAAGAGCTACGGCAAAGAAATTTTAGGATAAGTAAGATATCGATTACCTCAATATATTCACGAATTTTTATTGAAGTTCGAAAAATATCTTCTGAGAAAAAGTTTTTTTTGGGAATTTTTAAAAATTTTCTAGTGTGACGATTTCTGCAAAATCTTGCGAGCCGTTTTGTTGCAGCCTTCTCAACAATATTTCAAGCATCAACTTGATCGGATGGATATTCTAGTAGTTATTGAGGAAACAAAATTTCAGATGCTCATAACTACTGAACCATCCGACGGATTTGGCCCAATAACGAACTTGACCGAGATATTTGGACAATTAACCTATTCCGAAAATATGAAAACTCTAGCTCATCTCTTTTGGATGCTAGAGAGGATACGGCCGGCCGGCCGGACAGACTCAACTTTCGCCACGGATTCTCCATCAGGGAGTCAAACCCAATCGATTGAGACCATTTTCGGCTCGATATTTCAAAATTACAGACATTCGGGCAAAATGATAGGCACTCTGTTCGGGTGGACAAGAGCGCCAAAAATGGGGTTCTAATTTGAAAAATTGAATTTTCACGATTTTGTCATCCCTAACTTTGAAAGCGATTTTTTCACCCCCCGTATCATGAATCGCGATTTCGATTTTCAAAGTGGATACATCAATCTTACATCTTGAAAAATCCCAAAAATGAAAATTTTCCATCCAAAAACCTCGAAGTTATTCTTATTTCAGCGGAGCTCTATTTTCGATTTTTTTTCGAATATTCCCGCTCAGAGAGAATTTTCCAACCAAAACTGAAAAATGTTGCATCAAAATAACTTGAAATTTTCTAAGGAATCTATTTCTGCAATAAAAAAATGGTGTTGTAATCTGAAAAACATAAGTTGACGTCATTTCCGGAAAGACCGGAGGTGCTCATGCCTTGAAAATATTTTAGATTTCATCAGCATCGTGAAATACTTATAAGTGAATTTCATGAAAATACGTTCAGTAGTTTTCCGTATAAATATGGATGAAGTTCCTCGTGAAAGACCTTGTATACCGCAATAATTATTAGATGTGAAATTTTATTATTTTTAAATTTTGACCGATAGGTGGAGCTCGGGACATATTATTTGATTTAAGAATGCTTTCATTCCATCAATAATACGAGATGTGCGTGTCATACAATTTCATTTCTAATCTTGCATTAATTTTTAACTTGTTAATTTCAGTTTGATTCATTTACATTTTCTGCGTATTTTGGTGTCTATACCAGGTATAACGGTATGAAGTGAGCGTCAAGATACAAATGTCTCGATAGGAAACATTTGTTGTGAACGAGCCTTAATTTTTTTTGATTTGCTTGCTATGACATCTGTGAAACATATTTGGTATACATCAAGTCATTGAAGAGACAACATCATATGTTTTCATCGTGCTAAAAATGTCGAATTTTGTACCAGAAAGTGATGATTCCGGAAAGCATTAATTTTTTGTTTTCATCTGAAGAAAAGTGCTGCAGACTCGCATCGAATGCTTGTCGAGGCATATTCAGCAACAGTTTTGTTTTTTTGTTGTATTGGCACGTTCCTTTAGATCTACATATATGTGTATTCATTTAAATTTTTTCGATTCGCTTATTTTTACAAAGCTATCAATGTAAATTTTTTTTTTTGTAAATAAACTATTATTATATATATATGGTGATCATGTTCTATCAGAAGCAACATGCAAAAGATGGTTTGAACGGTTCAAAAATAATGATTTTGTTGTGAAAAATTAAGAACGTGGAAAAGTTTGAAGACGCCGAATTGCAAACTGTTGTATATAGTAAAAATAAGAATAAGATATTCTGTGCCGATGTCTGTGATCACAGAATAGGAGGCTACCTCAGTTCGAGAGGTTAGCCAGAACGATCAAAAATGTAAAGCTATAAACAATGTAAACCGTAAGTTCCAATTTAATAAAGTAGTTAATATATTATATTCAAAGTGTATTTCTAACCACTTAATATAAAATACAACAGAAACAATATTGAATGGAACGACGCTTTGATTCAAAAGCATATGATAGAAATGTTAAATGTTGCACAACAAACAATTTCTGACCATTTAAAAGCAATGGGAAAGACCGAAAAGTGTGGAAAATGAGTGCCACATGAATTGAATGAAAAACAGATGAAAAACCGAAAAAACACTTGTGAAATTTTGCATCGAAGACACTTAAAGAAAATCGGTTTTGCATCGGATTGTTACTGGTGATGAAAACTGGATTAATTTCAAGAATCCTTAACGGAAAAAATCATGGCTTAATCCGGGACAACCTTCAACATCATAGACAAGATCTGTGTACCACAGAATAAAAAAAAACACAGAAATCTACTAATTACTTGGTAATCAAATTGTATAATCACCTTCCAGCTGAAATAAAACAATCGAACGGATTCAAATGACGTCTCAGGCTCCTTCTAACAGCTAAGTGTTACTACTCGGTTGCAGAATTTCTCGCAGATGAGTTCGAATGGTGAAAAAAAATAGTTTTTACTTATTGTTGTATCCTGTAAGTGTTTTTTCTTCTTTTTGTATGACTATAATTGCTACCATATGTCTGTAACAATTTGCTGAATAAATTTTATTTGATTTGATTTTGATCTACTGCAAAACCAGATCGATCCAGCAAGAAGACTGCAGTGTGTTTGGTGGGACCAGAAATGGTGTACCACTAAAAACCAGGTGAAACCGTCTGATCGCTACCAACAACAAGTGATCAATTTGAATCATGCTTTGATCGAGAAATGACACGAATGGGCCAGAAGATATGACAAGGTAATTTTGCTCCATGATAATGCACCTGCACACAAAGCAAAACCGATTCAGGACACAATCAAAACACTTCCTTCCGACTACAATTTGTTTTCATCCATGGGACACTCATTGGCTGGGCAGCACTTTGATTCCTAAGTGGAGATCCAAAAATTGGGTGTCTGATTGGTTTGCCTTAAAAGACGATCAATTTTATAGGTGCGATACCCACAAATTGGCAGAGAAGTGGTCAAAATGTGTAGAAAACAATGGCCAATACTCTGAATAGAATGTTTTTGACTTTCCCTTAGATAATATTGATAATAATTTGTGTTATTTTCACAAAAAAAACGCTAATTTCATACCGGTATACCTGATACATATGGAGCTGTTGCAAAATAAATCGTTAAAAGTTAATATTTCGCCAATCCATTGAATCTCTCACATACCGTGTTAGAAGGCGAATCGGAATTTCCATATAGAAATCTTCAATATTGGGAAGGAATTTTCCTTTTAGGCCCGCCCCCGTCTACAAAAATCAATGCATGTGGAAATAACCTTTTTCCGTTACCTCATGAATCAAATTTTCAATACAACCTAAATTTCTCATCTTGAAATGAGTATACATCGGGCATTGCCATCATAATTTTTATATTTCAAAGCTACCCTTAGCAACAATAAATCTTAAAACCGATTCTAATTTGAATAAATTCAGTTCCTGGGACCACCATAGTCGGTGCCGAAGTTTTGTTTTGGTTTTGTCTTAGTGAAATAATATGGACCAAATTGGTGAAATCTGATATTTTTTTTCACAAGACCAACATGATTGCCGGAAACTGTCATGTATGAGTAACAAATTGGTTAGTGAATTTCAACTTATCCATCCTTTCTACAAACAATGGTTAACCGATATTTGGGACTTTCTTTATAATAAAGAAAAGAGGATTGGACCACATGCTCATAAATAGTCATCCAAATGTGGCTTGAAACAATGAATGTTTTTCTTTATGTGACCTCGGGCTCCACACAATACATTTCACTTCGTGAATTGACAAAGTAATTGACTTCGGATATTAAGGTTGCTTCCTTGTTCATTCAGATTTTTGCGCGTTTATTCTAATTGAAAAAAAACCTGTAGAACTTCGTGTTATTGTTTTTCCCTAATGTCTGCAATTTTCAAATATCGAACTGAAAATTGTCTGCATCAATTGGGATAGACTTTTTGATGATGTATCTGTGGTCTTTCGTAGTAAATGAGATAAGAGTTATTACATACTAAGAATATTTCGAATTCGTAATTGAGCCAAATACGTCGAGTAGTTACGAGTATCTGAAACTTTAATGTCTTTGGATCTGGCCCTCTTATAAATCGCAAAAATAGATGAAAATATTTAGAATCCCTGACGTGTCAGGAACTATTGCAAGCCTTTATATCAAAATGAAAATTACTACTCACAGTCATCCTTCCAATTTGTTCAAAGCTCAAATTCCCTTATCCTGAAAACCAATCGAAAGTAGTCATTTTAACTCCATCCGCTAATAAGGAAAACTGTTATTTCTGAACCTTACTCCACCGTGTTTCGATTACTAATTGAATTAATACAATGGTGTATTTGTGAAAGAATCGAATATTGAAATTCGAATTTTTGATGGAACTATTGTAGAAAAATAGAATTACTTTGGTAAGTTCGATAACTTAGATATCACCACAACAACTATGAGACTAATTGGAAAATAGAAACGGCATCAACGAATTATTGGTTGTTTCAGATTGGCAACATCATACAAAACCGCTCCAATTACGTCTCAAATCATGTCGTCTAAAAGAGACGGTCGGCGTCGACTTTCAGAAAGACAATTGCTAGAAATAGCTGAAAATTTTGGGATAGTGAAGATGGGTTGGAATTTTCAGACACTGATAGTATTTAAATATAAATATATATATATATATATATAATATATAAATTTTGTACCCAGTGTTTCTGATATGGAAGAAGAGGTCGAAATTCCTGAAGTTGCAGAAATGGTTTAGGAAGAAATCGATGAACAAGCGCAACAGGTACTGACCATAATAATGATGATGAATACATTGAAGAAATTTTGGAACAAAACCCTGGCACTTCTTGGGATGAAGGAAGTGAAAATAAAACAAAAATCGTGAAATCTAAAAAGAAAAATAATCATACCATCTGGAAACATCGTGGTATTCACCTGAATGACGAACAGTTGCAATTTCATGGCAATACCGATATACAACCTGAATTTTTGGCGCTACGTAGTCCATATAGTTTTTTCCGGTATGTTTTCACGGACGAAATTATTGAAAACATTGAAGAGGAGACGAATTTATATGCTGCTCAGAAGAAAATCAATAATCCACTATCATTTTGTGCTTCCAATATCAAACTATTTATCGGAATCTGTTATTATATGTCGATAGTTCACATGCCTAGTGTAAGAACATATTGGAGCGTAGAGCTGGGCTTTGACAATATTAAAAACGTAATGACAGTACAGATTTGAAGAAATCAGGCGTTATCTTCATTTAAACAATAATGACCTACAGTTCCCACGGGACAATCCTAATCATAATAGGTTGCATAAAATTCGTCCATTATAAATCATCTGAATCAAAGGTTCAGAAGTGTCCCATTGGACAATTCAATCTGTCAATTCTGTCAATTGATGAGCAAATATCCTCAACGAAAATAAGACATTTCATTAAACAGTATTTACCTTTGAATGGGTTCCATAGCAGACTTCAAACATCAGAAGATCTAAAAAATCATCACTTGGACCCGATTCCATGAATCCTCCTTGCAGATTGGCGAAAAATTTTTGTGTATTAGAGTTGACTATAGAGGGTATTTCTAAGGACAAGAGTGATTATATTTCTAAACTAGCAAAGCACTATGGTGCTGAGATCATTCGCCTTCAAGAGACACATACGGATAATACAAAAAAATCTTCTTGACAGAGGAACCATAAAAGGTTATGTATTCATTGATTATCTCCTTAGTAAAATTTACGGTTTAGCTTCTTATGTTAAAAAATCCTTGATTCACAATATCGAGTTAACCGAAAAAGGCGAATTTGAGGGTGTTTTCTTTATCTCTTTCGCATTTTGTATTTTTATTATTCAGTTCTGTTTTCTGCTTTTGTCTTTTTATTTCCAGATCCGATGTGGGCAACTTGAAGAAGTCTCTGTCTCCATCAATAGAAGACCATTCTTGAAGAAAGAAGTCCCTAAAATATATTTCAGCTTATTTTTGTACTTTCACACTTAGGCGGGGAGCCAGGGTTTTTTTTTACTGGGGTTTTTTCCCTAGGCTTTTATGTCATACGCTGAATTGCATGGCACCCCTTCACTAACCCCTGATCTATATGCTTTATTGTTTGCTAACTAAATATTGTTAGCCAAAAGTTCAAAAGAATATATATATACCGAAAAAGCCCCATAAATGGCGATTCAAGCTTTTTGTATTAGCTGGTGTATCAAGATTTGCATCAGTTCGAAATTTATTCAGGACATGAAAATATGCTTACAAGGCTTGATGATGAACTAGATCTTGGAGCATCTGCTAATTTTGTAGTGCGTTTATCCCGAATTATTCCATGTATGGAGAATTATAGATTATATTTCGATAATTACTATATCTCCTTTGATCTGATGCAAAATGGACCATTTTCTATCTGGGTACTGTTAGACGGGATAGAATTGATAGAATTCCCAACAGCAAGATACCAACAGAAAAAGAACTCAATCGAAAAGAAAGAGGATTTTCAGACAAGTATATGACCACAAAAAATTGTGTTGATGTAACTTCTGTTATATGGAAGGATAATAAGTACGTCACAAGTATACAGGAAAACATCCGTTGGCCCAAGCTAAACTTCCATAGATATAGAATGTCCGGCCATCATCAGCCAGCATATGGGAGGCGTTGACTTGATGGATAGTTTGATCGGAAGGTACCACCTCATTACACCGAAGAGCAGAAAATGGTGTTTACGCATTTTTTACTACCTACTGGATTTATCCATGGCAAATGCGTGGCTTCTGTACAAAAGAATGTTGACTTAAAAAGGGTAACACAAAATAATATAGCAATCTAAATGCAAGAGTGAGATAGCCAATTGTTTGTGTAATATTGAGATGAGGAGTGCTTCGAGAAGAGGCAGACCAGGAGGCTCGCTTGAACATGAAATTGAGGCTAAGAGGCATAGAGGGCACACTCAACATATTCCACCACTAGATGTAAGGACAGCTCAAGTTGGACATCGGCCAATATTCAACGAAACCAGATCAAAGTGCAAGTTCCCTAGATGTACGGGCATCACGTACATCTATGGAATGTAAAATTTCGAATAAAATTTTATGTTTTAATAAGAAAAACAATCGTTTTGAGTTATTTCACCATTGAACTCGATATGTACTAAAATGTATAGTGTTGCATATTTGCAACATATCTATTTTTTTTAATCAAAGAACTTTTTTCGAGTAACGATTTTTTTAAATTTTTTCCCCATGCTTCTGATAATATATCGAAACTTGGTCTAATTTTTTGAAAAAAAAAATGAAAAATGATGCATTTAAGGGTTAACAAAAAAATAATATTTTCAGACGAACAATTTGGAGCATTTTCTGTAAGTTTAAAGTAAATGGCGGCTGCAATTTAGTATTCGACTGAAGCTCCATTAAGGACCAATGTTTATCGATGGTATAGTGAATTCAACCTAGGTCGTAGTTCACTTCAATTCTATGAAGGTCGTCCAAAATCAATTGCTGTTTCGAATATTGTGCGCCTACTGATATTGCAAGATCGTCTTGTGAACAATCGTGAGATTGAGACAACTTTTGGTATTAATGGGACCAGCATACCATACATTCAATATTGCATGAACATTTGATCATGATCCCACCTGATTTGTCAATCGCTCAAAAAAAGGCTCGTATCGATTGGTCGAAAGAAATGCTTCAAAAATACGACCGCGGTGCTTCGAGTATGTCTATGACATCGTGACCAACCGCCATCAACACATCACCCTTCACCAAGACAATGCGAGCTCTCACACATCCGCTCAAACAACTGTATTTTTGAGCACTCAAAACATCGATTTGAAGATTCATCCGCGTATGGTCCTGACTTGGCACCGAATGACTTCTTTTTATACCCGTACGTAAAAAATAAAATCAGAGGTCAACGTTTTTCGACACCTCAAGAAGCGATTTTCGATGAGTAATATTTGTTTTTGTTCTCTAATACCGAAATATAAAAGCAACCCTCGGGTACCTTCTTTTGGCAATGATATAGTTTTTATTCATTCATTGTGGCGGTTGTTTAAGTATCACACAGTTCCAAAGGCTGCACAAAGATCATAGATCAATTCTTATGAACTCATGTTAGTGGTTCTCTCCATTTTTCCGCACAGGTTTTAGAAGGACGGTTGGAAATATTATATTTTCAGAATAGGTTTAAGGTCCAAATATCCCGGTCAATTTGGTTATTGGGCCATATCCGCAAATGGTTCAGCAGTTATGAGCATCTGAAACATGGTTTCCTCATTAACCTCTAAAGTATCCATTCGATCAAGTAGTAACTCGAAAGACCTGTAATACAATGCTCTGGTGCTCCTACATATAGTATTTCTAAGTTCCTTTTCTGAAACTCTATCGAATATAAGATATAAGTTCATTTACTCACTGAAAAATTCATAAGAACTTGTTGATATTATTAGGGATGACTATGTCCCTGATAATCAAACAAACAAACCAGAAGATTGAGGGAGAGCCTAATTTGTAAAGGAAATGAAAACTCACACAGAAGTACCAAAATCAAAGGGGCAGTGAAACGAAAATGATTATATATAGGTAGAATTTCTGGAAAGGAAATCAAGGAGGATGACATTAGGGAATATATAAAAGATATCAAGAACTATGAGGACGCAATTGTCAAGAAGCTTGAAACGAAGGGAAATAATTCTGCATTCAGCATAGGATTCACAACACAAGAGGCTTATGATACATTATTTAGCGAAAATTTCTGGCCTGAAGGGATACAATTAAGAGAATTTAATTTCAATTCTAATTTTTTTGGGAGGAAGGGAACCAACAAACCTCAGACATAGATAAACCACTCCCTGATGAACTATTTAATTTCAGTGTTATCCATCAAAATCTTCAATCCATATCAA
Organism: Micraspis discolor; assembly: GCA_030674115.1. Taxonomy (NCBI): domain Eukaryota; kingdom Metazoa; phylum Arthropoda; class Insecta; order Coleoptera; family Coccinellidae; genus Micraspis; species Micraspis discolor. The sequence continues at coordinate 169,785 of JARTUT010001755.1, read as the reverse complement.
CATCTTACCTGAAGTTGCAGGAGGTAAGCAAAAACTAATTATTATTTGTATATATAGACCCAGTACTTTGCCTTATGCCGATGTGGGAATATTTTTGGAAAGACTTAGCCTGGTATGTGACATATGTATGGCTGAAAATGCAAGAGTAATAATAATGGGCGATTTCAATATCGATATTCTTGAGAAATCAAGTGAAGCTCATGATTTTTTATCTTTAATTAAAAGCTACAACATTGTGAACACAATAAATGAACCTACTCGTATTACGGCATCCTCTTCAACTTGTCTTGATTATGTTCTAACAAATATTGAAAGTAGATACTGTAAACCAACAATAGTAAATACCCATACTTCGGATCATTTAGCGCAATATGTAAAATTCAGGGTGACATTGGAAGTGAAAAAACCAGAATGTATATATGTTAGGGATTATAATGAAGTCGCTTTCAGTAACTTTATTGCAGACTTATCGCAGAAATCGTGGGATGAGCTTTATAAGATTTTACCAGAAAGAGTTAATGAAATGTGGGATTATTTTCATCAACATTTCATACTTGAGTTTGAGAAAAACTTTCCTAAAAAGAAGGTTGTTTTGCCAAAAAGGAACTATCAATATAAACAAACACAGAAAGTGAAGTATATAAAGCAAATACTTGATGCAGCATATGTTATGTCTATATCAGATCCAAACTATAAAAATTTATATAAGTTAGTGAAATGTGAATATGATCAAATTCTTGCTGCTGAAAAAAAGGATTTTTTTGGGAAAAAAATATCTCAGTCATATAATAAATCAAGAACAACTTGGCGAATAATTAAAGATATAACTCAAAAGTCTGATAAATCCTGTAATGCAATGAAAAAAGGCAACCCTTCACGTCTTGTAAATGATTTCAATGAATATTTTGTGAGCATTGCTCCAAACTTAACAGCTTCTTTGCCAAGAATCACCAAAAATTTTAAATCAGATGTAAAATACAATATAAATTCATTTTTTATGTTTGATATATCTGAAGAGGAAATAACAAAAGCAATAAAGAATTTGAAATGTACACCATCAACGGGCTATGATGGTATACCACTCAAAGTAATAAAGAGAGCCTTGGATATTATTATAGGACCACTTACTTATATAACGAATTGTTCATTTAAGGAAGGTATTTTTCCAGAAGGACTAAAGATATCAATCATCAAACCATTACACAAAAAGGGAAATTTAAATGACATGAATAACTACCGTCCAATAAGCCTAATAACTACCTTTGCAAAACTCTTTGAAAAGGTTTTGGCAGAAAGGCTGGTCAAATTTCTTGATAAATTCAAAATATTGACTAAATGTCAGCATGGTTTTTAAGGAACAGAAGCACACAAACAGCTATTTTCGAACTAACTAGAGCAATAATAAACTCTTTGGAAGGTGGTGATACCCCAGTTGCTTTATTTGCAGATTTATCTAGGGCCTTCGATTGTGTGAACCACACTAGACTTCTTCACAAGCTGGAACGCTATGGCATACGTAATGAGCAACTAAAACTATTTGAGACTTACTTGAGAAGTAGGAAGCAGAGGGTTTGTTTAACTCAAAACAATACGACCTATGTATCGACCGGAAAAATCATTGAAATGGGAATTCCTCAAGGTAGTATACTGGGACCCATCCTCTTTGCTATTTATATAAACGACTTACCATCGGCATTTGAGGATACATCTATGCAACTTTTCATCTATGCAGACGATACAACGATACTTGTGAGGGTACCACATGCTCAGCCTCTTGCTGAGATCGTTATAAGGGCGCTGTCAAGACTGAAGGACTGGTGTCTTGAAAATCAACTTATGCTGAATCCCACAAAGACAGAATATATAGTGTTTTCTACTGATAGATCTAGACAGGAATTCTCAAAGGAAATACATCACAAGAATGAGGTTCTTCACATGCTCCCTTTCGCCAAAACCCTTGGAATACACCTTGATCAACATCTGAAATGGCATGAACATGTGGAACAGCTGGGACATAAATTGAACTCCGTAGTATACTCTTTGATGGTGCTGAGACATCAGGTGGAGCACGATGTTCTAAGGATGGTGTATTTTGCCAGTTTTCAATCGCTCCTGGACTACTGTGTCATTTTTTGGGGAAACAGCCCACACATGATGAAAATACTTGTAATACAGAAACGAGCCATAAGAATTTTGCAGAGGTTGACATTTAGAGAGACCTGTAGAGGAGTTTTCAAGCTGAATGGTATTCTTACCTTAACAGGAATATATGTGTATAGAACATTGTTATTTTTTTGTAAATTTCATAATGTATTTAATAATTTTAACAATACAAGGTGAACATTTCCGGTCTTTTATCTACGCCATAGACTTACTCTGACTGAAAAGCAACCATACTACACAGGCTTGAAGCTTTTCAACTATCTTCCGATTAATATAAAAAATGAGAAAAACTCATTAGTTTTTAAAAAGAAAATCTTTGCATTGATTCTTGATATTGAACCATATACATTGGAAGAATATTACTTGTCTTGTAAGCATCTAAGATCATAGATAAAATGTGTGCAGATATTGTATTATGATAATAATTTTGTTATTAATAGTTGTTATTTTTGGTGACTTGTTTTCTATCTTCTCTTACTGTAAAGTGGGTGATGAGAAAATAAATAAATATTCTATTCTATTCTATTCTAATCTCGTCTTGGTTAGCTTTGAAGCTATTTCCTTCTTTACTAACATTCCCAAATCCCTAGTGTTGGGTCTGATTGAACATTGCGTTGACCTTGAACCTCCAGTTATTATACGACAGGATCAAATTGTCGATATTGTGAAATTTATTTTTGATAATATCGATTGTAGTTTGACGGTAGATCTTTCATTCAAAAAAGAAGATGAGCAATGGGTAATCGTGCTTCTCTTGTTCTTGCTGAGATTGTGATGGTTTTTTCTAGCTCGCTTGAATTTCGTGGAAACTTTGAATCATGCTTATACAGTGTTTCTCAAGTTCGAGTGCCTATTAGTCGTTTCTGGAGAACTAGACATATTCAAAATCTGAAAATTACAATAATATCATAATCAAAATTTTCAGATTTCAAATATGTCTAGTTCTCCAGAAACGTCTAATAGGCACTCGAACGTGAGACACCCTGTATATTATATGTATTATTGTTATTCTGATGTCGTTAGTTCTCGTTCTGTTATATTTCATATTTAATTGTAATTTTTTATATTGTGTGAGCCTCGAAAATGTTCTTGGGTCATTGTGGAGTCTGATTGCGTCTCATTATAGTTTCGCCTTTTAAGAGATTTTTATTTTTATTTTTATGACTTATGTGTACTTACATTATTGTTTTTTATTTTTGACGTTTGTATTCCTTATGATTCTTTCTGTTTGAACAATTGATTGTATTGTCTTGTTGTAACCTGAAGAAAGAAATGAAGTTTCCGAAAGGTCACTGTAAGGCTAATAAGTTTTTTTCTTGTTCCGATATATACCTACTATTGAGTAGCTTGAAAGATGTTTGAATGAGGTTTAAGCAAACATTTTTTTAAAATTTCATGTCTTGTAAGGTATACGTCGGATTTCAACAAAATTTCCGCATGTATGAACGTTATTGATATCTTAAGTGTTACCAAATTTCAATACCGTAGTTTTCTATAACAGTGGAATTTAGGAGTTCTCCATTCCCTTCAGGGCAGGGAGTCACTGGGTTTCAGTTCATTTGAGATTGCCAGAAATGTGATTAAAAATATTCACAAATCAAAAAGGAAGACTGCTGTTTTTAAATTCAACCTATACTATTCTGCAGAATAATTTGATTTAGTTACAGATCACAGATCTCTATTGAGTATTTTTGGTAATAATCGTAAACTACCTCAATTTTCAGTAAATAGATTAAGAAGATAAGGGTCATATCACATAACTACAATAAAAGCTCTCTAAGAATCTTAAATATACCGCTAGGTATGTCCATCGGAGATTATTTATTTTCAATAGGGTCCTTAGAGGTTTTGAAGATTTGATTCAGAAAAATTATCGCTTTTGTTAATTTGAACTGAATATAGAGTAAGCGTCAAAATTATGGAACAAATTCATTTTCATAGAAGAAAAACATAAAGCAAGAAAATCATGAAACAGGTCAATATTTGTTTCACTTTCACCAAATTTTTATGCATTTTTCAACGATTTTGTTGCACCTTGTGCAATCCCCAGCAACCTTCTAAATTTTTTATTACGGAAACTGTATCATGTGGTCCTTTTTATGGCAACGTCTTTATTTCTTCTTTACAGGCATTATACATAGCGAAGATCACAACTAAATCGCAGTGTTTCACACACTTATTACTCACGTGGGGGATTGAAAGGAGTTGAAAGTTTTGCACAAATAAAACTATAATGGTTGACGTTCCTTCGGTGAAAAATTTCATCAGTTACCAACGTCTCAAAGTAAATGAGCAATGACAAGTTACACATCTTAAAACATCTTTAAAATAACAAACTTTTTCAAAACAAATAATTTTTAAAAGAAGATACATAGAAATTATCAAAAAAAGACCACATGATCGACTTTCCCTATTCAAAAAGTTCAGAGGGTCGCTGAGAATGACATAGGGTGCAACAGAATCGTACCAAGATGCATAAAATTTGGTAAGTGAAACAAAAATTGACCTTTTTCTCTATTTTGTTTCTGCCAAATATTTTCCTTTTGAGAAAATGAAGTTGTACCATAACTTGGACGCCCACTTCATAAAGTATATCAAAGCTTTCTAGAAGAAAGATATTCTGAATTATTTCTTGGCGCTCTTGTTCACCCGAACAGAGTGCCTATCATTTTGCCCGAATGCCGAAAATGATCTCACTCGATTGGGTTCAACTCCCTGATGAAGAATTCGTGGCGAAAGTTGAGTCTGTCCGGCCGGCCGGCCGTATCCTCTCTAGCATCCAAAAGGAATCAGCTTGAGTTTTCATATTTTCAGAATAGGTTGATTGTCCAAATATCTCGGTCAAGTTCGTTATTGGGCCAAATCCGTCGGATGGTTCAGTAGTTATGAGCATCTGAAATTTTGTTTCCTCAATAAATACTAGAATATCCATCCGATCAAATTGATACTTGAACTATTGTTGAGGGAGGCTGCAACAAAACAGCTCGCAAAATTTTTCAGAAATCGTCACGCTAGAACATTTTCAAAAAATTCCCAAAAAAAAATTTTTTAATCCTTACTATCTCATAAGATATTTTTCGGATTTCAATAAAAATAAGTGAATATATTGAGGTGATTGATATCTTACTTATCCCCAAATTTTATTGTCGTAGCTCTTTTCCATCTGAAGATATGATCATTTTTTTAATTTACTCAAGAGAAAACAGAAATGACATACGTCCCGATGATTTTCTTTGAACGATGGCCATCACAGATCGATATTCGATTGACAAATGCCGGACTCACAAATCAGTGTCAGTTGGCGTAATATTAATCAAAATTTTTCATAACGGGAAATCATAGAGATAGAATTCAATCTCGGTGGCTGAAATAATATACGTTGTCAAAATTCAGAAAAGCACTGACATAAGTTTTTAGGGAAAGGGAATTATAGCTTCGACCAAAACTTGGGGAAAATTATGAGTAGTTATTTTTGATTTGAGATATAGGTTTATTCATTCATTAGGCGTTCATATTTGCATCACATTGTACGGGACAAGACTATTATTCACGTGATCAGAGTGCTTATAGATTTGTTATGGTTTGAATATTTACTCGCAAGTAGCGTAGCTCAAAAAGAGCGCCAAAGCAATCTGACCTCACGTCAGTGCTTTCTAAATTTTTTCTTTCTTATTTTGTCTGTGTAGAAGTGTGTTCATTAGTTTTCCATTAATCTGCAATCCCTTCAATTCTACGATAATTCCACTCCATTAACTCAACAAAATGAACAAAAAATAAACCGAAACAAAACCATCCCTGTTAGATCATTTCATCATTTGTTTTCTTCAAATTCCCCACTTCGTGTTCTGTCGTATCAACTTCCGTTTTCTGTTGAATAAGTTTCCGGTAATTTAATGGGTGGCCGAAAAGGTACAGATTCATGTCGGTGTTTAGCACATATCAAGTTTCCCAAAGTCATTCATTACACTCCCTGTATAAAGAAGATACATCACTTACGGAACACGGTGTGAGATCGACCATCTGGATGGGGGCTGGGCCCGATGAAAAATTAATGATTTGCGGAGAATTAGGTTAAGGTGACATATTGAGTATCAACTTTCAGAGTTCATTCTGATGAGGGTCTGTTTTCGTAAATTTTGTCAATTGATAGTTGCTGAGAAGGAGGTATAAGTAATAAATGGATGTTTTAACGCAAAAGGGTACCAAATAGATTCAATGATCAGTGTTCCACATTATTTGATGAGCGATGTTCAATTGTAATTACAATGTAATATTATTTGGAAATGTTTCAAGCTGCGCCCTTCTCAAAACATGTACATAACATGTAAAATACATGTGTGTGGAGTTGGCCAGCATTTTTCGACTTCCGAAAAATTTTTTTTTTCTGAAGTGTGCACTTCAAAGTTTTTTTTTATTCTATGTAGTTTCTTAGTTTTGGTACAAAATGAGCCAGCCCAACACTGAACTGAATTGTGCGAGACTCCTACTGAATTGTGCTGTCCGAATTTTTAAGATAATTCTTTTGATTTCCCGGTAAATAGAAACTAACAAAAAGGTAACACCGCATTTCTGCTTTTTCTAATCGCAAAAGTGTAAAAATTTGTGTTACATTTGTGTTGGGTTATGTTGTGAATATTACCATGGAAATAACCCACATTTTTCGGAAAAACGCCAAGTTATTTCAATCATAGATTTTTGACGTCACAAAAAAATTTCTTTCCATACCACAGTTTCGAATTTTGCTCTGTTCAAAGATAAAGGGTGTTGATATTCAATAAAAAAATTGCATTATTCCTTGTATTGTTCAAACGAGAAACTCAAGTGAAAAAACCTCTTGTGAAAGATTTCAAATGAAAGTTATGTATAATTTGGGAAAAAAGATTTATTCCATTTCCCTTGGTTTTCTCACTATTACTCAACAGATTGATTAAATTGCATGAACAACTAATATCACTTCACTAAAAGTGAATATCTTGTACTTCCTAGAATCTATGGTCATTTTAGCAGCATTCCTCATCATTTTTCCTAAATCGCACGATTTTTTCAATATTCGAAGTTGAAAGGAACCAATTCGATAACTTTTTTCCAAATTTTCTGATATCCCCAAATCCAACTCTGTGAAATGATCCAATAATCAGATTTGTTCAATGTTGCTAAACTTAATGTTTTTGAAATGAAACATTATTTCCACAAAAGATTAGGGAAATCTCTTCATTTTATGCTTTCCACGACGAAACAGATGAAATCAACCACTGAACTATTTTCGGGTCACATGCAGCTCAAAATTTCAATTGTCATTTCTTGTCTCAAGTAGCATTTTTTGTTTTATAATAGTGCGAATACACTCTTCGACACTTATAAAATTCAAAGTTATATAATATAGATACAATAAATTTTCCCTGATACCTTTATATCCTTTATTGCCCTTAATTGATATAATTTATAACTTCCCTATAAGTGTCGACAAAGACTATCTATACGCCTGTTTTAAAACTCCCATATGGAGACGACACTTTCTCCGTTACTGAAAAAGGCGGATGGTCTCAAGATTTATAAGTGGCGCACCACAGATCTGGTAGTTGTTTCAATTACCCTTCTGGATGAAAACGCGCATGCGCACCTTTGTCATATTGTTTCACTCTAATTCAACGTCAAGTATTATTTATCGGTTGGTTTATTGGTTAGTTGAATTCAGAAACAACCCAAGTAACATTAAATACAAAGTTGAAGATACGTAGTTGGTAATATTAAAAGCTTACAAGTTACATTTCTCATAAGCGCGAAGAAAATCTTGAAGGCAAGTGAGCAAACACTTGCAATTTTTTCTACACTGTATGAAATCGAATTTTACCTCCGAATAACACGTGTATTTTTATTGAAAAATATCCAAATCATTTTCAATAATTTTTTTCTAAATATAACAATTTTTCAATACAAACACAAAGTTTTGAATATTAGTATCTTAAAATTAACAAAAAATTCACTTTCAATCCAAATCCAACTTCCTTTCTTTTTCTTAATTTTTCACTAAGCTGAAAAAACACATTTCCATTAACAATATGGCCGTGTCGTATATTAAGTCATGCTCAACACTTGGACTCCTTTAAATTATTTCACATCACTAATGTAAACTCACTGCCTTTTGTTCTATAATAACTTTTGACATATGCATAATGACCAATTTAAGTGATAAAAATTACTGAATAAAAAACAGTAGGAGCTTTATAAACTTTTAAGTGATTTACATCACCACCATCCCTGTATTATAACTGATGGTAACTCAATACACCTTTAAATGACCAGTAGTTCTCACGCATGCGAATTAATTCGGATGCCTGAGAACTACTGGTCATTGAAGGTGTTGCTCTCTGAATGAAAACATAACCTAATATTCTTGACGCAAGTTCTCATTCAAGATATTGTGTACTATTTTCAATAATTGTGTTTAGGTGTGGACATGTCTTTCAGAATAGTTCAAACCGAAGAACCAGGAAGATATATTCCTTCTCTTACAATTGTTCCTGAAGCTTGGGAATGAAACGGCATCCTTTATTGGCCCAAATCAAGGAATGCAGCGAGTGCAGTAATAAATCCGTTTTCAAAGCCCGATAAAGACTGTAAACATTATCCTTGTATTAAGAAGAGAGACAAATTGTTGTTACACAAGGCTCCATAAGAAGAACAGCTATTTTTTGTAAATTAAAAAAAATTCTCCCTTTGAAACAATAACTGTTTTTTAATACGTTATAATAAAAATTTAATGTTTCATATGGAACAACAATAATTCACTTTTCTTACAATTATAATCGAATATTGAAAAACTTTGGCGATTACTTTAATTTCTTTTTTATAGTTGTGTAGGAAATCTAATTTTCTATGGTGAGGGATTAAAATTTTACTTTATCTAAGAATCAACCCTTTTTCTGTAAAAATGTTCTTGTTAACTAAATTATATTAATCAAAAACATAAGCACTTTCAGTGTGTCTTTAATTATAACTAAAATAGAGCAGATTCATCGAAACATAATTTTTGTTTAAAGTTTGTTTCCTAGAAGCAAATTTGAGTGATTAAACTCAGATTTCTCAAAGCAAATGGAACTGTACACCTAAATCTGTGAATGATTTTAATCTTTCAAATTATATGTATAACTTATTGGGATTCAGAACAGAAGAAAATTGTAGCGGCACTCCGTCACTGGCAGGGGAGTGTGCACTCTATATGTAGAACCATGCATAGCTTAATTCACAGCGCTTCAGTGGCCTAGAAGTTAGCGCTCAAGTTTCACACTGACTAGGTGCCGGATTCAACTCCCGGCGGCTTCCTCAAAACTTTTAACCCCTCGTCTATGGCATGGCGCACACAAGCCATACTGACGAGTCCAAATGTGTGCGCCAGGGACGAAACGCATAAGTAGAGATAACTTACGATCATACAAAATTATCAAGCAAAGAAAGAAACTAAAAGAGTGTTCTGAAATAAATAATATGTATTTGTACACTGACATCATTGAAAGTTTCTGAGAATTCGTAAGGGATTTTCATATTTTTGATGTTATGATATTTAATTGAAATAAAAAGTTCTCATCCACCTGTTCACTGATCCGTACTAGAGAAAGTATGTCAGAGTGAGCAATTCCAGAAATATAAGTGTTCGAGAAAGAAAAAATATATTTTTCGGATTTGAGTGGTGATTCGACAATCTCACATGTATTCATACAATGTCGAATTAAAGTTAGTTAACTCAGCTTCATATCTGTTCTTTTTTTTTTTCGTATTTTAGTTTTGAATACGTAAGGTATTTTTGAAAACAAGGGTGTACTGGAAGAAAGATTTCTATTTCTAACGATAGTAACGATAAACATTCTTTCAGTAGTAGTTTTAGTTTCGAACAAAACTGAAGGAGGACTGTAAGTGTTTCTTTCGAATGAAAATATAGGTTTTTTGATTCTTTACATTGATTACGTCCTTTCTATTTAGTATCATACTGTTGCAGAGTCCAAGAAAAGACTTTGACACAATTGCTTCTGATCTCACGTCAGTATTCTTTTGCATTTTTTGATTAAGAAAAAAAACCACAAGAATGTAAAAAAGCTCTGAATTGTGATCAGGGCCAATTGCACCCTTGTTATAAAGTCGTTTTCCGACTTTTTCGTGAAATTTCCGAAAATTTTCAGATATCTGCTTTCAATAATCTCCTTATTCTTTAGATTCTAATATTAATACAAGTCAAACTTGTAAAAACTTGAAAAAATTGCCTTTTAGTCACTAAATTTTATCGCCGAAGCTATTATTATCGATCTTGAAGAGAAAGTCCGATTTTGAACGATTCATTGGAAACAAACAAGAAATTTTTGAGTTGAGGTAAATAATCTCATTATTAGGTTGTCAATAAAATAAATATTTTATGTTTGGACCACTAAATATATGGAGATCTCATAGCTTCTCACAAAAGGTGAAAATATCTGAAATTTGAGAATTATCTGAACATTAACAGAGAGAGAGATTAACAGAGTGCTGGTTTACACTACAGAAAGCGACAGCAAACAAGAATGATGGAAAAAATGTACAAAAACGGAAGGAAAATGAATTTTTAAAAATCCAGCCGAAAATGGTCTCAGTTGATTGTGTTCGACTTCCTGATTAGGAATATGTGGTCAAACTTGAGTTAATCCGTATGACCGTATAATCTCTGTCTACCGAAAGAGGTGAGCAGTTTTGTATTTAAGTTAGTTGCTGAGCTAAATCTCAGAGTTTAAGAGAGATGAGCATCTGAAGTTTGATTTCCTCCATAACTACTAAAATATCTATCGAATAAAGATGTATCTTAAAAGATATGTGAATGATATTTAAACCAATGAGTTAGCAAAATTTCGCAAAAATCGACACTCTAAGAAATTCGTAATAAATTCATGAAAAAAATACTTTATAGCTTAAAAGATATCCGATATAATCGAATGAAACATTGTGTAAGTATCGACGTTATTGCCATCTCACATATTATCATTTTCATTGTTGCAGCTTTTTCCACCAGGAGATATCATTATTTTTCCATTTAAATTTAATGTGATTTAAATACGTTGACATTCACGCTCAGTGTTGAGTCTTGTATCATTGGAAATATAGCAAATATCTCATCTCCTGACTGGCCACATTACCTCAAAACTTATAGAGAAAGCCCCAAATAATTCGTATGAAAGTACGAATCATATATCGTAAAATCGGAAATGAGGAAAGTGAAAAAGTCATTTAAAAATTTCAATGCTCGATGCTCTCACTAGACCAGGGTAGATAATTTTTGAAACCAAAAAAAATTACAGTAGGATGAAACCCATTAGGAAAGGAGGGGAATATGATCAAATTGAAAGGAAAAATAAATTACGGTCGATCCGAGTTCGGGAAGTGGGAGGGGGTGAGTTTTTAAGGGTAAAAAATGGTTTATCTCGATTTCCGGCAAAACTACGGGTCCTATGGAAAAAAGTTGAATGACAAAGTTGTAGGCAATAAAAAGATCTACAATTTTTGTATATGCAGATTTTTCACATAACCTCAAAATTTAGGTGAAAAATTCAAAAACCAAGTTTTTGGTTTTTTATTTATATCTTTTTCAAAAAAAAATTTTTTTCTGCGAAATTTGGTGAAAACTTACCTTATTATGTCCCAAATACACTGTAATTCATTTAATTAAAAATATTTAGTTTTTCGCTTCATTTTATTTTAATATCAAAAAAACACCCTAATTTTCAATCGAAAATTCTGACGTCAAAATATCAGCTTTTTTCAAAGAGTTTGGGGATTTTTTGTTTGTTGAAATATCTACTTTCTGATGGTGTGAAGAAAAATATACATTACTGTAGAAAATATTCTTAGAAAATGCAAAAAATTGAAAAAACCTCAAATTCGAAAATTTATTTTTCCATCATTTTGATCATATTCCCTTGCTTTTCTAATAGGTTTCATCCTACTGTAATTTGTTTTCATTTTTTACCATTTTTGTAGGCTTTGACCCTGGTCTACACAGATAGGAATTCGATTGATATCAGACGAAATTATAAAATCAGTCATTTGTTTGAAAATGAATCGAAATGGTTCATTTACGATGAATTAATATATGTTGTCCGTTTGTATTCTTGAAATGTTCAATTTAATACTCAAGATTTTCAAAGGGAAATGTTGGTCTGTCCCAAAATCTGCTATGAACACGATAGAAGACCCCTGTTTACCGATGAATAAGTTTTCCTGTAGTATAGTTTCGATTGCAATAGTTGGTTATATTTTCAATTCAAGAAAAGCTTAGGCAAAGAAACATATTCTATATGTTTTATAATAAAAATCTCTATATGTTTATTTTATATTTAATAACATAACACTGTTCTAGAGTATGGGAAAATGAGCTGAATCAAGAGCAAAAAAGCTCATGACCTCAATTCGGTGCATTCCTACATTTTTTTGTTATGATTTCAGCAGTTTACGAACACGTGGTGTTTTTGAACGAAGCCAGTAACTATTGGAGCTCCAACCAAGTTCCAACTTCCAACTGCAAGTAATTTCAGAGAGCTGTGTAATTACTTCATGAAAGCAATATTCCAGACAATCATGTCACTAATTAGAACACTCTGTATAAATATCAAGTGTGTCTTCATATTCATAAGGAAGTTAGAGTGCGTAAAGAGAGCTTTTGAGTGCTGGGTGTAAGAAATAATATCATTTTAAACTCTTTTGGTTCAGTCCAGCCGGAGGAATAATAATGATAACAATCTTCATTTCTTAGTATAAACATAAAACTCACACATCCAATTAGATAAATCATCGTTAAATAATCTTTCAAGGAACCTTTTTTTAAAATCTTGAAATCATTCAAAAGTTTAATCCTATCAGATAGATTATTATATAATTTGATACACATATAAGACGGGTCAACCCATGTACAGGTTGATGTTAATTATGTGATGTCAAAGGATAATCACTCTTGCTTGTATGAACAAAAAATATAGGTTTCTTCTTGATGAAGAACATCAAAAATTCAAAGACATAAATTCGAAATATAAGCAACATATAATATTTCCAAAATAATCCCCAACATAGAATTTATGTCATCTTGAATATGTACCTCATAACTCTCTTCTGTAAAACAAAGAGCCTAACTACTTCAGAATTCGATCCCCAGAAGAACAACTTGACAGATTCCTCAAATTTGATATTGCAATCGATTAGATCAAAAAATTTCCTTTTGTTTTCTGTGATCTATTTGTGCTGAATAATACAGATGTTGTTCTGCTTTCGTTCACAAATAAGCAAGATTTTAATGTGTCATGTATAGAGACTGCCTTCTTTTTGATTCTATAGAAACTATCTCCTCAAATCATTAAATTTGTGTCGTCAACAAAAGAAGTTAACAATTTAATCACCTCCTCATTTATATCACAAATATAAACAATAAGTATAAAAAAAAAGGATAGGACTCAGAACACTTTCCTGAGGAATCCCAAATTTTGATACAATAATATCTGATTTTGCCATTTTTATTAATAGCAACTCTCTCTAAATACCCTGACAAATATGAAGCTATCCACTCTTTCGAACAACCTCTGATTTCCATTTTTTCATGCTTTTCCAACAAAAACGGCCTAGATAAACAGTCATAGACACTAGCAAGATCAATGAATAAATCTAATCCAAGTTTATCAGCCTCCAAAAGCGCTTTTATCTTTTTCATGAATTGATATAATGCATTTTGAACTGATTGAGCCTGCAAATAGCTATGCTGAGATTTATTAGATAAATTACACTCATTCATGAAAGGTGAGATTCTCTCACACATAACGTGTTCAAATATTTTGCAGAAATTGGACAATATACTGATGGAGTTGTAGCTTTCAAGAGAGGTTTCATGCCCGTTTTTTATAAATAAGTTTCATTAATGCTAGATATTTTGGAAATATTTCAAATTTGGGTGAATTGTTTATAATATATGAAATGACAAAGTTTATTTCAGCAGCGCAATTTTTCATAATATTGACTAGTATTCCATCATTACTACTGCATGATAATTTTTTATTTATCATTTTAACTATTTCATCTGGATTTGTTGGCTATAAATTTATCGATCTAAGGTTGCTTGGTAAATTACAAGAAGAAATCTTATCTACTAAACCACTCAACAAAACAGGAACCCTATCAACAAGGAAATTGTTGTATTCTTCAGCCCATCATGAAAACCTTCTCTGAAAATATTGATACTGCTCTTATACACACCTCAGATATCATTTTAAATTGACCACATTGTGTTACTCTTATTGAATTTTTGTATAATAATAATCAGCCCTAACAGTAGTTAAAAGTTGATCATAATTACGCTTTTCAGTATCATAAAAAGCTTTAACAGATTTATCACATGATTTTAATGTCAGCGTAATGTCCAATTTCAATTTACTGTCCTTGACTCCTCTGGTATCATAACACGCCTTTAATTTCTTTTTTCTTGGAATTCGAACAATTTCAAGGGCATTTTTTTTTAAATATATAAGGAAATGATAATAAGAAGGAAGAAAATTAGAACACTAAATAATTGGAATGGACAACATGGTTACGTCGGAGGAGACCTGTTTCCTAGGAATACCTATATATTGATGGAATAGTCGATTGGGAAACTTACATAAGCCATATATACAGTAAACTCTGCTCAGGATATTACGCTAATCCATCACTCATAGAGGTATATTACTCAATTTGAGTAGGGACACCCCATCACCGTATTGTTATGGGTACAAAAATCCCAACTTCTACATATATACAGTTTTTTCATATGAAACAAAATCAAGTACCCTTTTAATTCCGATTTTAATATGATACAAGGAATTCTAGCAAATATACCACAGAGTCGTAGAGATCAAGCAAATTTTAGTATGCTAGCTATATTGGGACAAAAATCAAGATATAACTCCTCAATAGCATCAGGGACATGCCATATGCCAGATTCAGAACATTTATAAATAGATATTTTCAAGAGTTGAAAAGAATGTATAAATTAATAATATATATACCACAAACGTTATGCTTGTCATATCGATTAAAGGAAGGACACGATTGACAAAACAACCTGCCTTCACAAGCTGGAATCAATGAAAAATGTACGACAACGGCTGTATTCGAAGTTTATTATAAGCTTAATTAAAATCTTCCCCCTACGCGAAATCTCCCATCGACACACATTCATTAAATATTTGCAGAAAGGAACGGTTCCTGTGGAATTAATACGGCAAATTATGAAATCTGTGCCCGAAAATTCGCCTGTAATAAAACCGGCGTTTGAATCTAGAATTTACATGTGATAAGGGTCCGGTCAACGGAAGGGGTTGGTCTGCACGGCCACTGTCCAAGGGTGAATATATGAAGGAAGGGTTACAAAGACGACCAGTGGCGGATCAACAATTTCACGTTTTGCAACTTTGTCTATAGTGTGTGTCGATTGGAATAAGTTTTCTGACAAGAAACTACAACACCCAGAAGGAACTGATTAAAATGATTTCTTTTTATTTTGACAAATAAAGTGGCACTTTTCAGCCCTCAATAGTGTTTTGAAACGTCGAAACCAGTTACGAATGGTAAAATATTTATCAACTGGTGATTAAGAGTAAATGTCACCACCATTGATAGTGAAAACTTTAAAATCATTGTATGACTAAACTACTTAAATTATGTTCTTCTTCACCTCTGAGTCATTAAAATTGATAATACAATTTTACAAGGTGTTTTTTACTAGGGTTTTTCCCTAGGCTTTCATGTCATACAACATATTGTATGGCACCCCGTCACCAACACCAGCTAACATTTCTTTTGTAAGCCAAAAGTTCAAAAGAATATATAGAAATGTAGAATATATAATTTGATTTGCCTTTATTTTATTGATGAAATTTATTTGGGTATTCGGCAATGTTTTACAACTTTGATTATTGATCATTCCCAAAATTGCCGAATACTCAAATAAATTTCATCTATAAAGATATATACCTATACAATATTATTCGATGTGCAGAGTATAATTTCAATGGTAACGTTTCGGTAGTGCCTTTTTCCAGCCCGTAAAAAGCTTCATACACCGTAGTATATCAATCAAAAAAACAATCTATGAGCATCGTAAATTGATAAAAAATCTGCTAATAGAGTTCTCATTGTCATATTTCCTTGGGAAAAAATATATTTAATCTTTTTCCAACCTATTTTGTTGGATGTCATTGGGGATATATCAATTGATTTTAGAGGTGTCTCACTGTTAGTCTGTTCATTTCAGGTTATTCAAAAGAGTGGAATAGATGATATATAGATTTCTAATATCTACTACGTCATTAATGGAATTCTTATTTTATTTTATACGGACCATCATGAGAAATTCTGTGGAGTTTTTATTCCAACACTGCCGTCGAAATAGAAGTATGTTCACTCTCAGTTTTGTATTTGTAGAGTCGAATCGGTTTTTTGGACTTCTGTCCTTTCAATCTGTCATTCAGTTTTGTTCCGTCTGTCGTAAGTATACGCCCTAACAATTATTACAATTGTTTCGATCATTGGTGTTGTTGATTTCAATTTGCTATGAAGGTATTTAATTTGAAAGTGTGGTCTGTGAACTATTTTGTCTTTGTTGTAGGGCTTAATTTCATTCAAACGAAATGAAGACAAATAGTAAATATTCGAAAAAGTGCATCTAAGATTAAAACGAAAAAAAAACTTATCGATACTTAACGGTCCTGGAAACAGCATTCTGACAGGGATAGCAGTGTCCTGTTCATAACTTTAATTGCAGTTCGTGGAAAAAATTCAAATCGAAAATGAAGACAATTGGTTGTTGAGATGAAGATTCTGGCATACATGAAATTAAACGAAAAAAGAGAAATTATAATGAAAAAAAAAATGACTCGAAAGAAAATCGAATGCTGGAGCACTGACTTCTGCCTACCTGGTTTCACAGTACGGCTGAATCAACGTGTCCTAGCACTCAAACGAGAATAGTCACTTTTTCACTAGAGTTCGAATTTGTATGATTAACGAGAAATTTACTGCGAAGAAAAGTGCACTGCACCGGACGAGAGCGGTTTCAGTACCGTCTTTGTTCGACATAGGTCATATGCTCCAACATATGTTGCGCGTTTATCGGAAAATGATATGAACATATACAGAGTGTAGAATTATTGAATCGAGCAAGCAACTCGGAATATAAATGAATGAACTCAACTACTAAGTTGCAGTAACAGATTCTATCACAAAATTAGTTAGCCTCAGTATTGGTTTCATTTGTAATAGCTGCTACTTTAATAGAAGGTGAGCAAAAATGCACTCTCGGTCATGAATTTACCAAATTAACGAAATACCAATCTGAATCATCGCCAAATATAGAGCTTTACCGAAGATTATTCAGATCTGCAAATAAGTAATTTGGCACGAATGCAAAATGGCGCAGAAGTGGTGACTGGACGTATTGCACATGACTTAAAATGATTTACGTAACAACTAAAATATTTTTGTAGAGCCGAGGTTTTGTTATCAGGGGATGTCGGCACTTATTCCTCGATTAAGTGTTACTGACGATCAGAACGACGCCTGAAATAATCAGATTTGTGAAGGTTTCTAAGAAACACCAATGAAGGACATGCGAGTGCTATTGCAACAAAATCAAACTGTGATTGTGTTTTCGAGGCAGTTGCTAGATACTAGAAACGTAGGCTCTCAGTTGACATCACGATTGAATAGATTACATTTTCCACACACATTTCACTTCACAGGTTTGAAGACCTTATTTAGAGCAATATTGATGGCGAAACACGAAGATCTCGATGATTCCATTGCGACTATTCAGAATTTCATTTCAAGAGAGTTGCTCACTCACAAATCAGTTGGCACAGCCACAAACCAGGACGACGTTGTAAACTGTATCAAAAAACTTTTAAATCCATGCCTGGAGTATAACTTAGGTATCTACGCCAATATCTTACTGAAAAATATTCCGTGTGCTACAAGAAGTGTATGGAGATGAGACAACTTTTCTAAACTTCACTTCATCACATGAGGAACTTGAGTGCCTAATGAGACCGTAGAAGTTGCGGAGGACTGGCTTTTATCAACTTTGCCTAGAAATTGATGGAATGCGGTTCAAAAACTGAATTTCAATTCGAACAGCAATGATCTTTGTCGAAGAGAGTTTATCTTCTACCCGGAAAGTGATGACAGTTCTTTTCATTATGAGTAATATGAACTGCCTCTACCGTCCATACAAAGTAGGCTGACTTATTTTTCCAAGTTGCAGTCCATTAGGATATACGGCATATCGATATGGCGGCTCAGTCGAGGTCCTACTCGGGTTCTTCTTAAGCAAAAAAAAGCAGTAAAGCTTTTGAGTGGTGTACAAAGAATAACTATTAGTTCGAAAGGCATTGGATACATACTGTTGTTACCTGGATCGTTCTAGTGTGCTTGAAATTCACTGAAACAATAGGTTCATTCAAATCAGATTGATACAACTCCTGATGTAAAATTAATGCCAGGAACCATTTTCACCTAGTAAAGTCTAGTCATATGGCAGTAAATCACTGGCACATTGAACTGAATAACAAGCTTTTTGAATCTCTGAAAAGTTTGTCGTCATCAGTTTATTATTCGGGAACTTATGTAATTCTGTTGACAAGATTTTAAGATGTAAGTTATTACTTTCGTTATTTCCAGCTTGCTAAGAAGAAGAAGAAAAAAATTGAAATTTCAACTTTGTTTAGAGGTGATTTCCTCAATTTCACTGCCAAGTACACATTTCATTAATCTCTAATAGTAGCTTAAATACTTCTCTTCACTTCATCATATTTCACATCTCTATGCAATTTCAACTCAGTACTGAGTTTTAGGTACCTCTAAGTTGCAGCTGAACTAGTCTGGATTCTCCCAACTGGGCCAGTTCTCATGTGATATATAGTTCTCAAGATTTCTGGAGGACCTGATAGGATGTATAACTTGATGATTCCAGACTGATCAAAGCTTGAGTTAGCTTGGATTTTAATTTTTTTCTTTCACTTTTTAAGATATGAAGATTATATTTCCTTATCTCATTCTCTTTATTAAAAACTCAAGCTATATGATCTCATATAAAATTTTTGTTTATGAGATCATTTTTTGAACTATTTCCTCTATATTTGAAATCTCTATTTCGAGTTATTGTTGTATTATCCTAGAAAGTTTTATGTTTTTTGATAGAATTAGTGTTACTGAAAGCATTTATCATCTCAAATAAGTTATATGATGAAGAATTCTTAAAACTGATCAATTTTTCAATTGCTCCATATTAGTCATAGCTCTATTTTTTCCAAGCCTTCATTCTATATATTTCTTAATGATCAACTCTCAATTGTCAATAATTCCTTCTGTTTTTCTGAAAGATATAAGATAGGCTGTTACTAATTATTATTTTATCTCTCCCAGAAATCCTGACTTACTAGATGACAAACCACAAACATCTCCGTTTATCAATGAAACCTCTTGTTTTTCTGACAGAAGATACACTGTAAACTTAGCTAGTGTTTTGATTGATAGGCAGCTCCTCTCAATATTAACGAATTGAATTATTAGAAAAACACAATACTCAATCTCGTGGAACTTAATCAAATGCACTCTTATTAGTAAGCACAACGTACGGACTTTTATTTTGAGAAATATAATACTTGAACTTTTCGAGATGAATTTTCAGTGACTGTAAATCTGATTACACGTAGGTAGTTGATTTTGTGAATATTTTAACGCATTGAGTACTTTTTTGGCGCTCTTGTTCACTCATATTTGGGCAAAAATGGTTTCACTCGGTTCGTGAGGACTTGCTGATAATGCATCTGTGGTCGGAGGAATGAATATCTCGGACCAGTTCGTTATGAGGCTAATGATTCAGGGGTTGTGAACATTTGGAAATTGGTTTCTTCTTTAACTGTCACTATATCTATCGGATCATGTTGTAACTTGGAAAATATCTGAATTAAGTTGAAACAAACAGCCTGCCAAATTTGGCCAAAAACGACAGCTAGAAAATTAGAAAAAAATTTCAAAAAACACATGGTTCAATAGTTTAAAACTCATAAGAAATCAGGTATCGGACGTATTCAAATACAAATTTGTGCACGAATGGACGGTAATGAGATTTCACATATTCTTAAATTTTATTGTCGTAGCTCCTTTCCATCTAAAGATATGATTATTTTTTTAATTACAGGAGAGAAATGACAGAAAGTCCGGTAGATGTTTCTCTGCTCAACGCTATCACTGATATGTATTCGATTGACATGGATCGGACTCATTAATCAGTGTCAGTTGACAAAATTTAGAAAAGCACTAACGTAGGTTTTTAGGAGAAGGAAATTTATCTGGCCAAATCCGTCCAACGATTCAAGAGTTATGTGTATCTGAAAATTGGTTTCCTATAACTCCATGAATATCCATCAGATCAAGTTGTAGCTTCAAAGATCTCCAAATTGAGTTGAAAAAAATGGGCTTGCGGAATCTCGCAAAAATCAATACGCTAGAAAATTTCCAAAAAATTCCTAAAGAAAAATTTTTCAATGCTTCATACCCTATAAGATATCAGACGTATTCAAACAAATATTTGTGTATGATTGGACGTTATTGATATCTCACATATTTTCAAATTTAGTTGTCGTAGCTTCTTTTCAACTAAATATATGATAATTTTTTCATTAACTTAGAAGAAAATAGAAATGACAAAAAGTTCGTGACTATCTCTGATCGATGCTATCACAGATACGTATTCGATTGGCATGGATCGGACTTAATTTAAATTAATCAGTGTCAGTTGGGAGAAAATTAATGGAAATTTTTCATTACGGTGAAATAATGAACGTGGTAAAAATTCAGAAAAGCACTGACGTAGGGTTTTTGGAATATCAGTTTCGAATAAAACTCAGGGAAATCTATAAAAAGTTATTTTAAATTTGAGTGGTAGGTTTGTTAATTCATTCTGACGTTTTTATTTGTATCACATAATACTCTTGTTCACCTGAACAGAGTGCTTTTAGATTTGATATAGTTTTAATATTTACTCGCAAGTTGCTCCACAAGAGTGCCAAAGCCATATGACTCACCTCTTTCTAAATTTTCAATTATTATAAATATGAATGCAATACAATAACTATTTTATTTCACCATCTCAGGATTCGTAGAGTAAGTTGAAATTATTTTGAATTATTTACATTATCAACTAATTTTAGATGACATACCATTTACCTATTTTTTTAGGATGAATAAAATTAATTTTTATTGTTGTTGTTGTATTCATTATTTT
Source organism: Micraspis discolor (assembly GCA_030674115.1). Classification (NCBI taxonomy): domain Eukaryota; kingdom Metazoa; phylum Arthropoda; class Insecta; order Coleoptera; family Coccinellidae; genus Micraspis; species Micraspis discolor. The sequence continues at coordinate 148,304 of JARTUT010001755.1, read as the reverse complement.
TTGATGATGCACATCAGTAGGTGTTGCAGTAGGCGACCTTGATGAACATAGAAATGAGCAGGTTTTTTTTATTTGACGAAAACGTGTTTCAGCAACCAGCGCTATTGACACGAAAATCATACTCTAGAATGAGGTTACAAAATAATGCTTTTATGAGAATTATATGAGCAGTTTGAAATTTCCGGTAATATTGGGGTATAATACCAATCAACTCGGAATAAAATGTTTATCGGTCGCTAGGACTACTACTGGTTTCGAATTATAAAGATTCGGATGAACAGGAAACTATTGTTCTACTTTTGTCAGGAAAAAGCCAGCTACCCACGCCACTGTGCCGAAAGGGTTTAAAATTGTTCTGAGAGCAGCGAGAGCGGACCTTGTTAGTAAAATTTAGCTGGACGGTCGTAACTCAAGTTAAACTATGCACACAGGACGATGAAACGGACAAAAGGAAGACGCCGAAAAGACAGGAAGGGGTGGGAGAGTGGTCCAAAAATTTATATGGAGCGCAAAATAGCCACGTTTTCGCTCACTCACCCTCAAAGTAAAAACGGAGGGTTTCTGCATAAAGATCGGTAGATATGCCTGCTCTGAATTCTGACCTTTAACTTTGCTGCCTAGGCCAGTTGGTTTGTTTTTTTGTTTCTAAGAATTAATCAGTCAGACATAATGGAAATCGAAAGTGTGGTTTCATGAACAAGAAACGGGGTGTTTTCTAACAAAATCAGCATTTTATCAGCTGATTGCGTGATGGTATCCTCACAACTATCTATAATATATCGGGTTTTCCAATGGGGACTCAACAACTTTGAATTCAATTTGTGAACGCTCCCTTAAACCAACCTACTGTCAACGTCAATTTCTTGAGGAAAGTGAACATTTTCATCATGTTGAAGTACACGAATGCACGATGTTTGCAAATAATAAATATTCACTACCGGAATTCGGAGTGGTTGAACGCAACTTTAAGAGCCATAACTCCAATTTTCGGTCGTAATTCACATCCTAGTAGACAGGCAATCACAAGTTTGCTGTTGTATTTTGTTGTGCCAGTGAGACAAAGAAGCGGTCACAGTAACGAAAACATCGCTGCCGTTCGGGCCTCCTTAACCGACGACCAAAATCAGTCAATTCTACGGCGTTCTCTAGAATTGGGCATCCATCAGACCACTCTATGGCGAATTTTGCGTAAAGATCCTGATTTACACCCGTACAAGATCAAGCTGACTCAAGAATTGAAACCGTTGGACCATGTGAAGCGATGTACGTTCTCCGATTGGGCTCTGGAAAAGCTGCGCCACTATCATGATTTTCATCGAAAAAAATCATCTTCAGCGATGAAGCTTATTTTCGGCTCAATGGCTTTGTCAATAAGCGAAATATGTGTTATTGAACAGGCAGCAATCCACACGTGATTCACGAGACTCAATTGCATCCCCAAATACTCACGGTTGGTGCGGTCTTCACGCCGGCGGCATCATCAGACCGTATATTTTCGTTGATGCCAACAGTAGCCACGTTACTGTCAATGGCGATCGCTACAGAGCCATGATAAAGAATTTTATTGGCCCCAATAGCAAGTTATGGACTTGGCCAACATGTATTTTCAGCAGGATGGTGCCACTAGCCACACAGCACACGTAATAATCGGTTTATCGAAACAGACAATTGGTGAGCGTGTAATTTCGAGAAACGGTCCTGTCGATTGGCCACCTCGTTCATGCGATTTGACGCCTCTGGACTATTTTCTTTAGGTTACGTGAAGTCACTGGTCTATGCCAACAAGCTGATGATATTGCAGTTCGCAGAGGCAATAGTGAACGCGAAATAGCGGCCGTTTCAGCTGAAATCTGTGACCGAGTCATCGAAAATTCGGTCCACAGAATTGAGAGCTGCAAACAAGCCCATGGTGGCCATATGAACAAAGTTGAGTTCCATTCATAAATGTTATGTTTGTACTCTAAGCCAATAGAAAATATTTTGAAATATCTCAAATTGTTTGTGTTTTATTTAGATTCAAAGTTGTCAAGTCCCTATTGGAAAACCCTTTACAAGCAATAGAGAAAGACTGAGAAATAAGACCTACAACCAGTTATACAGAGCTTCAGCAATTTTTACTGATAATCTAAAATAAAATTTAAAAAAAAGCACAAAAATTTATCAAAAACTGGTATTCACCAAGTAACATTTATGTTATTATATTCAAATCATACAACAACAGACCGTTAATATGTGAATGATACAAAATAATCGAAAACAAACATTTAAACATATTCAAGCAGGAATACACCACACACCGTAAATTTCGTCAATCCAATATGACATCAAAGTTTCAATCAACCAGGTGTCGACACGGAACTTACATGCCAACGTGAGTAATCAATATGAACTTGAACTTCTGTGATTTCTTGCCTTCAATAAATGAAAGAGTAATGATATCTCCTGGTCGAAGAGGGCTACAACAATGTTATTTAAAATTTAAAAGATCACTTACACCATGCACAATTTTTTTATTCAAATACGTTGGATATGTTATGAGGTATAATGAAGTAAAAGGATTTTGTTTTTGGAATTTCTTAAAAATTAACTAACAACTTGATACAATGGATATTATGGGAGTTATATAGGAAACCAAAGTTCAGAAGCTCACTCCTGAAATATTGGACGGATTCTGCCCAATAACGAACTCGAGATATTTGGACAGTTTTGAAAACATAAACACTCTACGTCGTCACTCTGGAAAGATAGAGAGCATACGGCTGGGCATACTCAAGTTCGACCCAGTATTCTTCATCAGGAAGTCAAATCCGATCGATGGAGACCAGTTTTGGTTCGATATTCGATAATTACGGACATTTGGGCAGAACGATATGACGCTGAAGTTTTTATTCCAGATTCTTGAAGAGTCTGATATTAAATAAAACAGTCACAATGAAATCGAGAGAATCAAGATTCCTTTATTCTCAATTTGAATAAACCGGGATTGAGGTCAAAGCAACATAAATAATGAATAAAATGAGAAAATATCCAATTAGTGAAAAGACAATTTAAGGGTACAGGGGAACAACCACGTCAGTCAAAACTAGCCAATTTCGGGAAGAACACAATTGAATGTTATCTATGTTCGACTCTGTATTCTTCATCAGGAAGTCAAATCCGATCGATAGAGACCAGTTTTGGTTCGATATTCGATAATTACGGACATTTGGGCAGAACGATATGACACTGAAGTTTGTATTTCAGATTCTTGAAGAGTATGATATTAAATAAAACAGTCACAATGAAATCGAGATAATCAAGATTCCTTTATTCTCAATCTGAATAACCTTTTTTCTCAGTTTTGTTCGAATCCAAAAAATGTTTTTCTTGAACAAAGGGTCAATTCCATCGAAAATCATTAAGTGATTGAAATAATTATTTCAATATGCAATTATTCTAAGTGCCAATTGCTAGCACCGCGGACGTTTTGAAGATAAGATTTGAAATGAAACACTTCACGGGAATCGCGAAAAATGTTTGACTGTTGAAGTTCACGCCAGGAATTGTAAAATTGTTCTTTCGAAAGACAGTGTGTGATGGTTAAAGCAATAAAGATTGACGAACTTCAATTTATTTCCTGTCGATTGGTACCATTAATTATTAGTAGACGTTGAAAAGGGAATATCCATTCTTTACTGTATCCTATGGAATTCTGGAACTAGATTACCTTCTTTTTTTTAAAGAAAAAGTCCCACATCTTCTCTAGAGTGCAGTTTACGGAAATGAGCAGTATATCAGTGAGTTTCACATGTACACAATTTTTTGTTCGTTTAAGACGATTACCTTATTAGTAATCGGATACTTTGTGAAACATTTCTCAGGATTTTTCTTAAATTTACTAGCCTGTAGATTTCTACAGAATTTGGTAGAATCCTTTCGTTAAACGTTACTCAAACTATTTTCAAATTTCGAATTGATCAAATGAATATATACCAATCGTTTCGTAAAGACTAGCCGATGGAGAATCCATGGTCAAAATTTATTCTGTCCATCCATCCGTCCGTAGACACAACTACGTCAGAACGGAATTATTTATTCTATTTATTTATTGAACACAGGAATACTAACAGGTATTTCAACCCAACACGGTACTAACTCATTGAAATCTTAACCTTATCAACATCTACAGAGCTTAATATTGATTACTTACAATCATGTCTATATAAACCATAATGTTTAAACTCAACAAAAATAAAGTAATAAATTAAATCCCCAAGTAACCACAATATGAGTGAACACAGGTATAACAAATCAAACTTTTTTCTCAAGAGGTAAATCTCACCCTCAAGCATCTCCTGAACTCAGCAAGAGAAACAGAAAATAAATCCAGATCGCTAAATTCGGCATTGAATACTGGCTGAATTCTACAGATGGGAGAGTTCTAGGTCACATTCAGATGACGGAATGGTATAGCAAATATCTCCTTTGACCTCAATCTTCTCTCCGGGACCCTGAAGGAAACAATCTGGAGCATGGAGGGAACCTAAAGGATGTTGTTCATTATCTTGCGGACTTCCAAGCTGACTAAATTAAAAACACCTTCAGCATCTCCGTAATCATGATTTGAGATTTTAACCCCATTCCTGTAAGACAAACACCTCAGGAATTTGTGCTGCACTCTCTCTATACGTCTTATGTGACACCTATAGAAAGGATTCCAGACAGGCGTCGCAAAATTCAACTTGCTGAAAACAAAAGCATGATACAACGACAAGAGTGCTCTATTACTTTTGAAAGATTTTTCATGCCGTAGTGTGAATCCAAGCATCTTATTGGAAGATGAGATGACGCTATCAATATGCTCAACAAAATTCAGTTTGGAATTAAAAATCACACCCAAATCACGAACACTCTGGACCCTTCGCAGCTGCACCTGATCCACTACATAATGGAAATGAATGGTATCTATTTTCCTTGTGAATGTTATTGTTTCACATTTATTCAAATTCAGAAAAAGATAATTTGCCCTACAGTATTCTGAAAAACGATTTAGGACTTCTTGATTAGGTCTTTTTGATTTCAAATAAAGGTTTGTTCATTCATAGTAAGATTTGTATTTGTATTGAATTGTTCTAGAGTACGGGAAAAAACTGTTTCACACCGATACCTAGTGCTTTTAGATTTGTTATAGTTTGAATATTCAATTGCAAGTAGCTAACAAGAGCGGCAAAGACATCTGACCTCACTTCAGTGCTCTCTGAATTTTTCACAAAAAAATGGGGCCATGACAATGAAAACAGTGTCAAGTCCAAAAAAAACGAATAATTTGTTTTCAATCAAAATGATCTTGGACCAAGGGCACCGAAAAGGCTGTAAGGCAATAGGCAATGTAGTTTAGTACTTATGTGTGTCAAGAGGTCGCGCGGGATGTAAAGAAAACATTTAGAAAGCACTGACGTGAGGTCAGATTGCTTTGGCTATCTTGTTGAGCTACTCGAGAGTAAATATTCAAACCATAACAAATCTATAAGCACACTGATCACGTGAACAATAGTCTTTTCCCGTACTATGGGATCATGTGATGCAAATATGAACGCCTAATGAATGAACAAACCTATATCTCAAATTGAAAATAACTACTCATAATTTTCCCCAAGTTTTGTTCGAAGCTACAATTGCCTTATCCTAGAAACTTACGTCAGTGCTTTTCTGAATTTTGACAACGTATATTATTTCAGCCACCGATATTGAATTTTATCTCTATTATATCCTGTTACTAGTAAGCGGGTAGATCAATAGGCCCGTAGATCTATAGGCCAGTAGATCCATCAGGCAGTAGTTCAATAGGCCAGTAGTTCAATTGGCCCATGGATCAATATAGACCATAGATCAATATAGACCATAGATCAATAGAGCCCATACATCAATGAAGCGCGCAGAAACACTAAACACGTCAAAAAAACCAGATTAAAGCGAAAAAACATGAAAGTACTGGAAAAAAACGAAGAAACGCGAAAAAACACGGAAGAATGCGAAGAAAGACGAAAGAAACCGAAGTTACACGAAAGAAACCGAAATCACACGAAACAACGCGAGAAAACACGAAAGAACACCAAGTAACACAAAAAATCTAAAGGAACCTGAAAAAAACCCGAAACACAAAAGTACTTGTAACATGCACACCCCGTATATCACCCGATCGTAAACTCATTGTAAATTGCACACCCTGTATGACATTTTATCGAAATCAGCTCCCATTCGCGAGAAAACTCGAAGAAAAATGCATATGGGACACGCCGTATATAATTGATTCGCAGTGGGTGCTTTCATCATAAAAAACAAACCGAAAGAATATCGTTTATAACTCTATCGTTTCAAGTTCAGTGCATTCCATCAAGAAAGAACCCGGCCAAATACGAAAAAACGCGAAAAAACATGATAGAACCCAAAGTAACACGAAAGAACGAAAAAAATCCAAAGGAACTCAAAAAAACCCCGAAGGAGCACAAAATCAACGAAAGCGCGCATAAAAACACGAAGGAAAGCTTAAAACCCCGAGGGAGCACACAAAAAATCGAAAGAGTGCAAAAAATAATGAAAAAACTTTTAAATTGCACGCCCTGTATATCAATCGATCGCGAAATCATTGTTAATGGCACACCCTGTATGAGATTTCATTGAATTTAGCTCCCTTTCGCGGAAAAGCACGAAAGCTAGAGAAAAACTCTGGTGAATGTCAACGCTACTCAGATCTGACACCCTGTATATGAATCGAAAATATTTTATCGAATTAAGAACCCGTAAGTCGAACAGCCGAAATAACTCGATGGAAAGTATTTGTTAATAATAGATAACGCACATGGGACACCCTGTATACAATTGATTCACATTGGGTGCTTTTTCCAATAAAAAAAAAACCAAAGTAATATCCTTTCAATTCGATCGATTCGCGATAGGTGAATTTCACAAAGATAAAATAAAAATTATTCGATAATGGTCCGAAGATGTAACAGGGAACTTGGAATTTCGTGAACCGAGTAGATCCGATCGTCGATCGGAAGTTTTGCGTTTCCAACTATTTAATCTGTCATTCTATACAATTGCCTCAAGGTCTATGATTTCAAGACGATTGAATCGCGAAACCCGTTCGGGTTTCTCCGTGGGGAAATTGTGACAGAATGGAATGAATGAATATCAAATTAGCAAATTCAAAACGGAAAATCTCGGTCTATCCGTGATTTCTGAGGCCGTTTGAACTGAATTAAAAGAAGGGTTACACTTTATGTGAGGAAAATCCTACCTGCTTGAAGGTTCTTTTGAGAATATCCGTTGTTTACATGTATGAAGAATATATTCATATTTCGCATATTCGTTCATTCTTGAGAGATAACTGAAATGAATCGATACGCTTGATTGATTTATCTTTGATTTATAATCGAATAAATACCTGAGAACCTCTCTTTAAACCAATTTTGAGCTAATTTTTCAACTCCAGATCGTGTTTACAAAATATGTCGTATTGACATCGATTGCATTATTTCTGGATATTCCTGATATTATTTACTGAAAATAAAGGGTATAAATCGTTATGAGACACGAATATAATGCATAATATTACCTATAACGGTCCAATTCCACCAATTTTATACTTGAAATGATCTATTCCTCGTTCGTCGTTTGACGTTTTATGGAAACTGACCGGGCTCGAACGAACATCGAAATATATCACTTCAAGATGGACGAAATGTAGCGGGCAATGAATTCGCGGGAAAATCGGGTCTAAATTGCCCATTTTGAAACGCATATTTGAGGTACTTTTCTTGAGAGTCGTGAACCGCGAGTGGTCTCTAGAGATTCGGAATCTCCTGTAGATTCTTATTCGACCACTTGGAAGACGCAAACAATCTTCCACCGCCCATATCGAGCGAAAAATTGATGCCGTATTTTCAAATTTGGAGCTCGCGTTCGGCTATCATCGGAATCGTATGAGAAATTGTGACATTTTGCCTCATTTCACCGTAAAAATTGCCGAATTTGGAATGAAGAATTCGCGGCCTTATCTCGCTACTTGGATATGAAAATTGGTACCCAGAGATGGGGAATTTCCTCAAGTTTCAATTTCTACCGCCGAAAATGCGTTTAGAGGCTGGTATCGCCCGCACTGAGCGAAAGCATCATGGGTGATTTTGACGTCATTTTCGCGATTTTCGTTTGAAAATTTCGGGCACTTTAAAAGCGCCCAGGGGGGTTTTCGGGGTCGCTTCTCCTAGAAGAGGATACGCCTTTTCGATCTGTTTTAAGATTGCCCCGGGTTCGGCCCTGCGGGCCTCACGCTCGGCTACGCCTCGCGGGTCCCTGACGGGACCAATTTTGATTTTATTCTCTGGTTCCCGATCTTATTGCTAGTATTATATTGATGAAGAATTTTGATTAATATTACGCCAACTGACACTGATTAATGATCCTGGCATTTGTCATTAGAATATCGATCTGTGATGGCCATCGTTCAAAGAAAATCATCGGGACGTATGTCATTTCTCCTTTCTCTTGAGTAAATGAAAAAAATGATCATATCTTTAGATGGAAAAGAGCTGCGACCATGAAATTTGAGGATAAGTTAGATATCGATCACCTCAATATATTCGCGAATTTTTATTCAAATCCGAAAAATATCTTATGAGATTTTTTTTTTGGGAATTTTTAAAAAATTTTCCAGCGTGACGATTTCTGCGAAATTTTGCGAGCTGTTTTGTTGCAGCCTTCCTCAACAATATTGCAAGTATCAACTTGATCAGATGGATATTCTAGTAGTTATTGAGGAAACAATATTTCAGATCCTCATAACTACTGAACCATCCGACAGATTTGGCCCAATAACGAACTTGACCGAGATATTTGGACAATTTACCTATTCTGAAAATATGAAAACTCTAGCTGATTCCTTTTGGATGCTAGAGAGGATACGGCCGGCCGGCCGGACAGACTCAACTTTCGCCACGGATTCTTCATCGGGGAGTCGGACCCAATCGATTGAGACCATATTCAGCTCGATATTCCAAAATTACAGACATTCGGGCAAAATGATAGGCACTCTGTTCGGGTGAACAAGAGCGCCAAAAAGAAAAGGGTATTTAAATGTATAGTGTCACAGGAAGTGAATGATATAGTCGGATCAGCTAGGTGAGAGAGGCCAGTTGAAGTGATTTATATGGAGAAGTTTGATCTTGTTGACGTTGCTCGTATTTGTGACCAATTCTCGGAACACCAGCGTTTTAAAAATATCTACAAAAAGCTGAATTAAAATATCTTTAATAGATCTTCCCTACGGCACCACAAGATCATTATTAAATTCAATGGAAGTATGGAGAACCCATACCATTTTAAAAAAAAAAAAAACTTGTTGAATTCAAGTAGTTATGGAGCTTTCCGTCCGATACCAAAACCTTATTAGCAATGTTGGAATATATGGACTCGAAATATCATGAATTTTACAATGTAATATGCACTTGGAGAACCTCATATCATTTACCTACTATGTTTTTTAAATGTTAAACTGTTTTGACTTTTTACTTTTTCCAAATTAATAGTTACTCACACATAAAAACTTTCTTTTGTTGAAAACAAAGCAGAGCCGGCAAAAAATTATAACTATCAAACGAGTTCCCAACACTGATCATTTCAATGAAATAGCCGATGACTAATCGCGTCAGAGACTAACATCTTTCTCATCAGCCTGATGTAAATCTAATCCATCGAAACGAAAGAGTCCGAATTATACCCAGTGCTACCAACTGAATAAATTAACGATCCGATACCAACAGACATCAACCCTTTCTGTCTTCTCGACCTTGCAGCGATGGTCGAGCTCTCTGCGCTCACCCCGTTCGGTAATTAAACTAACGACCATCGGGGGTGGACATTGCAGTAAAAATGCAGCTTCCAGTCTTATTCCCCCCTTGATTTAAGAACGCAATTAAGGGACGTTCGGACCTAAGCCGAAGAATTGATAATGCCGGACTTTGCTAAATCGCAGACTGGACCAGGAATGGGGGTCCAGTCAGATCGTCTGGAATGGCAGCAAGGGAATGCTAATGTTGTAGTTTCGGTCATTCTTGAACGTGAATTGTCCTCTTGTTTGTTTTTGTTTCATCTCGCTTGGAATGGTATAAGTAGGCTTTCCATCAAGCTGCAGAGATGTAGTAGCGAGTTCTACAGGGTGTCACAAATCACCAAGATAACCTGGTACCGGGATTGAGGTCAAAGCAACATAAATAATATATAATATATATAAAAATATATAATATATATAAAATGAGAAAATATCCAATTAGTGAAAAGACATGTTGAGGGTACAGGGGAACAACCACGTCAGTCAAAACTAGCCAACTTCGGGAAGAACACAATTGAATGTTATCTATGCCATGGAGGCTCGAAAAATGATCAGAAAAAAACACAATAACATCAAATTGAAGCCGTTACTTATATTCTTTCAACTAAAATATTCGAAAATTATGGAATTAATGTTTGTGGAGGGCTGATACAATTCGTCATATTGACATGAACAACAAATGATATTAACCTTATTGAAAAATCATGATATTTCATTTGTTAATCTTCAAAAGATATCGACTGCTTTTCAGGGCAATATGGCTAATTGTATCAGCACACTAATTGAAGCCTCTTATATTTTAGTGTCTTTCATCTTCTTGCATTACTTTTCTTTAGATAATTCTTCATTCTGAACGTTTTTTGAAGATAAATTTTGGTAAAAAGTTTTTAACTCTGAACTTCCCAAGAACTGAGATAAATGGAAAGTATATATATTATTATATTATTATTATATATTGGAAGTTTTCCACCATAAAAATTATGCAGTGGCTTACAGGAGTCGCTCAGTATATTTTTTCTTGGAGTTTTTACTGTGCAATGATTTTTTTGAAGGACTGAATATGTATACACCCCAAAAAACATGTTTAAGTTGCTGAAATTTTCAATATTCGAATTGCTCTAATAGGAAATGGGCATTTTTTTGGTCTAAGGGACGAGAGGTGATATGTCCAGTTTTAAAAACTACATCCACTCCACAATTAATCACAGTAAATGGAGTGGGTTTCCCTCGAGTATTCCTCAAGACCTCCCTTCAGTCCTCTGGATCCTCTATGTATGAGTTTTGTTTAACTATGCGCATATTATTATCACACTCTAAGTAAGAGTGGCCACATATCAGAAATATGACCTTAAAGATTTCAAAATGATCTTCCCTTGTGTAACGTTCAGTTTTAAAAGCCACAAAAGTGATTTAAGTGTGCCGGCAACTCAGCGGCGTGGGGTGGTTCGAAAAGAAAAATTAAATAGTGAAGTTAATTTCAATTATCAATTAAAGAAAAAAAAAATAAATGGGCGCCACGTAATTTATAAATCACATTAAAATCACTCAGATTCAGATTCAACTCAGACCAATTTACGAATGTCAGAATCTAAAGGGCTGATAAGGTTACAATAAAAACTGACTTACCACCGTCTATATTTTACTTATCATGAAGTACCAAGTAAATTAAACAGTGTGAAAGAATACAACAAACCCATATCCCAAATAAAATCCAGCAACAATATAAAATCAGCAATGAGTAAAATAGTAACGTCAGCAAAAGAACAACAATACAAAATAAATTTCCAATTCATAAATGATCCAAATTCACTGCATATGCTCTTATTCCAACAACTAAATAATATTCAAAGTTCTCAACCCAATTCATAATATACACAAGATGGAAATGTTTTAGCATAATTCAACAAAAGGCATTCGAAACCTGAACTGATCTCAGAGTCAAATCAAAATCATATGAATTAATGTTACTCTGAATCAACAGGCTTGAGATATTAATTATTGCAAAGAATCGAAATAAGCTGTGTACGACCTTACTTTCACCGGCGTATAATATCCAGATTCCCACGACTACCGTAAAATATCCCAATGACTGTCTTTCGTCCTGGCAGATGTATAAATCCCGTTCGGGCCGATCACAGGAAGAATGTCCAAACCAACTTCAGGCTCGAAGGCACTCGTAGTGATGTGATTCCTACCGTTAGGTTGTTCTAGGGAGGGTTTCCAGTCAAGGTAGTGGTAAAATGAAGTGTCAATAGTCTCACTCCAATAGTTCCAATATTATAGAAGTTTCAATATTTGAAACAAAAGATGTGAATTCCTCAAATCCTAACAACAAAGGTTACTTCCAATATAGTTATTTCCCAATAATTTTCCGATTAATACCAAAATGTAACACAAAAAAAAAGGGATTCTCATCGTGGAGATCCGAATTTTTAATTCACTACCTCATTTCCTCCTTCGACAATTAATAATTCCCCGGTTGTTACCACCCCTGTAGCCAGATGAGAGCGATGAGAAAAAAATTCAACAACACATACCGCCTTGGCCAAAAGTATTGAGCACCCTAAAAAATTTCGCAGGTGCACGGCAAGTGTGGGAAAAACAAAGCTATTGTTTAAGGATTCTTTTGTCGACATCTAAAAAGGATTAAAAATAATTACATGTGCCGCAAAAAGCAATAAAACACCTAGGTGCAATAAAGTTTGCTGTTTTGCACATTTTGTCTTTATTTATCAGTTCGCTACTGCCCTTCGTTGTGGACACATCCAGTCGTTTAGTTTGCTTTTGGTGATTGTTTGCGGAAGATTGGAGTGATATCGTTATAATATGCCAAAAAGAAACGAACTTTCGTTAGAAAAACGTGTGCAGATACAGGTTCTACATGAGCAAGGGAAATCACAAGTAGAGATTTCCAAAACTGTGAAATGTTCGCGCCGATCTGTGCAATATGCTATTGAGCGATTCTCTGCTACCGGATCTCATCGGAATAGGCCTAGAACCGGGCGCAAACGAATCACTACAGGTCGTCAAGATCGTCAGTTATTGAGAGAGTCGTTAAAAAATAGGAAGAAAACTCCTTCCGAGCTTGCTGCTGAATTGTCAGTAGAAATTACACCATCAATTTCTGCTCGCACAATTCGCAGACGACTTTATGAAGCTGGTTTGAGAGGGTGCAAAGCCAGAAAGAAGACATGGCTCTCGGTTGACAACAAGAAAGCTCGATTTGAATGGGCTTTAAATCACCGAAGTTGGACTGCAGAAGATTGGTCAAATGTCATGTGGTCAGATGAATCAAAATTTGAGGTAAGTTAGTTTATCTAATGTCCTTATAATATTTCATAAACAGTTTGAAAAAAATACCTCTTTATTTTAATTTAATATTTTTCTAGGGACTCAATATTTTTCTCGTTGTTGCAGATTTTTGGAACACCTGGTGGGATCTTTGTGCGTCGCCGGGTAGATGAAGAATTTAATTCAGAGTGTGTAGTACCAACTGTAAAACACGGTGGCGGCAGCATAATGGTTTGGGGCTGCATGACTGATTCTGGAGTTGGCGAATTGTTCGTATGTGAGGGTCGCATGAACTCTGAAAAGTACATAAATGTACTAGAATCTGCGTTGTTGCATTCACTCAACACACTTTTTGGAGACACAAATATGGATGGCGTTAAATTCCAGCAGGATCACGCGCCGTGCCACAAGTCTGCTCGCTCGATGACATGGTTTCGAGAAAATTGCATTGAACTTCTGGACTGGCCTGCCCAGTCTCCTGACCCAAACCCCATAGAGCATTTATGGGGTTTATTAAAGCGCAGAGTCCGGCGCCACACTATTAACAACAAAGAAGAGCTAAAACGCTGCTTGCGTCTGGAGTGGAACGCGATAGCGGCTGAAGACTGTAGAAAACTAGTGAACTCGATGCCAAAAAGAATTTCTGCCGTAATTAATGCAAAAGGTGGACCCACAAAATATTGATTATGTATTAATAAATAATGATATAAACATACAGGAATTGTTCCATTTTATTTCGGTTTGACCCTGTTCAAAAAACTGAAAGGTGACATGGGTGCTCAATACTTTTGGCCAAGGCTGTATTATTTCTCCCGGACCTCAAACTGTCCGAACTAATTCGTGATGTTATATTTATATACATGGGCACTTAATTAATATAACTATTCATTTGATGAAAATAAGACGAATTGAAATGAACTAATAGTGATCAGAATAATCTGCACCTAGGATGGAAAATGAATGAACACTTGAAATCAGATGATGTGAACACCTGTTGAAGGTATAATTCTCACTTAGGCCATCATCGGAATCACAATATATACACAGTTTATGGGGCAAAATACTAAATACAAAATGACGAAACTTCGAGCACATATTATCTGCACCATTTTTTCGTCACAGACTCATCATAAGTATAAAAATTGCCTGCTTTGTTGACAGTATATGAATGTTGAAACTAATGAAATTTAGTTTGTGGCGGTAGTGAACATCATAAGTGTGGATATTGGGACATAGTATTTTTGAAAGTTTATGGATATGGCTACCATCGTTAAAGATTTCATGAAACGGTCGCGGTATAGTTTTTTATCTATAAACACGCTCGCCCTGATTTTTTTCTTGTTTGTTCGAGGTAGCAATATATGTTTATCCTCAAGCGCTGTAATGTGTGCTTTAAAAGAAGCCCATGTTCTACAAGTGTCCTTATGTGGGTAGACCAATGTCAAATTAAAATCTTTTTAAAAATCTCACGAAATGAAACATTGGACACTTTATATTCTGGATTATGAGTGCGTAACTTAGGAATATTTAACTCAGCAGACAGGTATATTTTTTGGCGTCTTCCAAAGAATATATATATTCTTTTGAACTTTTGGCTTACAATATTTAGTTAGCAAACAATAAAACATATAGATCAGAGGTTAGTGACTGGGTGTCATGCAATTCGGCGTATGACAAAAGCCTACAGAAAAAACCCCAGTAAAAAAAACTCTGGCTCCCCGTCTAAGTGTGAAAATACAAAATTAAGCTGAAAATTTTAGGGACTTCTCTCTTCAAGAGTAGTCTTCTATTGATGAAGATAGAGACTTCTTCAAGATGCTCACATCGAATCTGGAAATAAAAAGACAAAAAGCGGAAAAAAAAACTGAATAACAAAAATACGTTTCATATTCGTTTGAAATTTATAACCCATTCCAAGAAAGAGTAAGAAACACCATGAATAGCTCTAAAACCATCTTGAGATTTATATATGGGAATACTAACTTCCAAAGAATAATGTGATTTTATTCGTTCAAGAGATTTCAACAAACTGACTACTTTTTCCGTGGTCTCACGTGATAGTTTATGGGGTAAAATAGAATGTTTTCCACGATGGTCATTAAGAGACGTATCATTATCAAGAAAAGCTCCTCTTATAAAGGGTTTTCCAATAGGGACTTGAAAAATTTGAATCTAAATAAAACACAAACCATTTGAGATATTTCAAAAACTTTATTTTTGGCTTGAAGTACAAATATAGCATTTTTGAATGGAACTTGACTTGACAATTTTCGATTACTCGGTCACACATTTCACCCAAAACGGCCGCTATTTTGCTTTCAGTGTTGTCTCTGAGCTCTTCAATGTCGTCGGCCCGTTGGCATAGACCAGTGGCTTTACGTAGCCTCGAAGAAAAAGGCCAGAGGCGTCAAATCGCACGAACGAAGCGGCCAATCGACGGGGCCGTTTCTCGAAATTACACGCTCACCAAATGTCTGCTTCAATAAACCGATTTTTACTTGTGCTGTGTGGAAGGTGGCATCGTCCTTTTGAAACCACATGTTGGCCAAGTAGATAACTCACAACTAGGGCCAAAAAAATTCGTTATCATGGCGCAGTAGCGATCGCCGTTGACCGTAGCGTGAAGATTGTTGGCATCAACGAAAAAATACGGTCCAATGATGCCGCCGGCGGGAAGATCGCACCAAACCGTGATTTTTTGGGGATGTAATTTTGTCTCGTGAATCAGGTGTGGATTGCTGCCTGTTCAATAACACACATTTCGCTTATTGACAAAGCCATTGAGCCGAAAATAAGCTTCATCGCTGAAGATGATTTTTGGAAAAAATCATGATCGTGGCGTAGCCCAATCGGAGAACGTACGTCGTTTCAAATGGTCCAACGGCTTCAATTCTTGAGTCAGCTTGATCCTGTACGGGTGTGAACCAAGATCCTTACGCAAAATCCGCCATATGAGTGGTCTGACGGATATCCAATTCTTGAGAACGCCGTGGAATTGACTGATTTGGGTTGTAAGCTACGGACGCCCGAATGGCAGAGATAACTACATTAAGGTTTGAGAGATTGATCGAGGAATCGTAGAAATATTGATTGGTTAGAATATGAATATTTCATGATTTTTGTGATCTGTATGATAATGTCACTGTAAATCATGCTGACATTGAAGTTTTCGCTAGGGATACTTTCGGGCAAAACGATTTCTCAGTCTTCAATGTTCTAACAAATTTAAGGATCAAATCCCTCTAGAGAAAAATAGAAATCTCACCAGTGCATTACTGATTTTGGGAATATATATTATCTTTTCAGCTATAAAATTATTTTTGCGAGATTCGATAAAAACATTTGTTTTCAGGATATTCAGAATTGAATGTCTTGGCGGAGACTAGCTACAAAATGGTGAAAGCGCTAGTTTCATTGTGATCTCTTAAATTTACCCAAACGAGTATGTATGACATATTTTTAACAGTTAAATTCAAGTAATGAATTCATTTCAGACTGTCTTAGCTTTGCTTTGGTTCCTTAGTAATATAAAAATTACTCAAAAGTATAAGTATCATAAATGTTGAACTAACAATGAAATACGAATAGCTTTTTCGTGATTTGAAATTGAAAGGGCTTTTCTGTGAGCTTGTTATAAAAGGACAACGTGCTATCTTTGTGCCCAAATGTTCGTAAATTTCTAATATCGAGCCGAAAATTGTCTCGATCGATTACGTTTGACTTCGTAATAAAGAATACAGTGCCAAACTTGAGTATCTCCTTTCGGCGGTAGTAAACCTACTCTTCTTTTTCTGAAAGAGATGAGCTAAAGTTTTTATATTTTCATTAGATTAACTGTCTCAGTCAAGGTCGTTACTGCGCCAAATCCGATCAATGGTTACGGAGTTTTGAGCATCTGAAATATCGCTTCCTCTATAACTTCTAGAATAATCATCGGATAGAGTTGTTACTTCAAAATACTTGAAGACTGAAATGAATGGGATTGCTAAATTTCGCTATCGAAAATAAAACTATAGAAAATGATATTTTATTTCAAGGGTATGGAATTTGTTTGTTTTAAAGACGTTGAGGCTGTCCTTCAAGCTACGTTTCGCAACTTTATTTGTTGTTATTCATTATTATATGTTCAATAAGTATCTCGTTTCTGATCCTTCTGAAAAAGTTCCTGGTTTGATCTTCCAAGAAATATTTGGACAGTTCTTAATCGTTTGAGTACAGGTCATGGTCGTTGTGCGGGTACAAAATTAGAAGTAATAATAATCACCCGCTTAATGAAGGGCAGCGGACTTCCTGAGTCGCTGGTTATACTATAACAGTAGATCCAAAAATTATCTTTGGTAGAAAAGATGTTTGCAAGGTGAATAGAAACAAGTTTGTAGTTAAAATAGAATTATGTATTCACAGATAAGAATAGTTACACAATGTTCGGCACTTGAGTTCACACTCACTGAAAGAGCTTTTAGGTGTCTATAATAACCAAGGATTTGAAGTTCTCTGCTCAATCTAGGGCACTTCTGGTAATATAAAATGATAAAGAGATCTGACCTTATTTGTTGTTTGGAGTTCACCACAGCTCTGCTTCAATCGTCGATGGTAGATTTCTCAGAATAAGGTGCAGGCGCTTTGGATAAAGCTTCTCAAACTTCCACTGATGAATTGTGCCTTGGCGATATGTAATTGCTTCACAGATTCACAATTCACAACCTTTTTCTTTTACGTAGAGAATTTCAACTGAGTAATTCACATACACATGAACTAGGGTAGCTAACTGACCCGAAAACAGATTGTTTTGAGAGATTTTAAGAGGAACTTGTAGTTCTGAGTGCCGTTATGGACTCGTGAAAAATAAATTGATAAAAAAGAGCTTACTTGAAGATACTGTGCACAAGAGCTTCTTGAGAGAGAATGAATTTACTTGATTAAAAGAGGTCGGACGTGTACAAAGTTCAGGTAGCTAAGTTTAGGGATTTCCAAAATTCCGTCCGACAGAAGGCATTCTTGGAAGTGACGGCCGCTACCTCAAATTCCGAGAACTGTCCTTTGTTGCGAGAATATCGCAACATTCGTACCAATAGCATGCTATTTAGATGGAACTCAGTTCCTAGCGCAAGTTGTGAATGTAGAGAAGCAGAAGAAACAATACCTCATCTCATGAGTAGTTGTCCCATATATAAATTTCAAGATGGTTTTAGGGCTATTCATGATGTTTCCGACTCTTTCTTGGAATGGGTTATATATTTCAAACGAATATGATACGTATTTTTGTTATTTAATTCTTTTTTCTGCTTTTGTCTTTTCATTTCCAGATTTAATGTGAGCAACTTGAAAAAGTCTCTGTCTCCATCAATAGAAGACCACTCTTGAAGAAAGAAGTTCTTAAAATATATTTCAGCTTATTTTTCTATTTTCACACTTAGACTGGGAGCCAGGAATTTTTACTGGGGTTTTTCCCTAGGCTTTTATGTCTTATGCCGAATTGTATGACACCCCGTCACTAACCCCTGTTCTATATGCTTTATTGTTTGCTAACTAAATATTGTCAGCCAAAAGTTCAAAAGAATATATATATATATATATATAATTAGATATTATCCACCCTGTATTCTAATTATTGCAACAATGTATCAATCCATAAGGAAATGCATATTACCTTGTTGTATTTTGTTAAATCAGCATATTGCTTATCGTCTTAATTGTTATCGCGCTGTTTGCGACGCCTCTCTACAATGCTCATTGTTTCACAATGTTCTCATTGTTCTTAATTATTATAAATAGGAGAGACGTCTAATGATGTACGGAAAATATAGATTTGATCTTCACGTAATACATTGCTTGTATCGTTGTTTCCAAATAAAGTAGAAGTTTTTTTAAAAACAGAAGTTTCTCCCAAAATAACAATATTGGCGACGAGGTCTGGGATTGTGCCAGTTTTAAGAAAACCTGCGTGTGTTCCTGACAGTGTAAAGATACAGAGGTCCACCCAGAGAGTCTAAAACTGTTGGTATCAACCATTCAGCACAAGAGAATTCACGAGGAGAAGCAGGAAGTCCGATTGTCGAGTAGCGCCTTCAACGACTCCAAGATCTACAGTGGAAAATCAACGGTGAGAGATTCCTTTCTATTGTATTATTCTAGATGGGGCAGAGTTGAGCTTTCATCAGACACCAAACTCTTGGGTGTTCATATTGATGAATTCCTCAATTGGGAAATCCATATAGATAAGATCTGTCTCAAGTTATCCAGTGTGAGCTATGGAATAATGATTGTATCTAATCACTTGGGTGAAAATATTGTAAAGAGGATGTATCATGCTAATTTCGAATCAGTATTGAGGTATGGAATAATTTTCTGGGGTCGTAGTTATAAAGTTAATTCGATATTTGTAGTTCAAAAAGAACTTTCAGATGTATGTACAAATTGAATTTCAGGGAATCTTGTAGAGGAAAGTTTCGTCAGGTAGATTTGTTGACCATTTATGGTTTGTACATTTATGAGTGTTTACTTTTTGTTTTCAATAATAAAAATGTTTTTGGATTTAACAGAGATCGTAGTTATAATAATCTTGCTGAATATTTTAGTTCCAGTAGTTTTTTTTGTAGGATTTGGAAATAAAGAAGATTTATTATTATTATTATTATTATTATCGCTTCCTCTATAACTTCTAGAATAATCATCGGATAGAGTTGTTACTTCACAATACTTGAAGACTAAAATGAATGGGATGGCTAAATTTTCGCTATCGAAAAATAAAACTATAGAAAATGATATTTTATTTCAAGGGTATGGAATTTGTTTTTTTAAAGACGTTGAGGCTGTCCTTCAAGCTACGTTTCGCAACTTTATTTGTTGTTGTTTATTATTATATGTTCAATCTCGTTTCTGATCCTTCTGAAAAAGTTCCTGGTTTGATCTTTCCAAGAAATATTTGGACAGTTCTTAATCGTTTGAGTACAGGTCATGGTCGTTGTGCGGGTACAAAATTAGAAGTAATAATAATCACCCGCTTAATGAAGGGCAGCGGACTTCCTGAGTCGCTGGTTATGCTATAACAGTAAGATCCAAAATTATCTTTGGTAGAAAAGATGTTTGCAAGGTGAATAAAAAAACAAGTTTGTAGTTAAAATAGAATTATTTATTCACAGATAAGAATAGTTACACAATGTTCGACACTTGAGTTCACACTCACTGAAAGAGTTTTTAGGTGTCTATAATAACCAAGGATTTAAAGTTCTCTGCTCAATCTAGGGCACTTCTGGTAATATAAAATGATAAAGAGATCTGACCTAATTTGTTGTTTGGAGTTCACCACAGCTCTGCTTCAATCGTCGATGGTAGATTTCTCAGAATAAGGTGCAGGCGCTTTGGATAAAGCTTCTCAAACTTCCACTGATGAATTGTGCTCTTGGCGATATGTAATTACTTCACAGATTCACAATTCACAACCTTTTCTTTTACGTAGAGAATTTCAACTGAGTAATTCACATACACATGAACTAGTGTAGCTAACTGACCTGAAAACAGATTGTTTTGAGAGATTTTAAGAGGAACTTGTAGTTCTGAGTGCCGTTATGGACTCGTGAAGAATAAATTGATAAAAAGAGCTTACTTGAAGATACTGTGCACAAAGAGCGTCTTGAGAGAGAATGAATTTACTTGATTAAAAGAGGTTGGACGTGTACAAAGTTCAGGTAGCTAAGTTTAGGGATTTCCAAAATTCCGTCCGACAGAAGCGGAAGTGACGGCTGCCACCTCAAATTCCGAGAACTGTCCTTTGTTGCGAGAATATCGCAAGATTCGTACCAATAGCATGCTATTTAGATGGAACTCAGTTCTTAGCGCAAGTTGTGAATGTGGAGAAACAGAAGAAACAATACCTCAGCTCATCAATAGTTGTCCCATATATAAATTTCAAGATGGTTTAGCGCTATTCATGATGTTTCCGACTCTTTCTTGGAATGGGTTATATATTTCAAACGAATATGATACGTATTTTTGTCATTTAATTCTTTTTCTGCTTTTTGTCTTTTCATTTCCAGATTTAATGTGAGCAACTTGAAGAAGTCTCTGTCTCCATCAATAGAAGACCACTCTTGAAGAAAGAAGTTCTTAAAATATATTTCAGCTCATTTTTCTATTTTCACACTTAGACTGGGAGCCAGGAATTTTTACTGGGGTTTTTCCCTAGGCTTTTATGTCTTATGCCAGAATTGTATGACACCCGTCACTAACCCCTGTTCTATATGCTTTATTGTTTGCTAACTAAATATTGTCAGCCAAAAGTTCAAAAAGAATATATATATATATATATATATATATTGTGAAAATTTTGGTTTTTTACCTAACATATAATATGTTGAGTTTAAATTGATTGGGCATCTAGGTCTTTAAAAAAAGTTCTAAACATTTTTATTTTGTATAAACGTTTCAGCGCATCCGCCTTCTTTCAGTATACATAAATTATAAGTCGACATCTAAAAAGTAACATATATAATATAAAAGTAGAATAATAAAATCACTAAAATATCTCACTGTTCATTTTTGCTCTTTTCTGGTCGGTATTGTCGTGTCATTCGTGTCAATGTCATATATGTCAATGTCAGGGTCAATGGAATGTTGGTTGTTTTATCTTCTTCTTTCTATCGGTGGTCTTCTCAGTATTGGCATGTATATTTGGCTGAGATTTTTTCGTGTCTTGTTTGTTGTTCACTACATTTTCATTGTTTACCTGTATGTGAATCATTTCCAATATTTCCTTCGTCGTTGTTGAGGTTCTATTCCTAAAATTTTTGTGTCATCGTAATTAAAATCATGTTTTTGATCTTTTTATGTTTATTAAGTGCTGTAGTTATGTTTTTGCATATTTATGTGCGTTTAGTCTGTCTTTTTAGTCTTTGTGAAGTCTGTCCTATGTGTATTGTTTGTCACAGTCCTTGCAGGGGTATACTATATATGACCTGACCGAGATTTTTGTCTTGGGTGTTGGTGCTTTCAATTTACTGAAGATGTTTCCACTTGATTGTATGGTTTGTGTACTATCTACTACACTACTATCTACTATCTACTAGACGACATTTTTGTTATAACAACACCAACCGAAATACAGTCGACTACTACTACTACTATCTACTAGACGACATTTTGTTATAACAACACCAACCGAAATACAGTCGAACAACACCAACCGAAATACAGCCGATTTTGAACGAATTCAACAACACAATAATGAATTTCTACAATTTACACTTGAGGAAGAAGAAAACAACTGCCTGAATTTCTTGGACATGACACTGATGAGAAAGAAACGGAAATTTATTGACAAAATGGTAGCAGAAAGGAGCAGAACACAACAACATATATTAGATTATAACTCCCAACACCACCACTCACATAAAAAGTACGGCCATAGGATACATAGACAGGGCGTTAAAATTAACATCCCAATGCTCTGAGAGAAAACTTTAAAAGAGGTGAAAGAACTTTTGACGAAGAATCACTACCCTGAAACCCTTATCACAAAACTAACAAAACAAAGGACGCACCGACTATACAACACACAACAGACGAAAATACCAACAGATACCACAAAACGAATACAATTACCATACATACAAGGGCTGTCACAGAAAATAAGTAATATATTTGAAACCCTACAACCGAGAGAGATAGTACACAAAAAACCATACAATCAAGTAGGAAACATCTTCAGTAAATTGAAAGCACCAACACCTAAGACAAAAAATCACAGGTCATATATAGTATACCCTGCAAGGACTGTGGACAAAACAATACATAGGACAGACTTCACAAAGACTAAAAGACAGACTAAACGCACATAAATATGCAAAAAACAAGCTACAGCACTTAATAAACATAAAAAAGATCAAAACATGATTTTAATTACGATGACACAAAAATTTTAGGAATAGAACCCCAACAACGACAGAAGGGAAATATTGGAAATGATTCACATACAGGTAAACAATGAAAATGTAGTGAACAACAAACAAGACACGAAAAATCTCAGCCAAATATACATGCCAATACCGAGAAGACCACCGATAGAAAGAAGAAGACAAACAACCAACATTCCATTGACCCCTGACATTGACACATATATGACATTGACACGAATGACACGACAATACTGACCAGAAAAGAGCAAAAAATGAACAGTGAGATATTTTAGTGATTTTATTATTCTACTTTTTATATTATATATGTTACTTTTAGATGTCGACTTATAATTTATGTATACTGAAGAAGGCGGATGCGCTGAAACGTTTATACAAAATAAAAATGTTTAGAACTTTTTTTAAAGACCTAGATGCCCAATCAATTTAAACTCAATATATATATATATATATATACTTGATGTTTGTTGAAAATTCTTCAAATACATACAGATTATTATGAGGATCATGGGTTTATGACTATAGGGAATACCTCGAAGTGGGAAACGTGAATCGTATTTAAATTAGATCTCATTTTTGAATTTTGAATTTTGATGACAACTATCAATCAATATGACAAAAATATAAACAATATTGGAGTAGAAACAGATGTGAAATGATGAGTTTATTCCCATTTCTACAAGTAGTTAAAAAAACTAATATTGCTGGAAATTAATTACATAAATATTATATAAAATAAATAGGTCGTCTTCTTCTTCTTCTTACGTTAGGACTAAGTCCTGTGTTTGCTTCAAAAGGTTGCCCAAAAAGCAGTTGGGATGACGAAGACCAGCTATCGTACCATCTCTTTGGCAGTCGTCCTGGTGGGCGTGGTGTGTTGGGCCGCTTCTCTCTCACAATTTTTGCCAGCTGATCGTTTGGCATTCTACTAACATGGTCTCTCCATTCTCTTCTTCGGTTTCTTGCCCATCTTACTACATCTTGGACTTCACATATGTCCCTTTATCTCTTCACTCCTTTTGTGGTCAAGTAGGGTAGAGCCAGTTATCGATCTGAGAGTTCGCATTTCCGGTTGATCTAAGAAGCCGCTTTGTAGTCGTGTTCTCTGCTCTGGTCTCTATCGCGTTTGTCATGATCGGTCTTACATGTCTATATATTCTGACCTTACTTCTGGTACTCATGTGTTTATTTCTCCAGATTATGTCTCTCAAGAATCCTGAGATTAGGGATGGTTCTTTGGATATTGTTAGCGATTTGGTTTTCTTGACGGATATTTGCATATTGAATTTTTTTAGCTGTTTTTTGGAACTTATATAAAAGTCTCTGTAGGTTGTCCTCATCTTCCGACACGATTACAGCATCATCATCGTAGCATATGATTTTTATCTCTTTATCTCCCAACTCAATACCCTTTCCAAGTTTCTTTGACTTTGTTTATAATTTCATCCATGATGATATCAAATAGGATTGGGCTTAGGCTATCTCCTTTGTCTGATTCCGGTTGTCATGAGTGTTGAGAACATAGTCTCAACATGGTTCAAATTTTAAATTTGTACCTGTTGAGTGTTGTCTTATGCGCCTGCGCTGCACCAATGTGCGTGCCCAAGCGTTCTCACTCTCCATTTTTCAGTCTATAATAAAAAAGCTGTACAGAGTACTACGCTCATTTTTCTTTTATGTTGTATTCAACAATGAGTATTTTATTGCTTAGCTTATTTGCAGTTCTTACATATGTGCAGTTGTTCTTGTTCAATCTTAGCGATGGTCTTTATTATATCTGGATGAATTCCTCCCTTCTTGTAGTAGGGGTAAGACATCTGTTAACCGTACTCTATCGAATGTCTGGGTTAAGTCAATGAGAAACACATGAAAGCTTCTTTATTGAACTCAATGGCTTTCTCAGTAATTTGACGTATAATAAATATTGCAGCTATGGTAGACCTGTTCTGTCTAAAAACCCTGTTGTTCTTCACATATTCCGGTTAGAGATATTTCTTCTCTAAGATCTTTGTAAACAGTTTCAATACAGCACTCAACAAGCTAAAACCCTGATAGTTTTAGGGTCTGCTTTCTCTCCTCTTTTTGAAGACTGATATCATTATGCTCTCTTTCATTCGGATGGTACAACCTCGACAGTGAGTATTCTATTGAAGAAGATCTGTAATTCGGCCAATATGCTTTCACCTCCATATTTGATCATCTCGTTCTTAATTCAGTCGATACCCGATGCTTTTCTGTTTTAGTTTTCGGACAATGCGTTGTATTTTCTCCAGGGAAATATTCTTTTCTTGATGTTCGTTAATATTTCCGATGTCATGTTGTATTTCCTGTGTTGGTAGATTGTTTTCTGTCGGGGTGTAGAGTTTTTGAAGTATTTTTCCCATTCTTCCGCCTTTATTTTTATATTTTGTATACACTCATTTATTGGTTTTTTCCTATTTCTTAGCAGGTTCCATATCTTCTTTTGTCCTCCATACAGGTCATGCTCCATATAGTTAGAGAAAGTTTCCCAATGTTCCCTTTTTAATTTCCGAATATTCTCGTTGATCCTGTTTCTGACTACTTTATAGTCATTATAGATTGGTCATGTTATAGCATTGGATCTGTATTGTAGGTACGATTTTCTTTTCTCTCGGCCAGTATCTTAATCTCTGGCTTAAACCAAGGTTTTGAGTTTGGCTTTCCCCCTTTCTTAATAGTGCTTGTTCCGCATGCTTCTTCTACTGCTTTAAGTATGTTAGTTTTCAATTTCGTCTACGCTGTTTCTATGTTGTCAGTTTCTTGAATGTAATTTGCGGAAATTTTTTCTGCTAATCTTCGTTGGTACAGATATTTAGTTGAATCTTTAGATAGTGATTCTATATTCATTACGATCATTGGTTCGTTGGGTTCGATGGGTTCTTTACGGGATCTTTGCATGTTTGTTCTTATTTTTGCCATTACAAGATGGTGGTTGGTTCCAGCATTGGAGGAAGTTAAAACTCTCATCCTGTATCGTTTTTGGATGGATATTTCTGTTGGTTATAATATGATCGATGGTTGACCTTTAACCCAATGTATTTTCGAAGGTGTATTTATGCTGTGAAGTTGTGCGGATGAAATGTGTTGTTGACCCGAAGTTCACTTTGTGTGCATAGTTGTATCAGTTGTTCTCCACTATCATTTATAGTCTCTTCGTTAAATCTGTTTTTAGACGCCAGGTATAACATTGTTGCCGATTCTCGCGTTAAAGTCACCCAACACTATTATTTTATCACTCTTTGGGTATAACATTCAGGACTGTTTGCAAGTTACTTGATGAAACATATGTATCTCTGCTTTGAGGTTTCCTGGTGTCGGGTGCATACACTGGCGATGTGTATCCGTTTCGTTTTCTGTGGTTCGAGTGTAACATGCTAGTAGTCGGTCGTTAATGTAATCAATGTTGTTGATTAGGCTGTCAAATCTTTCTTCATGGAATAGTGTACGCCAACCTAGAAACCGCTTCTCGTTCATTCTTGTCTTTGCTGCCGTATATGAGTATGTAGTTTTCTGCTATTTCCTTTGCCTTTTTTCCTAATCTCTGAGAGTACACAGATATCTAGTTTATGTTTCCTCATCTCAAGTATGATTTCATGGTCTTTCTTGTTGAATGATGTAATATTCCAACATCCAATCCTTAAGTAATGCTAGTTTCCTTATTCGTTTAGTCCTCATTTTTCTACTTGGGTTGTCGCCGGTTAATCCGATTTGTTCTGGGGCTGTTCCCTTGGTTCTAGGAGCACTTGTCTTTATGATGTTCGAAATAAAAGATATAAAAAACATTTTAGACGAAATTCAAATTGCGGTTAGTTTTGCAAGATTACATGTTCTTCATGAATCTATTCTACTGTATGCCAAGTTTGTAGAATTGGTCAAACACGTCACTATTATACCTGTGAATCATTTGAAAGATTATTATCAGATATGCCACACAAAAGTGATATTCAAAAATAAAGTTTTACTTTTTCTAATATCAATTCCAACAATTTATGAAGAAAATTTTAATCTCTATGTTCTACTACTTGACTCAAAACAATTTAACCCTACCATATTCCGAACCATATATGCTCTCACAAAACGAGGAATTAAAATGGTCAACGAGTCAGTGCCACTCCATAGAAGAAGATTTCCTGTGCGACCAAGATTCTCTTAATAAACCCCCAGAGTGCTTAACGAATATTATGAAAAAACAAATGGAAAATTGCCCAAAACGAAATGTAACCCCAACAGTCAATCTGAAACTATTAGAAGATGGAAATATTCTTTCCACAAATAATTTGGAAATTAAAGAAAAGTGTTTACAACAAACGAAATACCATTTCATCCCTAAAACTGCAATCTTACGATCAAAATGTGTAATTAGTAATGATCAAAAGGAAATTCACCAGTTACTACGATTGATGAAGAAAAATATATTATTTTGCCCAGAGCTGTGCCAAAGCATTGTGCTTAGTGCTCGTGAAAGCACTCTAAGCACTTTAGTGCTTCCGAGCACTGTGCTCGCGAGCACTTTTCAAAGGCTAGTGCTCAGTGCTTGTTTTTCGGAGCACTCTCGCGAAAATCTTAGTGCTTAGTAATCCGCTAAGCACTAAGCCTTTCCGAATTCTTGAAGTAGGGTCAATATAAGCAGATACGGTATTTGATTTTTTATGTGAGCAAAGATAATATGATCGTTTTGAATTAATATTCAGTATTTCTTCAGTCACCATTGATTTGACTTTATGGTTATGAAGGCCAGAAAATTTTTTGTTTTTGCGCGCTTGTTACTAGTGGAACAGGCGGGTTATCGTTGTGTCCAAATGTCTGTTATTTCCGAATATCGAGCCGAAAATGGTTTCAATCCATTGGGTGACTTCTTGATGGAGAAACCTTGGTCAAATTTAAGTAGGTCAGGCTGGCCGGCCCCTCCGATCGTATACTCTCTATCTTCCGAAGGAGATGACATAGAGTTTTCATTTTTCAGAATAGGTTGATCGTTCAAATATCTCGGTCAAGGTCGTTATTGGGCCAAATCCATCGTTAGTTATTAGCATTCAAAATTTGATTTTCGCCTAGAATATTCATCTGATCAATTTATAATTTAGAAGGTGTTTTAATGATGTTAAATTAAATGGTTTTCCAAATTTCGAGATAATCGCCACTCTAGAAAATTTAGCAAAATTCCCAAAAATTCTTTTATTAGAACCGATTCTTTATAAGATATTCGTCAGATATCTATGATGTTTCTATGGACGTTGTTGATTTCCTGAATATAATTAAATTTCATCAATCCTGAAAATATATTATAATTTTATGGAACCGAAAGCGAATAGATTGGAAATTTTGAATTCTCATTCCTTGTTACTATAAGCCTTCGTGTCTCATCACGAAAAAGGGATCCAAAATAGGAAAATTTCTATAAACAATCTGATTATCAGCTACATTTAATTTCATAACGATTTCTGGATGAAATTATATGGTATTCATCAAAATGTGTTTTGTGCATTGTAGGTCAAATGCTTATTTTTCAATAATTTATGTTTCCATTGAAGACACTTCATGAGTCTGAAGTTGTTTAAGGGCTAAATTGTGTTCGTATAAATGCATGTTTATATCGTATCACTTATAGAACAAACGCGTTGAGACTGCTTTGCAGCATTTTCAGATTTTTCACTTATATGCTCCATCCACACTAAAACGAACAATGCATCACATCAGTAGTCTCAAACGTCAGAGAGCGAAAACGGTAGAAATACTTTGAGCAAATCTGTAGATTCCAACTGAAAAATGGTAAACGAAGAAAACCATATTCTTAAATAAACTTCATTCATTACTGGTTCAAATGGTGGGAATTCGAATAGATGTGAAATAAAACGAAAATTCGAACTAGACTAGAATGATTTATTGCACAAAATTTTCTGTACTCTTTTCACAACATCATATCACTGATTAAAATGATATTACACCATAATAAAAGAAGATCGATAAGCTCTTTTAAAATATTGTAAACAAACGAATATTTTCACAAAACGTTAGACCAAACTGCCGTTCCCAATTGGGAATTTTAAGCCAGATGTTCTTTTTTATGACCCATCAATTTTAGCACTTTTCGGAATTTCCGTCGGCAAATTTGTTGATTATTTGGAAAGTTTGTGAAACGTTCAATTGGGCCCTAAGCTCACGGAGACATTTAAATACACAAAACCAGGGTTCAATAACTACCTTATCAGTGGCACTCGGTGGGTAACCGGTAGTTGTAAAATTCGAAAGTTATGGCAATCCTTGAAACACAGCCCTCATTTTTGCGCGCTTGTTTCTAGGGGAACAGCGAACTATCGTTTTACCCAAATGTCTCAATCGATTGGGTTCGACTTCCTGATGAAGAACATTTGAGTATGCCCGGACGCGGGCCTCCGGCTGTTTACTCTCTATCTTCCGAAGTAGATGACCTAGAGTTTTCATAACTTCAAAATAGGTTGATTGTCCAAATATTTCGGTCAAGTTCGTTATTGGGCCAAATCCATCGAATAGTTTAGCATTTGAAAGTTGATTTTCGCGATAATTCCTAAAATATTCATCCGATCAATTCGTACCTTGACGATTTTTTGAAATAAAAGGGTTGGCCAAATTTCGAAAGAATCGACACGGTTGAAAAAAATTTTTTTCAATACTCGATATCTTAGCAGATATTCCTTCGAAATCAACAAGAATTCGTACATAAATCAAGATTACTGATAATTTGTGTGCCCCAGAATTTTACCGTCGTAACTGAGTTTTGAATAAAACAAATCAGTTCTAGTGTGAGATTCAAACCCGGAGGGTGGAAAAACATTAATATTAGGTAGTAATGAAAATGTCAAAAATGAATCTACTTCAATAAACAATTCGAAGTGACATTTTTCAACTACATTGGAATGCGAAAAGCACTAACGTATTGTCACTCTAATCCCAATCAGAATATCTAAAGCATTAAAAAGTATTGGCGTGTCAAGATTTTTTACTAATAAGGAATAATGCATAATTTTGGTGCCCAGAAAACTGAAAACTTCATATTTCTTGGGCACTGAAAGCACTTCTAGAGAAGTAAAATTCATTTGCCAGGACATTTTGACATTTTCAAGCAAAAAGTTCACCCAAATTATCTTCTGAGAAACCATACTTCTGGGTAATATTCCACTGGACTAATAAATAATATTGAACAAGCACTCAAGGAAAAGATCATAATTGAATGCAATTTGAACACTCTGTGATAAAGAAAATTTCATCCTAAAATGTTTTGCAATCAATTTTGTTCAGTACCAAAGAATACCGAATGCTGAAAATAAAGTTTCAATATGTTAGTCTGTGATTAAAGACCTCAAAATAAGTAAGACATTTCAGAAAGTGGTTTTGAAGATGAAGCGATATTCTGTAGTCTAGTTAACTACTAGCGTAACCAAATACAAAATTCGATTTGATTTAATTTGCCAGATGTCCTATCAACATACAATTCAAATATTCCTCAATCAGTTCACTGGAAGAAATCTCAGCTGGTCACAGACAACATATCCCTTGTTTATTATGAGGGACCTAGAGTTTTCATTTTTTCAGAATAGGTCGAGTGTCCAAATATCTCGGTCAAGTTCGTTATTGGGCCAAATCCATCGAATAGTTAGCAGTTAATAATATTAATTTCTTGAATATTCATCCTATCAATTCGTAACTTAGAGAATGTCTAGATAGCGTTAAAAGGTAGGAGTGTGCCAAATTTCGAGAAAATCGTCACGAGAGAAAATTTTTTAAAAATTCCCAAAATGTTTTTTTTCAATACACGATATCTCATAAGTTATTCGTCAGATCACAACAATTTAGGGCATTTATGCAGGGTATAGGTACCTAAAATATTTTAAAATTTCATCATCATAGCGTACAATCTCCAGAAGATATAAGAGTTTTTCTGAAAATGAAGTCACAGATTATATTTCTATCTATGAATTCACATCACATCAACTATAAATCTCTTTGATGGTGGTTTTAATTTTATGACAAGTTGTCATAATGAGTGAATGTTGAGCCGAAAATTAAACTAATTCTGTGGGTTCATTTTTATGACAAACATGTCTAAAATACTGGTGTGTGCAGTTGTCATATTTTGAATGGAAATGTCATTATGAATTTTACGACAAGAGGTCTATTTTTTTCCCAAATGTCTGTAATTTCTGAATATCGAGCTGAAAATGATCGCCATCGGTTGGATTTGACTCGTGATGAAGAAACGGTGGTCCAATTTGAAAATGTTTGGCTGAATATTCTCTATCTTCCGAAAGAGATGAGATAGAGATTCCATATTAATAGAATTAGTTTATTATCCAAATATAAGACAAGTTAGTTATTGGGCCAGACCTGTCCGATAGCTCAGCAATTATGAATCTGAAATTCGGTTATAATTGATGACACTCAACTACAACAACTTATATATGGTATAGAAATGTGGAAAGAATGCCAGATCGAAGAATTTGCTGAACTGTAAGTTCACTCAACTTCCATTTAAGATATATGTTTATTGATTCTTTCACACTCATTGTGCTGGCTGATTTTGAATCGCACTCTTTTTTAAGTCTGAGAAAAGACTTTAGAACAAGCGCGTAAAAGCTCCTGATCTCACGTCAGTGCTTTCCACATTTTTCAGTAATGTGTTCTCGCTTATAAAATAATTGGTCCTCGATTATTAATTCAACTTTATGCATTGATTAGGAACAGCCATTCAGATTCAGATCGACGAATAAGATTAACTAGTACCAGAATGTAAATTGAATGCATGCGTTTCACAAAACAAATAAAATGGCTTTTGAGTTTTTCCCAGTCTCGAAATCATAATTTTAGATATGTCGATGAAGCTAAAGAGTTCTCATTTCAATCAGACAACATTACATAAAATAGTTCCCACTAAAGTGCTTAGTGCTTAGTGCTCGAAATATTCAATTACTTTTGCAACAGTGCTCGGTAATCCGGAGCCTTCTGTCGAAAGCGGTGCTTAGAACTCGAGACTCAAAGCCTTTTTCGAGTGCTTAGGGCTTAGTGCTCGAAGCACTTTTTTTCGGTGCTTAGCACAGCTCTGATTTTGCCTAAAATGAATACTCTCAAGAAAAAAGAATTCAAGAAAGAAGATTTCAAGAAAGAAGATTCCAAAGAAGAGGATCTCAACGAAATCAATGTTCCAGACGTGAATTTAGAAGAAATCGAAGAATGGAAGATGAAGCCAAGTGAATTCAGTCTGATGTTAATTTTAATAATTATAACTTACTTTATTGTTAAATATTCTCAAAAGAAAAAAAGATTTATGTAAAACTACACCCAAACAGGGTGATACTTTTATCCAAAGGGGGGAGGAATTAGATATTATCCACCCTGTATTCTAATTATTGCAACAGTGTATCAATCCATAAGGAAATGCATATTACCTTGTTGTATTTTGTTAAATCAGCATATTGCTTATCGTCTTAATTGTTATCGCGCTGTTTGCGACGCCTCTCTACAATGCTCATTGTTTCACAATGTTCTCATTGTTCTTAATTATTATAAATAGGAGAGACGTCTAATGATGTACGAAAAATATAGATTTGATCTTCACGTAATACATTGCTTGTATCGTTGTTTCCAAATAAAGTAGAAGTTTTTTTAAAAACACAAGTTTCTCCCAAAATAACATTATTATATATATATATATAATTGCCCTGAAGAAGCCAATAAGCAGAAACACGTGTCGGCAAGTACCTTCCATCCAATTCTCATATTTTCTGCACTACTGCGGTTTCACCCATTATCATTCCTTTATATATATATATATATATATATACTTGATGTTTGTTCAAAGTTCTTCAAATACACACAGATTATTATAAGGATCATGGTTTTATGACTATAGGAATACCTCTGAAGTGGGAAACGTCAATCGTATTTAAATTAGATCTAAATTAGATGAATTTTTGAATTTTTTGATGACAACTATCAATCAATATGACAAAAATATAAACAATATTGGAGTTGAAACAGATTGTTGTGAAATGATGAGTTTATTCCCATTTCTACAAGTAGTTAAAAAATAATATTGCTGGAAATTAATTACATAAATATTATATAAAATAAATAGGTCGTCTTCTTCTTCTTCTTACGTTAGGACTAAGTCCTGTGTTTGCTTCAAAGGTTGCCCAAAAGCAGTTGGGATGACGAAGACCAGCTATCGTACCATCTCTTTGGCGGTCGTCCTGGTGGGCGTGGTGTGTTGGGCCGCTTCTCTCTCACAATTTTTGCCAGCTGATCGTTTGGCATTCTACTAACATGGTCTCTCCATTCTCTTCTTCGGTTTCTTGCCCATCTTACTACATCTTGGACTTCACATATGTCCCTTATCTCTTCACTCCTTTTGTGGTCTAGTAGGGTATAGCCAGTTATCGATCTGAGAGTTCGCATTTCCGTTGATCTAAGAAGCCGCTTTGTAGTAGTGTTCTCTGCTCTGGTCTCTATCGCGTTTGTCATGATCGGTCTTACACATGTCTTTATATATTCTGACCTTACTTTTGGTACTCATGTGTTTATTTCTCCAGATTATGTCTCTCAAGAATCCTGAGATTAGGGATGCTTTTGTTGTTCGAGCTTTTACTTCCTCCTTAATGTTTCTAGTGCTGGTTATATTAGCTCCAAATTATTTAAAGGTCATCACTTGTTCTATACTCTACTCATAGATTGCGAGTTTACATCTTCTCGGTTCTTTGGATATTGTTAGCGATTTGGTTTTTTTGACGGATATTTGCATATTGATTTTTTTAGCTGTTTTTTGGAACTTATATAAAAGTCTCTGTAGGTTGTCCTCATCTTCCGACACGATTACAGCATCATCGGCGTAGCATATGATTTTTATCTCTTTATCTCCCAATCGATACCCTTTCCCAGTTTCTTTGACTTTGTTTATAATTTCATCCATGATGATATCAAATAGGATTGGGCTTAGGCTATCTCCTTGTCTGATTCCGGTTGTCATGAGTATTTTATTACTTAGCTTATTTGCAGTTCTTACATATGTGCAGTTGTTCTTGTTCAATTCAGCGATGGTCTTTATTACATTCGGATGAATTCTCCTTTTTTGTAGTAGGGGTAAGACATCTGTTAACCGTACTCTATCGAATGTCTGGGTTAAGTCAATGAAACACATGAAAGCTACTTTATTGAACTCAATGGCTTTCTCAGTAATTTGACGTATAATAAATATTGCAGCTATGGTAGACCTGTTCTGTCTAAAACCCTGTTGTTCTTCACATATTCCGGTTAGAGATATTTCTTCTGCTAAGATCTTTGTAAACAGTTTCATTACAGCACTCAACAAGCTAAAACCTCGATAGTTTTTAGGGTCTGCTTTCTCTCCTCTTTTGAAGACTGGTATCATTATGCTCTCTTTCCATTCGGATGGTACAACCTTGACAGGGAGTATTCTATTGAAGAAGATCTGTAATTCGGCCAATATGCTTTCACCTCCATATTTGATCATCTCGTTCTTAATTCAGTCGATACCCGATGCTTTTCTGTTTTTTAGTTTTCGGACAATGCGTTGTATTTTCTCCGGGAAATATTCTTTTCTTGATGTTCGTTAATATTTCCGATATCATGTTGTATTTCCTGTGTTGGTAGATTGTTTTCTGTCGGGGTGTAGAGTTTTTGAAGTATTTTTCCCATTCTTTTGCCTTTATTTTTGTATTTTGTATACACTCATTTATTGGTTTTTTCCTATTTCTTAGCAGGTTCCATATCTTCTTTTGTCCTCCATACAGGTCATGCTCCATATCGTTAGAGAAAGTTTCCCAATGTTCCCTTTTGAATTTCCGAATATTCTCGTTGATTCTCGTGTATTTTCGAAGGTGTATTTATGCTGTGGTTTGTGCGGATAAAATGTGTTGTTGACTCGAAGTTCACTTTGTGTGCATAGTTGTATCAGTTGTTCTCCACTTTCATTTATAGTCTCTTCGTTAAATCTGTTTTTGACGCCAGGTATAACATCGTTACCGATTCTCGCGTTAAAGTCACCCAACACTATTATTTTATCCTCTTTGGGTATAACATCTAGGACTGTTTGCAAGTTGTGATGAAACATATGTATCTCTGCTTGAGGTTTCCTGGTGTCGGGTGCATATACACTTATGATGTGTATCCGTTTCGTTTTCTGTGGTTCGAGTGTTACATGTAGTAGTCGGTCGTTAATGTAATCAATGTTGTTGATTAGGCTCTCAAATCTTTCATGGAATAGTACACCAACCCCTGAAACCGCTCGTTCATTCTTGTCTTGCCGCTGTATATGAGTATGTAGTTTTCTGCTATTTCCTTTGCCTTTTTTCCTAGTCTCTGAGAGTGCACAGATGTCTAGTTTATGTTTCCTCATCTCAAGTATGATTTCTTGGTCTTTCTTGTTGAATGATGTAATATTCCAACATCCAATTCTTAGTAATGCTAGTTTCCTTATTCGTTTAGTCCTCATTCTCGCGGGGTTGTCATTGTTTAATCCGATCTGTTCCGAGGCTGTTCCTTTGGTTCTAGGAGCACTTGTCTTTTTACCCAAGCAGGTCGCTGGCCTCACTTGGAACCCTCCTCTCCTCGTAGGTGATGGGATATAAAAAATTGTTATAAATGAAGTTTAAGTGTCTAAATTCTGTTTAGGGAAAATAAATTTAGTATGTTGTGGTAGATTGTACTCAAGCCCAAACAGTCAGTTCCCAGGTTGATATTGTCGGTTAATTGGATTTATATCATCTCTCCTATATTACGTTTAAACCAATTGGATTCCATATCTAAAACTGTTGTCTCCTCAAACTTGAAATTGTGACCTGTAGTGAAGTGATGAGAGGCTAACGCTGTTTTGTTGGTCTTGATTTGATTATGGTTTTTGCAATCACTTTTGTGTTGACGTATTCTTTGTTTTGAATACTGTTTTGTTTGTCCTATGTTTGGTTTGTTGCATGAACATAGAATTTTGTAGATAACATTGGATAAATTACTTAAAGGTGTTGGATTTTTAAACCTTGTGAACAGAATATTTGTATTTTTTACATTATTATAAGCCAAATGATTGTTCTGACCAAGGGCACCATTAATTGGAAAAGACCATTTATAAAGGGAAATTTGAAGTAATTGCCATTTGAAGGTGTTCTTTGAATAATTGTGCGATTGATTTTCTTAAAATATTAGTTGATGCATTGGTTTCCAAATTTTTTAGGGTAGATATTTTGGTGTAATGTTTCTTTATTCTTTTCAAGTTCATGTCATGATGAGAAATATGGCCTAAATTAACCATTCTGTATAGGAGTCCTTTTATTATATCAATTTTATGGTATATCGGGTTGTTTGAACGAAAATTTAGTATCCTACCAGAACTTTAGTTTACTTTTAGTATACCAGTTCGTTATTAGTTCTCCACTCTCGGTTCTTTCGACTTCTATATCTAAGAATGCTATTTTCTTATTTTCTTCTTTCTCGATGGTGAATTGCATCTTAGGGTGGAAGGAATTAAAAATTTGAAGTATCATACCATGGTATCCTTCAGGTATTGCTGTTATGGAGTCGTCAACAAATATCCAGAAAAACAGAACTATGAATGGTAAGTCGTAATTACTGAAGAAATTACTTCATCCATTATGATTTCTGCATAAATTGGTCTCAAAGGATTACCCATGGCACTGCCATCTAGCGTCATATTGTCGCAATATGTCGAGCGGTGAACACGTCTGTGAGCGTTGCTCTGATAATTTCATTGTAATACGAAATTTATACGTTGTTTCTCATGTCAAGGTAAATTTCATCTTGTCTGTGTATCTGTTGAAGATGCATGGGAATAATTGTTTCAGGATATAGATGGTTGAGGAGTCTTTTTAGACGATATTTATGTTTATGGTTCTAATCAGGATGAACATGATTCTAAATTAATTCGAGTGTTACAAATATCACAGGAATCTGGACTTGAAGTAAATATGAACAAATGTAAATTTAATCAAACTGAAATATGCTATTTGGGTCATGAAATAGATCGAAATGGGCTTCATATATTATCAGATAAAATTGAACCAGTTTTAAATGCAATATCACCTAGAAATATATCTGAGCTGAAATCTATTTTGGGTGCGAAAAATTATTATGGAAAATTTGTTCCACACTTAGCGACAATTTTATATCCTTTATATAAGTTATTAAAAAAGAATTCGACATTCGAGTGAACTACAGAATCCCAGAAAGGTTTCCAAGAAATCAAAATAATACTTAGTTCAACTAAAGTTTTAGCTCATTATGATATCAAATTACCATTGAAATTAACAACTGATGCTAGTCCATAAAGAATAGGTTGTGTATTAAGTCATGTTTTCCCAATCAAGGAAGAAGGAAGAGATAATTTTTTGTCTGAACAAGTTCAATTAGTAGGTATCTATATGGACGTCCTTTCATGTTAGTAACCGATAACAAACCCTTATGTGCTATTTTCAACCTAAAAATGGTGCATCCCACAATTTACAGCTAATAGGTTAAGAAGATGTGCTGTAATTTTGAGTAGCTACGATTATACCATAGAATATATTAGGTCCGAAAATAATAGAGCTGATTTTCTTTCAAGACTGCCGGTTTCTAGTGAACGAAGAAACCATAGATGTTGCTTATGTTAATTACTTCTCACAATTGAATATTCCTGTAACTTTCTTTAAAGAAGTACAAGAAGAAACTAAATTAGACCTAAATTTACAAAACTAATCAAATATTTACGAACTTCTTGGCCGAAATATTCGTAAAATAATATGAACTTGAAACCTTATTATATAATTCGAAATCAATTGACTGTTGAAAATGATATTTTATTGTGGAATAATAGATTGATAATACCAGTCAAATTGAGAAAAAGAGTATTAAAATATATATAATATATTCGAATTTTATTTCAGTTGTTTTGAGAGACTTGCGCAGTGTCTGTATTAACTGTACGCAAGTATATCATTCCTCTCATTCATTCGTGTTAATGCTGTATACGAGACCAGACTATCATTAAATAAATTGATCATAATAGTAAAAATAGTTAATATTTCAAGGTGAATACATAACAAAAACGAAGAGAAAATCTGTGTATGATATGAGAGGAAACTTGAAATTTTTCAATTACATGAGGATATATAACCACGGTTAGCTTCTATTATTTTGAGTCACAAAACCCTCAGATTCTCTAAATCTTCCCCTCACTCGCTCACCGTCCTTAAGTTTCAAAATCCAACAATTAATTTGAATTCTAAATTTTGCTTCTTTCATTACTTCAATTCTGTCAAAAGTTAAAGTTACTTTCCTCTTGAATCGACATCTTTGATTTGGGACAGATCATCAACGTTCCTAGTTCTCACCTACCTCGCCTCGCTACGCTACACCGCCTCAACAACCCGTCGTCTATACTAGTACAAATTTTGTCTCGACATCGTATCGCGTCATGAACGGCCAGACTCCCTCACCTCATTTAAAGTGGTACAATATACCGCTTTAGTACAAAAATGAGGCACCTCTTACAAACTCAATTTTAAGACGTGTACTACCCAACACTACTACAAAGTTTCCAGGGAGGCTTTAGGAAAAATAGAAATTGTTCAGATCAGTTGTAAGGTTCAGCCTTACAACTTTCATAGAATCAGGCTTCAATGATAGGTTGAAAACAGGAGCTGCATTCATTGGCATTTGACACTGTGTGGAAAGATGGATTAATTTTCAAACTCTATACTACCCATCTGAAGTGTAGGAAGATTTTACGATTATTAGAAGATATCATATCTGATCGAAGGTTTCGTGTTTTTATTGACAATAAGAGTAGCAATTTTAAGACATTCAAAATGCGGTCTTCCTCAAGGATCAATTCTAGCTCCTTAACTTTTCAATTTATATCTCAGTAATTTACCCACGACATCTCAGAAATTTGTTTATGCTGACGACATTGCTATTGCTTACCAACATTAATATTTCCATACTCTGGAAAACATACTAACTTCTGATTTGGAAATTGTAAAGAATCATTTTAGTGAGTGGCGATTATGTCCCAATCCCAACAAAACGGAGGTATCTTGTTTCCATTTGAATAATCATGAAAAATATAGGAATTTAGCTGTAACTTTCAATGATTCTCCTATCGAACATAATTTCTATCCAAAATACTAAGGAGTTAAATTATATTCATCTCTCAATTAAAAGGTTCATTTAGATGATCTGAGCCTAAAACTGAAAACTAGGAATAATATTCTTCAGAAATTAGCAGGATCATCTTGGGAGCTGATGCTTCCACTCTTCGCACAGCATCTCTTGTCTTAATCTGAAAATTTTTGCTCTGTTTGGTTCAATAGTGCACATACACAAAAAATCGATGCACAATTGAATACATCCTTGAGAATAATTACTGGCACCATAAAATCTACACCGGTTCATTGGTTACCAGTTTTGTCTAACATTGTCCCTCCCCATATTCGCAGTCAGTCTGCAGCTCTGAATTCTTGGAGAAAATATTATTCTTTTCCTAATTTATTTTCAATTATTTCATACATCCCACAAAATGAAATTCCAAGATTGAAGTCTCGTAAACCATTCTGGTATAATACGTTCTTCAATATGAACATTAGAGTTAAAGAATAATGAAAGATTGAGTGAACCTCAAATCTCAATTCTGATCCTTCTGAATAAATTCCGAGTTTTGATCTTACAAGAAAAAGTTGGACACTTTTTAATCGTTTGAGTACAGGTCGTGGTCGTACCAATAGCATGCCATTCAGATGGAACCGAGTTCCACGCGCTATTTTTGAATTTGAATATGCAGAAGAAACAATACCTCATCGCATCAATAATTGTCCAGATATAAATTACAATATGGTATTTGGGCTATTTACGATGTATCAGATTCTTTCTTGAAATGGGTTATAAATTTTGAACAAATTTAATATGTAAATTCTGTATTTAGTTCGTTTTTCAGCTTTTGTCTTTTTATTATCAGATTCGATATGTTCAACCTAAAGAAGCCTCTTTGATTATTACTTGAAGACCACTCTTTTTTCCCTCGGCTTTTAAGTCATACACCGAATTGTATGGCACCCCGTTACCAACCCTTCCTGGGACACCCGATATAAATACCTTATGCTGAAATCGAACTAGTAATCAACAACACACAATTTAAAATTGCATTTCATCATAATATTCCGCCCGCAAACTCATCTGCTCCATATATGCATTCAAATTCGATTTTGCGGTTTCAATTAAATTCTAAACATAACATAGGTTTAAATATTACACAAATCGCAAAAACCGTATATCCACATGATTCAATTAATAATTGATGAAGTCATCAACTTGTTGGGACTTGCATGCGGTGATTGAGTAATTTTGACAATATTCAGGAAAAAAATTACATTATATTTCATAATTATGAATCGAAAAGAAAATTTATTTATGTCAACCAGCTGAAAAATTGTTATTAGCTTTTGACTTTCATATAGAACACTATTCAATTGAGATTTTTGAGCAACGTGAATAGGAACTATCTCATGATCTTGAATGAGTGAACAGTATCTGAAATTATCAATTATAAAACTTCGAATTAACGAGTATACACATCGAATATTGAGAATTAAAAAAACGCTTGATATAAATATAAAGGGTGATTTATTTAGAGCTACTCTTTGTGGTGGGTAATCAGTTGCACATCGCGCAAGCGTCTTGTAATCTGAAGTGGTATTCTTGTTCACTAGTGTCTGACATTTCATAATGGAACGACTTAGAACGGCACAGCGACTACAAATTGTTCAGCTTTATTACAAAAATAGGCTTTCTCCGATTAATGTGTATCGGGCACTTAGTGTCACTTACGGTCCACATGATCGGCCTACCGAACGCACAATTCGCTTTACCATAACTAAGTTTGAGACTTAATATTCGTTATCAGATAAAACTTGACCAAACAGACAACATTGAGCTCGTAATAAAGAGAATATAGCGGCGGTGGAGAAGTGTATACGTGATGACCCTGAAGTGTCGATTCGTCGCCGTTCTCAAATGCTTCAACTTTCGTATATTACGTAAGGATCTTTCTTTGAAAGATAACAAATTCAATTAGTTCAAGAACTGAAACGAACCAACCTACCGAATCGTTTAAGTTCTAGTCGTTGGGCACTTGACAAGCTTGCAGAGGATACACTCATTTCGATAAAAGTTTTGTTCACCGATGAGGCCCATTTTTGGCTTAATGGGTTCGTGAACAAACAAAATGCCCGAATCGGGAGTGATACAACCCGAAGAGTCTCAAGAATTGCCGTTGAATCCAGAAAAAACAACTGTTTGGTGTGGTTTATGAGCCGGTGGAATAATAGCCCATATTTCTTCAAAACAGGACGGTCAGAATGCTACTATGAATGGTGACCGTTATCGCACCATGATAACGGAATTCACACCTCTTGATTTTTTCCTTTGGGGCTATGTGAAGTCCAAAGTCTACATGGACAAGCCGGCTACGGTTGAGGTATTGAAAGCCAATATTACTAGAGTCATTGGAGAAATATCACCCGAAATACTCACACGCGTCAGCGAACATTGGAACTATCGAATGGATCTTGTTAACAGTAGTGGAGGTCAGCATTTGTAAGAAATTATCTGTGAAAAATAATTAAAAAAATGGTTCTTTTATTTGTTGATAAAAATCATAATATAAAATTGCCTTTATTAATTTATTTTTATTGAAAAAAGGACCTCTAGGTAAATGAATCACCATTTACAATACACAGAATTGTGTAAATCTTAAGATCCACAGATAACTAACCTTGCCTGCAAATTAAGATATCTCTCGCGAAATTCTCCACTACAGTTCCGCCCGGAACCGATTTACAATTATGGCATTTTGTAGGCAATATACAGTACGTATCCATGAAGATCACAATAAATATCCTCATTCCTTTCCGTTTAACATTTTATACATGTAAAAGGCCAAACCAAAAAAACGAAATTTCCAGAATTTTTCCTGAGAATAGAATATAATAGAATAGAATAGAATAATTTATTCATCCTGATAGACATTCTACAATGTATAGGACATGTCAGTTATACCAAAATAATACACAACAATGAATAAAGAAGAAGGGAAAAAAACAAACTTATTCTAAAGAATATCATTAAGATATTCTTCAACACTGTAAAAACATTTCTTTTGCAGTAAAGTTTTCACTAATTTACGAAATTTCAATTTATTCAGTGATTTTATGTCATTCGGCAATTTATTGTACAATTTTATACATTGGTATATGGGCGACTTCTCAAACTTGCTTGTTTTATGGCCACACTGTAAAAATAAAATTCTGCGCTCAAACTCCTCAGGAGTTTGAGAATTTTTTTCAATCAAACCATTTTAATTTGAATTAATCTAAAATTGATTACTCCAAATGAACTATTTTTCCTGATTAAAACAACCTAGTTGATTATAGAGAACAGCTAAAACATTCGCTTGAAACTTTTCACATTTCAGCGAAATGAAAGAAACAACTGATTCAACATAAACATACAATTACAAGAAATTGTTTATGCACTTGTCTCAATAATATATTGATTGATACAAATACATTATTCTAAATAGGTTTTAACGAAACCATTCGTTCGTTTCATTTTTATTTGTTCAATAGAACGAAGGTACGGTTGTCGTAAATTCTATCAGTTGATGCAACGACTACAGTTTCTTGAGACAAGAATCTCGTGAGATTATATTATTCGCCTCATTTACTTGAAGAAAACTATAAATATTTGAATAAAATTGAACATATAATTGTTGCAATATGAAGTGACATTTGTAAAAAAATATTGCGTAATTGATTTAATAAAACGAATTAATTGTAGCAATTTTTTTATATTGGCTACAATTAAATCAAAACTCTATCTCTTTTATATTGAATATATCCCATTTAAATGCAATTATTTGTGCATTTTACTCACAATATTGTTGTATTCGGTGATAAAGATGACATGGAATACATGATGCGCAAGCTAATTGAAGAATACGAGAAGTGGGGCTTAAATGTCAACTTAGAGAAACCAAATATCTTTGTGTTGGTGGAGAACCGGGTGATCTGGTATTGGATGATGACAGGGATGAGATGATAACCCACTGCCTGGACTATAGCTATTGTAGCGGCAGGGGAGTGTATAGGGATCTCTTGGCGGCACTCTATATAGCCACGCATAGCTTAGTTCACAGCGCTTCGGTAGCCTAGAGGTTTGCGCTCAAGTTTCACACCGATTAGGTACTAGGTGCCGGGTTCAACTCCCGGCGGCTCCTCAAAACTTCTAACCACTGCGTCTATGGCATGGCGCACACAAGCCTTACTGATGAGTCCAAATGTGTGCGCCAGGGACGAAACGCATAAGTAGGGAACATATTCGATCCTACATTGGTGACCCCGACGTGATGGGAACGGTTGTCTTTACGACGTGTCTTGGAAAAGCAGACGGTTGACGCTTGAGGTATGCTCGCTCCTCTCTGCAACTTCCAACGAAACTCTAGACGCCTTTCCCATTCCTTACAATATTCATGTTCTGCCGCGGTATTCCGGTATTTATTAATATAAAAGAGAAATTATTGTTCTGTGAAGAAAAATAATGATTACATACAAATGTTTTTTTTTTTTATCAAATTATTCCTTTGCTAGTGTCAAAAACCCTTCAATTTAGCTCAAATCAATCAGTTTCTTAACCCAAGAAACTTTCACTTGACATAAGAGATACTATCATTTTTATCGACTGAATTCTCGACCCATTCAACTAAGATCCTTTAAATCAACTAAAATCGAGTTTCAGTGAAATGTAATATTTATTTACATGAAACCAAAATTTTTATTCTACGAAAAGTATCAATAGTTACATACTAATTTATATTACCGTTGGATCAAATTTTTTACCACCTGAGTCAATAACTCCGAGTTTGGTTGAAACTAATCAGTTTCTTAG
Organism: Micraspis discolor; assembly: GCA_030674115.1. Classification (NCBI taxonomy): domain Eukaryota; kingdom Metazoa; phylum Arthropoda; class Insecta; order Coleoptera; family Coccinellidae; genus Micraspis; species Micraspis discolor. Next base: position 104,234 of record JARTUT010001755.1, on the reverse strand, counting down.
CTCAAGAAACTTTTATTTAGGTAAACGCCATTCTCAACCGTAGAGGGCGGTAGGGTCAAGTACTTTATGCATTTGGCTGTATTCAAACGTACGGAGTACTTGAGACAAATTAATATGGTTTGAGATGAGGAACTATTTTTACAGTGCAGGAAAAGAGAAAACATGTATATTTCGTGTAGCATAATTATGAAAACAAGACAAGCTGGCAAATTTCTGTTCATTATCTCTAGCATAGAGAAGAATTTTGTAAATATATACAGGGTGGTCATTTGAAAACGAAACAGACGAGATTACAGACGAAATAAGTTTTTTCGATAGAAATGATCGGACAGGTCGATTTCTGTTTCGAGGGGGGCAACTTAAGATGTAGATTACGGACGCATAGCGCTTCAACCCTTGCTGCTACAACCTCCACCCCCAATTTTTGATAAAGGAAGATGGGGTGAATGATACCTCAATTGAAAGGTATTTTTATACTGATTTCAGCACTGTAATTGTTTTTTCATTTTCAGGTTTATGATGAGGTCGTGAGATCTAAAAGATTTTTTATTTTTCTCTGTACTAATAGGACACTGGATGTGCACAGTATTCCTAGGTTTCCTTTTCACATCGTCTTGATGAATTGACCTCAAAAGCATACTCTCGAAGGATTAAATGAGAAACAAGTTCATTCATGATGAATTGGTTTTGTGGAATGTTAAATTATGGATACGTTTGATTGAATATCAAGATGAGCATTTCTACAAGAGCAATAATAATTGCTTTGTTAGATCCAAATCATCAATCCTTTTAAAATCAGCTTGTTATCTTAAGTTTCAACGGCCGTAACAGGAATTGAGAAATAATTGCAAAATCATGTTTACGTCAAACGATCTGGAGTATCGATAGATTTCAAAATTGCAATGTGCAATGAAAAAAACGCACTGTTAACTATTTCGGTCGTCATGGCTTCACTCTGATTGGTTGAAGTTTGAGCACGTTCCAGAAACTTCAATGTATGCTCAGTTAGGAGCATATGAATGTGGTTTGAAATCTGATATGAATAGTCTGGTTTGCTTTATTTGATATCTACTTACGAATACCAAATGGTGCAGATCGTATCCGACCTAGAGCAAATTCTTGGTATGAATAAATAGAACATATCTTTTCCTATGTATAGTCTGATAATGATACAACTGCCACAACGAATGAACAATCTTACTTCAAAAATTAAAAATAACTCTGAGGGACTGCACACGAATACTTACTTCATTGAATAAAAAAATATCCGCATTGATTAACTTCCACAATAATATTCATTTGAGTTGAGGTCGTATCGCACAGATTGCTCCTCTGTGGCGATACTTTGGTATCCCATCAAAACCGGAGATTTCAGGGTTGAAGCCATGAATTGGTCGTTTTACCTGCTGTGATCGCCTGCATTATAGATAGTCCTCGTCTATTATTTACTCTCTGGCCTTTTTAAGCGTTGCTTCGACTTGAAGAAGCCAATAAGCAGAAACAGGTGATGACAAGTACAAGCCGATTATTCCTGATTCTGCTTCCATAATTTTCTGCGGAACTGGCCACAAATATTTTCTTGATTATATTGAAATGCCCGTTTGCTCAACTTGTTCAATTAAATATAATAACTAACAGTTGTCCTTTTTTGTTCGAAGCTCGAATTGATTTCTGTCGTAAATCAGCCAAAAATACTCCATCTAAAATCTTTAAGAAAGTGACATATTTATTCCACTAAGATCTTTTTCTAAGGAATTCCTTATACAGGGTGAGTCTTTGACCACTGCATTAATTTTAACCATAGGTTCTTCAGATCAAAAGAAACACTTTTTCCATTACGGTTTTTCTATATTCAGCTGCGTTATAAAGTTATAAGCATTTTAAGTTTTATCATTGTTTAGTTTGAACGAAACATACCTTCCAAAGCATCCACTATTGAATCTGAATTGTTCAAAAACATTATTTTCCCTCTAAGATATGATTCACATCATTTCATTCATTTCATCCGATGAGGTCCATATCCAGAAGGAAGATACAAAATACGAATTTTGTGGTAAAAGAAATTTAACACCATTAACATAGATTTATGTTGTTTTACTATAATTTCTTTCTACTTCAAGATAATAAACCATCCCTTTCTAGTGAGAAATTACAAAAAATCCTCAGAATTATTGGATGTTATCATCATACATTTGTAATTTTCTTCTTAATATTTCCAAATCATGAAAACCATCATTTCTATGAAAAATGGAAACTTCCAAGACAAGAAGTTGTCACTGTACTTTTTTTTCACTGAAAGCCAGAAGAAATCATCTATGATTTTCCAAACACTGATATTTCTGAAGTTTCTTCTCCTTGACTGAGACCAGTGAACAGGTCTATGAGGTCTCTTGATATCATACTGTTGAAAATATGACAATTTTTTTTTAAATCTTCAACAACAATGAACAATGTCACTACGAATATTTATTTTAAAGTGATGTTATTTTGCTTGATGATTACTTTCTGTACTGAATCCCAATAACAATTTACTTGGATAGATTACAAGTATTTCCAGATTTAGGTGTGCAATCATACTTGCTTGAAGAAATTGAGTTTGATCACCTTAATTTGATTCTGAACAATCAACTAGGTGTTCTTTAATAAAAAATTTTTGTTAAATCATTAATATGAATCTGTTCTGTTTAGACTATAATTACTGATTACTGAACATGCGTAAATTATTGGTTTTTATAATCTGTTTTAATTACGTAAACAAAAACATAAATATTGAATAATGGTTATTCATAGATTATGTCAAATTTCAATACCTTACCATAGAATATAAATTTATCACCGGATCCCAGGAGAGAAAAAATCAATAACTGCAAAGTTTTTTTAAATGAAAGATAATATCTGTAACCATTATTGATCTTTAGTTTTAATTTTCCTCAGAATAACTAGAGTGAATTATTGTCACATCAAAATAATTTAACGTGTCTGTGGTGGATAGTTCCCAATTAAATAGTGTTCTGTGGTTCGTTGTTGTTTTGATTCTGAATGAAACTGTCAACTGTCATTTGTAGCTTTCTTCAAAGAAAATGTGAAAAATATTGGAAGGATAATTTCGATAGTTTGAAATTATTCAATTCAGTATGAAATGATTATGGTCAGAAAATGCATTCTATTCTAATCTTTCTTGTTTTTGAGCTTATAGCTTCCAGTTTCAATATTGATTGAATTTTAATTAACCATGCATCATAACAAACATTCTAAAATATTAAAACTAAGTCAAAAACTATTATCTCCTAAGTTCGTGAACCAGGTTGAATCGGTGTATGAAATAAATATGTGAAAAACTTCTATAAAGGTACAAAACAAATCTAGGAGACTGGGTTCGAAGTTTTTAAAACTTATATGAGCTTAATTTGCAGCAATCCTATGTTAGAATAGATATAATTTGATATTAGTCTGAAGCTATAAAGAACCAGCTCTCCATAAAGATAAGTCTTCAATTTAACATTTCCTGACAGAAAATATATTACCTATTTCAACGGTCAAAATATACCGAAGTACCTATGTGAGTGATGGAAAACTTTTTCTCTATTTATTATGGAATATTACTCTGGATTGAATATCAAACAAGGTGCTAGACGTCATTAATAATGAATAAGCAAATGGCCATTTAGATTTTGTTGTGAATGTAAGACAAAAATTGATCAGTGGTTAATTTCATCTATAGTGTTTAGTGGTGGAACCATAGACTGGAGAGATTTCCACAACCTTTTCGTAGAAATATTTAATAAAGACATAAAAGATGGCAACATTGAACAAATCTGATTATTGAATCATTTCAGCACAGAGTTAGATTTGGGAAAATCAGAAAATTTGGACAAAATTATATTGACTTAATTCCTTTCAACTTCAAATATCTCAAGAATGGTGCAATTTAGGAGAAATGATGAAGAATGATTTTATATGCAAAAAAGACTAATGATTCCAGGAAGTACGAGATACGGACCTTTAGTTTAAGTGATATTTGTTTTTCATGCAATTTAACCAATCTGTAGAGTAGTAGTGAGAAACCCACAAGAAATGGAATAAATCTATTGATGCCAAAATATGCACGAGTGCTATCAAAAACCTTCTACAAGAGATCATTTCAATTGATATTGTCGTTTGAACATTACAGGTGCAAATGCAATTTTTTTTATGAAATTTCAACACCCTATATCTATCGAACGGTGCCAAATTTGGAAAAATATTATAGGAAGAATATGTTTCTTCTGACGTCAAGAATCTATGGTTAAAATTAACGCAGTGGTCAGACTCACCCTGTATAGTCAAGTCCGAATTACAGCGATGAGTGTACGGAATCGATGTTATAGGTTATGAAACCTCTACAGGAACCTGAGGTGGACGAAACCTGTCCTGTTGACAAAGTTTAACATCTTTCCCCGAGCACGATTTTTGGTCAGTACATGACAAGCTTCAATAGACTGAAGAATATCAATCGATTATTCTGTGACTCCTTAAGTAAATGTAAAAAGCGAGCAAAAAGCTCCATAACTTCCCGTGGTTTATATGTAAGATATCTATAACTCCCAAACATGCTCATAACACCTGAACGATCCGACGGATTTCGCCTAATGAGAAATTATATTACGCCGTTCTATGAGAACAATTCCGAAAAATTTTCAAAGTTCAGATAAAGCGTGTAAGAATCGCATCACTAAGAAAATAAGCGCTCAAAAATTTTTAACCAATTATGTTTCTTGTAGCTTGTCAAACACTTATTTGTACACTCATTTCATTGCAGGATTTCGAACAATGCCAGGTTGATTTTCCCACTGGGAACTAATTAAATGTTCCTAGGAAAAATTCAGTTTTTTTGAGTTGAAAATCCGTATTGATAATTAAGAGTGAAAATTATCACAATTCGAATAAAATTGCATTAAAATGACATCGAACGGATATTTTGTGTTTCAAAAAATTAAGAAAAAATTAATCACCATTCAATATAATCTCAATACACAATCGAACAAGGCCAACCAGGAACTCCTAACCTAATTGCGGGACCCCTCTCCAAATTTCCCGGCCGAAATTTCCACCGCACAACACCCAGTGTGATCCTGGTTAGCCTTGCGACCGCTCGCCAAAGACAAAACACATGACAATCGCGGTTCAGCCGAGTAAAAGGAGCTTCCCCCTATCTAGTTTCACCATACGTGACGCCTGCGTGCCGCAAACAATCTCTCTTCCAACATACCGAAACCCGAAAACCGCGTTCGAATCCCTTTCTCTGTTCCTCCCGTTAAATTTTACATATTTCGTTCCTTTATAGCACCGAGGCCCAACCTGCCTCGACCGCAAAACTGCCGTCTCTGTCCGACGCACATCTTTACCCCTTTTAATCCCAAATTGCTCCGTCCCTGTTCAGGAAAGAGAGGCCTGCTCTCTCGCTTCACTCCCCCGATAGTAAAGGGTTATCAGAGTCGCCGGTTGGCTCAATCAACGACACGATTATCTGGTGATGAGTCTCACGCTCTCGTTTGCCGCGCCTCGGGACCGTACGGACGTGCGTCCACCCACATGTTTTTGATAGTTAATCACGAACTTACTGTTTTAAATAGCGGTTCGCGTGGATTTTGTGCTAGAATGAAACGGAAGATGCGGTGGAGCTCTACCAGTCCTTTCCTAACGTCATATATACACTGGTATGTTTACTGCATGAAACTTCGTGTTTCTACAAAACGTTTAGTACTAAAACCTTGCTCGCCAAACGGTGATTTAGAGGGAGCACTTCAGTGGCTTCCCAAACCGCCAAATTCGAAGATCTCCACTTGTGCGTGCTGGTGACGGCCGCGTGTGGCATCGCGGTGATATTTTTTCACCTGAGCGCAGGCGAACGGTGCCCTGTGAGTGTGTGGTGTGTAAACTTCGGGTTACTATTTTTTCCACCCCACCCCCCGCGAAAAAGTTTCATTCAGAAAAAAGAGTCGCGCTACGTCATGTGTTGCCTGGCAACACGCAAATAGTCGCGTGCGGATTATTTTCGATATTTCGCACGGATTTTTCGTTCGAATTTGCATAGGAATTAAGGGGATTGTGGAACTTGTTGAGGGAGGTCTTGGGGGTTCAACAGATGTTGATTTGAATTGGATGGGATGCATCTGATTCAACTATTGGGGTAAGTATAAGTGAATCACCTGTGAGATGCTTTCATTATTGTGTAATTAAAATAAGAATATTTGCTTCCATCTGATTTTCGCTTCAAATAGCGTCTTCGCTTGAATCAGCGAGTAGATGAATCAATGTCAATCAAAAAGTGAGTAATCCAAATTTAACATAATTCATGAATCAATCTATGGAAATCCGAGATAGAATTGATTGAAAGTCAAAAATTAATGAAACTATATCTATATTAAATTTAACAAAGAATCCGCATATCTAGCGAACAATGTCAAATATTGAATATTTTTTCACCATATTGCATTTAATGCGAACTGAATATTTAATATTTTGAGTAAGCGACACGAAAAATATTTCAAATAGTTTTCCACTCTGCAACGTTCCGTTTTAATCAATGCATTTTTTCCGGGATATGTATCGGGTCTTTCCAACTTGTTTCCTATCAAGGTAATCTCAGAAGCACGATGAGCTTGAAAACATTGAATGGTACATTTCTGGCTCGTTTCTTGAGATAATTAATTTGGCCAAAAACGCAACATTCTGAGTTCAACTGTTTCCGTGTTATAAAAGAAAATTGCTAAAAAGCTCAAAAACATATACGAAACTCATAATTTCATTATTACTGGTCGAGTTACCATGAAACAAAAATATGATACAGGCATTTTTTTAGTGAAACGCAAGTGTTTTTTCGGATGTGAACTACAAGAATTATATTGGCAGACAAAATCGCGTTTCTTTCATTTGAATTTCATAAATTCAATTCATTTAAGTGGAACCCTTTCCCCCAAATTCATAATAATTGTTAATCCATATTTCAAGTTCATCATCTCGACAAATATTTCAACTGCTTTGGAAGTTAAGAAAAATATTCTCGAACTCCTCACACTTCAACGGCCATTTTAGTTGGTTATTATTATATTTTTGACCTAGGTCGCAAAATTTTAGTAATTGTTTTGTATTCTCCGCCTTCAACTAACCTACACGTCTCTCTTATATATACGTCACAGAAATTTTCACAACGTAGTTGGCTAACTAGAGAATTTGTTGTGTATAGGTTTCGTTTTATTTTTGAAAGATTTTGAATTACTACCGGTTTTAAATGCTTTTATATGTATTTTGGTTTTTCAGAAAGTTTTATATTTTATGTGTATAGTGAAATATTTTATGCCCACATACACCGTCAAACATGGCTAAGACGTGCTTTAAATTTCGGTTGGGCTTATTCTCGTCTTTGCTTGCAACGTAATCTCAATAGCAACGGCTTAGTAAATAAAGAACATATTGGGGAATTGTGAATCTGGCATCGTCACTATGTTTGATGATTTTGTCGATCTCTGTAGTTGAATTATTATGAGGCACATGGAGCTGCGAGCACTTTGTTGGAAGAAGAAGATATTTCTTGATGTAATTTTACTTATAACCAAATTTTAGGGAAGGAATTTATGTTACAGTGCTGTTGCTATTTGTGTTTTACAGATTGTTTCATTTTTATTCGTAGGTAGTAGGAAATTGAAGAAAAATGAAAACCTATTTTTTTCATTAACATCTTCAATAGCATATATTGGAATAGTTTTCCTATCACAATTAAAATTCTATGAAGAAAAGTGTGGTGGAAGAAACACACTATAGGGAGGAAATAAAATTATGAAAATCAAATATTAGTCATAAGAAAAATGTGAAAAAATTTCTGCTTACATCTTTATGCTAACATGAAATTCAATGACTTATGTTCTTATGTTTATTTTGTAAACGAGTTTTAAAAATCCAGACTTCGTGAAAATAGATTCTGAGCACTTCAGACTCAACTGATTTGGATTCAATGACATTAAACCTTGAACATTGCTTACATCTTTATGCTAACATGAAATTCAATGACTTATGTTCTTATGTTTATTTTGTAAACGAGTTTTAAAAATCCAGACTTCGTGAAAATAGATTCTGAGCACTTCAGACTCAACTGATTTGGATTCAATGACATTAAACCTTGAACATCCATCTATAAGTGTGCCCCGACAACTGGAAACAATTATTTTTGGCTATAACGCTTATTTCAATGTAACAATTTCCAATCAAAAATAAATATAATTTCAAAATTATTGAATTTAATTTATTTCAAACATATATATATATATATATATATTGAGAAATAAATATATTACAACAATAAATCAATTTAATTAAACATAACGCCAACCGCAATCTCCTAAAAAAATGCCAATGTGTCCATATCATGACAGTGATCAGCTTCTATTATATTCGAAATGTGGTAGGCCAAATCAATTATTTCAAATATATAGAAATCGTCCTTATATATATCGTCGCTTCAATTCAACCTCTTAACAAAATCAATTCATGCTTTTATCGAATCACAACGACTTCGCTATATTTTACAAACTGACAGCAATAAATATTTAAAAGTTATTTTTATGAATGTTCAAGTCGACTTAGTTAAGGGTTGGGATCTGTGGTGCAAGAGTATTCATGTCTCAAACCTGAGTTACATTTAAAGATGGAGTTAAGTCAACTTAGATTTAAAGGTACAATTGGGCATTAGATATGCATAGGTATCAACAATCAGGTTTTTTTTTGTGTATGGAGTATATTGAATTCAGATTTTTATTGTTTCATTTTTGTTTCAGAAATTTGTGTTTAGTGGGGTTTCTGGTGCTGATTTTTTGAATTCTATTTAATTCGAATTGAAAACAGATTATTAATGAAATATGATTTTCTACATATGCATCCGTTGGGTTCTCAACGTAGTTTTCATTGTTAAAGCAGTCTTATCTTTCAAATCGTTATCAATATATTCAACATGGGGGACGTAAACCTTTATCCTATTCAACTACATTTAGAGTACTACAGCGCTCCAATTTGAGCTCGTTAGTGTTTTGTTGTACATCAATGATGTGTTTTGGCTTGTATTTCTGCATCTCATATTCTTCGATGATTTGAAAATATTGGGTTGTTCAGAAAGTAATTTCCTTTTCTTTTTGTGGAATATATATAATTAGGAAATGCTATTTTCTATTTTTCAGGTGAATATTTGGCGTTCTTCAAACCCATTGAGCCATCTTTCGGGTACTTAGTAGCGTAATTCCACGCTCATAAAATTTTCAGTGTTCACATCAAAATAATTTTGAAGCATATTCTTATGAAATTTTGGCACACAATTTTTTGGTTGGCCAAGAATAGAGCATGTAGTGTTTGCAGGGATTAGTGATTGAGTGCCAATACGTATAACATGAAAGCCTGAGGAAAAAAATCCTTCGATCCCCGCATAGGCGTTGTTGTGTGTACAAAAATAAGCTGCAATAAATTTGAGGGAATTTTTTCTTCAAGAGTGGTCTCCTATTAATAAACACAGAGGCTTATTCAAGTTGCCCACACTGAGAATAAAAAGACAAAAGAAGGAAAAAGAACTGAATAAAAAATACGTATCAACTCCATTTAAAATACATAACCGATTTCAAGAAAAAATCGGAAATATCATGAATAGCCTTAAAACCATCTTGAAATTCAGATATTGGACAATAATTGATGATATGAGGTATTGTTTCTTCTGCATACCATATTCACAACTTGCGCTTGGAACTGAGTAGCATCTGATTAGCAAGTGCTATTGGTACCACCAGGACTGGTGCTCAAACGATTAAGAAATGTCCAAATTTTTCTGAGAAGATCAAAACCAAGAATATTTTCAGAAGGATCAGAAATGAGACCCTCATTGAACAATTCAAAGAGTTCCACTCAATCTTCTATAATTCTTTATCGCTAATGTTCATATTGAAGAACTTTTTATACCATAATGGTTTTCGTAACTTCAATCTGGGAATTAGTGGAATGAGTGTTATAATTGAAAATAAATTAAGAACAGCATGTGCATGTGCTGTATTAAACCAAACAGAACAACAATACTCAGTTGCAGAAGCTGTGCGTAAAGCACACCAAGATGAACCTGCTGATTCGTGAAGAATATTATTCCTAGTATATAATCGAAATTATTTTCGATAGGATAATCAAATTTCCTATTTCTCATGATTATTCAGATGGAAACAAGATACCTCTGTTTTGTTGCTGTTGGGACATGATCGCTACTCAACAAAATTATTCTTCAAAATGAATATGAAAATCCGAATGGTGGTAAGCAATAGCAATGTCAGCAGCATAAACAAATTTCTGTAATGATGCCGTTGGTAAATAAATTGAAGAGTGAAAGGGCTAAAACTGATCCTTGTGGAAGACTGTTTTTCAATATTTTGAAATTTTTAATCTTATTGTCAACAAAATCACAGAAAATTTTATCATATAACATATTTTCTGATGATTTACCATTTTATCACACTCCAGATGGATATATCAATCCATCTCTCCACACATTGTCATATACCGAAGATGAATCAGTGAAAGCAGCTCCTGTTTTGAACCTATTATTGAAGCTTGATTATATGAAATTGTTTGAAATATATAATAGTCCGAAGATGCCTGGTCTGGAGAATACGAATGTTTTGACGGAACAATTTACGGATTAACCTATCCTGTCATGCAGACAGACATTTCCTACTCAACTTTGATAATGAATTAATTTCACATTCTGAAGGCCCACGTAATCGATTCTTTCCATTACCCACTAGATATTCCAGAATGAAGCAGATGAAACAATACCTCATCTCATCAATAGTTGTCCCATATATAAATTTCAAGATGGTTTTGGGGCTGTTTCCGATTCTTTCTTGGAATGGGTTATAAATTTCTAAATCATACGTAGTTTTGTTATTCAGTTCTTTTTTCTGCTTTTGTATTATTATTTCCAGAATCGATGTGGGCAACTTGAAGAAGTCTCTGTCTGCATCAATAGAAGACCACCCTTCAAGAAAGAAGTTCCTCAAATATATTTCAGCTTATTTTTGTCCTTTCACACTTAGGCGGAAAGCCAGGGTTTTTTTACTGGGGTTTTTTCCCTAGGCTTTTATGTCATACGCTGACTTGCTAACTAAATATTGTAAGCCAAAAGTTCAAAAGAATATATATAAATATATATATTCCAGAAAAGTGAGTATGTGACTAAAAAGGTTTCACTCATGGCAGGAACAGATATGATATATGATATAACTCTTATTTAAAACCAAAATCTCTGGTGGGAATTACGTAGAAATCTGAGACTCCCCCAAAATTATATGTCTCTCAAAAAGGTTCAAAATATTTAGGATCTTTGCTTACTCCTGGAAGGAAGCAAACCTAACTAATTCCTATGTAGAACCGAGAATCCACCAATCATACCTTGATTGATTGTTTGTCGGAAACATCCAAATTCCCTCTCAACACTGATGTTATTGTTACATTGTTCAAACTTGGCGTAGGCTAATCGTGATCTAATTTGTGTGTTAACTCAAGATCGATTCGGTTCTATTTAGGCTTGACATCGTCACCAATACAAACCATCTTCATTGACTCGTGTAATGATTCGATGACACTGACATTAACATTTGTCACCCTACGAACAGAAATCGGTAGGCAGTGACATGTCTGAGAATTTTTTAGTATAAGAGGTTTGTGGAGTTAAAATGAATGCTTATAGTGTACGACTGGTAATTCTAAGTGTATACCGACACTGTTAAGGCGATTTCGAGTTATTTTTAGATAAAATCTCGCACACCTTGAACTATTGTTATAGAAAAGGTGATGTGTTATTTGTATGTGGGGATCTGAATATTAACTTTCTTACAGAAGGCTGTCTCCATTATAAATTGTTTCTAGATTTTCTAAACTGCTTCAATTTACACATCTCATCAAGAGATGCCACAAGAGTTTTTACTAACGTTAGGGGACATACGTCCATGACCAAGGTTGACTATATTTTGACCAACATCGATTCAGATTACTGCACAGCCGAGGTCTTTGAGGCTTTCATTGGTGACCATCGTGCTTTCACGCTTGATTTTTACATTGATTTCAAAATGAAGACTCAGAATATGTCAGGCTTGGTCAGAAAACTTCATCAAAATAACTTGAATGATTTTGTTCTTCGCATCTCTAATTGTGACTTCCAGTAGATCTATGATTATGTCGATGTGGATGTATGTTTCGGGTCATTCATCTCTTTGATTCAAAGAATATTTGAGGCTTGTTGTCCATTGACGAGAAGTAAGAATTTCATTAACAACAACAAAAATTGGATCAGTGCGGAGATCATTTCAGCCAAGCAAAAACTCCAAAATATACATTGGCTACATAAAAACTTGTCTTGTGAATCAACATATAATTTATATAAGCACACGAAACAATCTTATAGAACTTAAATCACTAATACCAAATTGACATATAATTACTTACTCATGCAAAATTCCGATAACAAAATCAAAACGGTGTGGTCTTTGGTGAACGCTCTGACTGGACGAGAGAATAAAGTAATTGGGCCCACTGAGCTTTGGTTGATAACGTCTTATATTCCGAGGCTGAAGATATTGCGACGATTTTTGTTGATTATTTTTCTACCATCACTGAGCAGAAACTCAAATCTTACTACGGTAAATTATCTACTGTCGCCGGAACAACTTCTGAAATACTCAGCTCCAGCTTTTTTTTCCACCCTGTCCTTGAGTGTGAAGTATTGGACACTATAGGAGCACTAAAGAGTAAAAAGAGTTGTGGAGTTGATTCTAATCTAAAATGGGTTGCTCCAATCGACTTCATTTGTGGTAAACTCAATAGTTCTTTCTATGCAATTAGCAGAGTCAAAAACTCGCTTCCTATAGAAGCCATCATGAGTATTTACTACAGCTTAGTTTATACAGCCACATATCGTATAAAATCATGCTGTGGGGAACTCCACTGATGTTAGTACAGTATTTGTAATCCAGAAGAGAATTTTGCGCATGATCTTCAATATCCCTCCAAGGTCCTCTTGTCGACCAACTTTCATAAAAGAGAGATTCTAACAGTGACGTGTATATACATCTTTATGTGCCTGATGTATTTCAAGGAAAATGAGGAAACTTCACAAGACTCTCTAGCTTTCATAGTTACAATACCAGACGTGACGACTTACTCTTTATCCCCAAACATACTACAACTAAATTCGAATATTCACCAAATTATCAGTGTATCAAACTATTTAATCATCTACCCAAACATATTAAATCTCTGGAGCTCAAAGAATTCAAAAGGATAATTAAAGCTAAGTTAGTAGAGGAATGTTATTAAAGTGTTGCCGATTTTTATCGACAATGATATCTTTTCAAGTCGAATAATTTTTATTTTCTGTTGTATTTTTTCATTCTGACCTATCCTATACATGTACCTATTTATGTCTAAGAGGATCAATAAATTATTATTATTATTATTATAGTAATAGTTCAGTTCTTTAAATCTTGGGTTGTGTGAAAAAAAATTCACAAAAGCACTGACGTCAGGTCAGGAGATTTTGCGCTCTTATTTTAGAGTATCGTCACGTACTCTGGGGCTATGTGAGACTACCTAGTGGTACTGCTCCGATGAATGAACAATGCTATACCACAAATAAAAAATACTTGCTTCAGTCGCAGATGTATTCATTCTGATATACTGACAGGTACATTGACCGGCAACTCTGTATCAGTGAAAAATATAATGAGTATTTAAAAACTGGACGGGGCAAAATAACTCCTCGTCAATGATTGTCTGGCCTCTAGTAAATGAGAAAAAAAAATCTTCTGGTTGAAGAAAACTACGACAATAAAATTTGCGATCATGAAATATTTCAGTAATATTCAAAAAATCAAATTCAAATTATTGTTCGAATGCGACGGAAATCTTATGAGGTATAGAGTATAGAAAAAAATTTTTAGGGAATTTTTAGAGAATTTTTTAGCGTGTCAATTTCTACGAAATTTTGCATTGATTTGATATTTATTTCTACATCCTTCAAATATCTTCCTAGTGAAAACTGGAAATCTAATTAGATGCATTAGAACTTCTGAATAATTCGACGGGTTTAGAATAACGAATTTGACCGAGATATGTAGACAATTAACCTTTTCTGGGAATATGAGAACTCTAGCTCATTTCTTTTGAAATATGGACATACTCAAATTTCATCTGGATTCTTCATCAGGAGGTCCAACCCAATCGACTGGGACCATTTTCGGCCTGACATCAAAAAATTGTAGACATTTGGGCGAAACGGCAGCACTCTGTTTCACTACTTTTTGATGTGGAACAAGCGCGCAAAAGTGTGGGAGTAAACGGAATTAAAGCTTTTGTGCGGTTATTATAAAGCCTCCTCCAGGATTCTGGAAAGTATGATACTCAAATAGAGGCAAAAAGAAAGAGAAATAATCAACAAACATATAACTCAAATATATTAGGAAAGCTTTTGCTTTTCCTACTATTGCATATAAAATGATGGCAAATATGTGGAATCAAGAAAATATATCTTAAATTAAGTATTAAGGATATCAAAATGAAATTTGAAAGGTGGATACTCCAGTAGATTGCCTATTTGTTTTCACATTTCTTAACAATTTTGAATTTCTGGTTTTACAGGAAGTAATGTCAATTTTAAAATTTGCAATGGACACCCTGTTTATTATTTCAATTTTTGATTTCAACATTTCACGAGTACAAAAATATCGGGTTTGATATTTTTTATTTCAATTAAAAAAATCTAATATCCATTGAAGAAGTAACTAATCATAATTATAAACTGAAACTAAGTGATTTTCAAAACATTGAAACTTAACTGAACTAAACTTAACATATTAGATATTCAAACTGAACACCGCTTACTTCTTGACAATAAGCAAGTCGGTTTGTGAATTCTCTAGTAAGATTAGCTATTACTTCTGGTGCAATTCTCTGGACCTCGTGAGTTATTCCTGCTGTTAATTCTTGCAAATTATTTGATCTATCAATATGAACTTTAGATTTTAAATAACCTCACAGAAAATAATCCAGTGGATTAAGGTCAGGATTTCGCGCAGGCCATTCATAAGTACCCCTTCTTCCCATCCATCTATGATGAAATGTCCTTTCTAAATCATCTTGAATAATGCGAGCCTAAATGGGTGGTGCTCCATTCTGCTGAAACTAGATATCATTTGGTAATTGTCCATTTACCTCCAATGACGCAATCATTTGTGTCTCTTACAGCTGTAAATACTTATCTCCGTTCAAAGGTTCTTGTAGGAAGATTGGTTTCACGATTCTGTTTCTATGAATGCCTTCTTGAATGAGGCGAATTTTGTATGGATGATATTTTTCCCGCCTTAATATTCTTCTTACCGAACGACGGCTAATTTCATGCATATTGGCGGGGTCGGTAGTGGATAAGTGAGGATTTTCTTCCAAAGATATAGCAACATTTTGACCTACACCTTCATTAGTTGCTCTTTTAACCGTCCCCTTTTTAGTACATTGCTAACTGTTCCACTTGTACGGTACTTTCGCAGAATTTTCGTCACTACTGAACGGGATATTTGTGCATTAGGATGAACAATGCTAAAAAGGTCACAAACTTCTTGATGAGTCCTTTTCCACTTCCCATACCCAATCATCATTAAAATTTCTATTCTCTCTCTGTCACTTAATTCGGCCATTTTACGATGAAATTAAATCAATATAATTTTTTACGTTCGAATTCATACACTAATATCATATTTTGACAGCTACTGTCACTTCTACAATGAATTTCATGGACTACTAGATACCATTAAATTTTTCCTTTTTTTTGTTAATTTTCTGTTAATATCTCGGTAAGTATTGAAATAAAAAAAATCGAACCCGTTATTCTTGTATCCGTAATAAAATAAATATACATATACATATAATATATAGGATGTTCCATTGCAAATTTCGAAATTGACATTACTTCCGGTAAAACCAGAAGATCAAAATTGCTAAAAAAATATAAAAACTAGGTAATCTACTGCAGTATCCATCTTCCAAATTTCATGTTGATATGTATAATAATTTAAGAATATTTACTTGGTTCCACACATTCGCCCATCATTGTATAGGTATGACTTTGATTAATTGACTATATTTGTTGGATTCACATTTCTGAAAATGATTAGTTATTTTAAAAGCTTTTTCTTATTCTTCTTATATATCAATCATTCTGAAAACATTCAACATCAAAATAATCGCTTGAGATATTTGAATGATCATTTAATTACATTATAATAATTTACGATTGATTGTTGATATTTACAGAATGATTGATATATACTGATGAAGGCGGAAAGCCCAAATATTTATATGAAGTGTTCAAAAATTCAATCCAAACCTAGATACTCAATTCTCAAATATTTGAGGAATTGCTTTTCAATGTGTCATCAGATTTTTGCATTTCAACTGACTAATTCTTTATATTTAACGGTTCTATATATGTAGAAAAACGTGACTAAATGAATATCATAAAATCAAGTTGACGTATCCTTTTATGTCTGTTCAGTTGAACGAATCTTCGGGCTATGATTCCTGATGACTGAAAGTGCCTCAGTGTTAAACTTTCATATTTTATTCGTATTACTTTGTAGTTATTATATAAATTATGCCCCAATTTCTTGACATAATTCGCATGTGTGGACATACCGTGACTTATTTAAATATTTTTTTTCAGATTATAGAAACCTAAAGTTGGGAATAACCTCAAATGAGAATGCCCTTTTTACCTTCACGGACTGAACCCTTGCCACAGAGATTGCGGTGATGTTTTTGGAACAACAGAACCTTCAAATTTTAGACTACGTGCAATATCTAGAGGAAAAATGCATCTAACTACTAATTCCCAGACTGTTAGTGGGACCACATCGTCTCCAGAAGGTAACCTCAGTGTTGACAATGTTTTTTTCTACAGTTTCCGTCAATTCTATTTTCATGAATCATATCACTTGTTTGCCGCCCATTCAGAGCCTTATAATTTTGTCTGTATTCTATTTAATTTTCTTTTTTTTGGATTGAAATAACTGATTAGTTTACGCATGGTATCGTTATTGTTTGGTGGTTCGGTAATAGTATAATACTAGATTGCAATATTTGGTGCGCAACTGAGCTCCCGTGATTTTGTAGGAGCATCGAAATTCAAAGAATAAAAATTAATTGTTGCTCTTGATGACCAACATTTCCTGATTGCTCCCCACACTTTATTTATGTCGTCGGAGATAAAGAATTCGCTTTTTAAAGTCTTTTTTGAGAAAGAAGTCCAGAACTTTCAAAATGCTCGAATTTTGAGTTATTTTCAAGAATCCGGACATACAAACAAAGACCTTCCTGTAACATAATGATCTGTATGAGACCAATGAATACTTAACGGAGGAAAGAGGGCATCTTCAATTGAAGCGACTTAGCCAAAGACAATCAGAATTTCGATAATTCTACTAAGTCTTATAAGAAAACGGTTATCCTTAAAAGGCACGTGATTTCAAAGATATTGTGCCAGGTATCAATCATCAGCCGTTTAACTTCAGAATAAATTGAAGGATGGCGTCGTCAGCCAAGAGAAAAAATATATATTATGAGTGTTTTGAGGCTCTATCTGAAAGATAGAAAGAAGCTGTACCTAGCTAAAAAGATGTAGAAGAGCATGTTTTATCTTGAACAAACCTATCTCTCAAATAAAATTCAACTTCTAACAGTTTTCCTTCAGTTGTGTTGGGAGCTCAACGCTCTAGGAACCAACCAGAAAAAAAGCCATGATTTCTCGAAATCGAATTTTAAGAAGCCTCTACGGGGTTCTTAGGTCTATGAAGCATCTCCTATAAACAGAGTGCAATATTAAATCTTCTCATAGCACGATTTTTGGTTAAATTTGTCTGAATGACACAAATGAAATAAATAGCAAGCAAAAATATCAATCCATTTTTCAGTTTAGTTAAGTTCTGAGACTACCTAAAGAAAATACTTCTATATCTTTTAATGGTAGAATGCTACGATGATGACTTTTGAGAATATGTAAGATATCGATAACATGTATATTATGTTCATGAATTTTTGTTGAAATTTAACTGATATCTTATGAGATATGAAGTATTAAGAATGTTTTTAGAAAAGGTTGAAAAATTATATAGCCTGACGATTTGTATGGAATTTTGCGAGCCTCTCAGAAATCATACAATTTAAAGCCTAATCGGATGGATATTGTAGGTGTTATTGTGGAAACCAAATTTCTAATGGTTAACTGCTGAAGTATCCGATGGATTTCACCCAATAATGTATTTGACCGAGATATTTGGACAATTATTCTATTCTGAAAATATAAAAACTCAGCTTCATCTCCTCCGACAGATGAGGGTATACGACCCGCCGGACATATTCATTATTTCTTACGGACTCTTCATCCGGTGGTCGAACCACCAATTTTTGATGTGCCCTTGAGAAAACCCTTCCAAAAGAATGTATAGGTGACATCAATTAGTTTGCCCTCCTCTAGAAGTCGAGTTTTGCTTAGTGTTATCAAATCTATTGTTTGAGCTATTACCATCATCTATTGTGGATGTAATGATTTCCGACGTTTCGATAGACAACTTCTATCTTTATCAAGGAGAAAAGTAAGAAACCTTTTGAAAATTATCAATTTTCAAAAGTCAATTGACAGAAGTCATGAAAGAAAATGAACGATGTTATATACTCATCTGTGATATGATGATCTTTTTAAGTTGGATCGAACTATCGGCGTCCAAACTTCTGGCAAAAAAACAAAAACAAGTCCAAAAAAGGAAAATGGAGAAATTTTGAAGGAGTCAAGAAAATACGAACCCTTAGATCATTCAAAAACCGTGATCAATTTATCTAATAAGATCAGATATCTCTGCTCAACAAGGGTCTCAAGTTCTCTATAGCCCCTAAGACGATACCAAAAATTGAAATCATGTTGGCGGCAGAAGAAACTGCACAGAAAATTCGAGTACCTGAAAAAGCCGAAGAGTACAGATGGAAAATCAGAACCTTGTTAGACAGGAATAACAAAACACCTCTACCCAATATAAATAAAACTGAACAGAGGGCATTAAAAGATCTTAACTCGGATAGTTCCATAAAGATACTTCCAGCAGACAAAGGAAACGCCACTGTAATTCTAGATGTTGGCTCTTATAATCAAAAAATCAATGAATTATTAAAAGCAGGAAAATACAAAAAAATAAAAAAGGACCCTACCACCACAGTCGAAAACAAGATTTACAAAATCCTTTATAAATATCGAAATGAATTTCCAGATCAATTCATTAGATCAAGACTTACACCTCACTTCAGTAAACCACCACATTTATATGGTCTACCAAAAATACACAAAGCAAATATTCCTCTAAGACCAATTGTGAGTTCAAGAAATTCAGCATGCCACCAATTGGCTAAATTTCTGCTGAAAATTATATCACCATTAAAAAGTAATTCAACATCGATAATAAGAAACACGAAACACTTCATAGAAATGATGAAACATCAAGAAATCATGGAAGAAGACGTTATGGTCAGCTTCGACATTACCAGTTTGTTCACAAATATTTCAACAGATAAGTTAGGAAAAAGCTTGAAGAAGATCAAACCCTTAGTGAAAGAACTACACTAAGCGTCAATGCAATTATGGAAATGCTTTCTATTTGTATTGAAATAACATATTTCCAATTTGAAGACATTTGTTATCAACAAGAATTTGGAATGGCCATGGGTTCACCACTATCACCAATTTTAGCTGATTTATATATGGAAATTTTAGAACAGAAGGCATTAGAAAAATATGCACTTAAACCCAAACTGTGGAAAAGATATGTAGATGATACTT
The DNA here is from genome assembly GCA_030674115.1 of Micraspis discolor. Classification (NCBI taxonomy): domain Eukaryota; kingdom Metazoa; phylum Arthropoda; class Insecta; order Coleoptera; family Coccinellidae; genus Micraspis; species Micraspis discolor. The sequence continues at coordinate 84,307 of JARTUT010001755.1, read as the reverse complement.
TCTTTATTTGGCAACATGGAAGAGACACTATAGATGAATTCCTTCAATATCTAAACAATCAAGAGGAATCAATTAAATTCACAATTGAAATCGAGAAAGACAGACAACTTCCATTCTTAGATGTACTCGTACATAAACAAAATGGAATCCCAAGAACCACTGTGTATAAAAAGCCAACGAACACAGGACAATATCTACATTTTGATTCAAACCACCAACTAAACACTAAATTGGGAGTAGCAAAATGTTTATTTGATAGAGCAATAAATATTGTCAAAATGAAGAAATAAATAACATCTCGAAAACTCTCAGAAGCAATGGCTACCCCGAAAAGATATTAGGAAAAGCTAGACGAACAAGAGAAAGTCAACCAGAACCAACAGATATAAATCAGACCATAAAACCGTAATTCCTTATGTAAAAGGTTTTTCGGCGAAAATGAGAAGAATTCGAAATAGATACAACATAACGACTGCATTCAAAACTCAAGACACTATCAGAGCTAAACTTACAAAAGTTAAGCCTAATAATGAGACACAAAGGACAAAGAACTGCATATATGAATTACCTTGCGAGTGCGGAAGATCTAACATCGGAGAAACTAAAGGCCCTCTGAATGTACGAATAAAAGAACATCAGAAGCTTCTACGAGTACTAGACAGCGACAAATCCAGGTTGGTCCAACATGCTGTAGATGAGAATCATCGTATGAAGTGGGATGAAGCATCAATAATATCCAAAGAAGAAAAACTTGCAAGAAGAAAAATCAAAGAAGCAGCATTTATGAAAATAACACCTGATTCCATAAGTGCTCCATCTATTGATCTGCCAGAAGTTTGGACGCCGATAGTTCGATCCAACTTAAAAAGATCATCATATCACAGATGATTATATAACATCGTTCATTTTCTTTCATGACTTCTGTCAATTGACTTTTTGAAAATTGATAATTTTCAAAAGGTTTCTTACTTTTCTCCTTGATAAAGAAAGAAGATGTCTATCGAAACGTCGGAAATCATTACATCCACAATAGATGATGGTAATAGCCCAAACAATCATTCAACACGAGCTCCATCATCAACAATATCTCGTCATCAATTATCAAATCTATGTCTAAGCGTAACAGTTTATCTGCAATAATGACAGTTCTCCTTACTGGTCGGTTATATATACACAAACTAGCCAAAATGATCCTTATCGATTGGGTTCGAGTTCTTGTTCAAGAATCCGTGGTCAAATTTGAGTATGTCCTTCCAGTCGGTTCATTACAAGAGCGCAAAAGCTCCTGACTCTATGACAGTGCTTGTACAATTGAATTGCATGATCACTTGGTCACTTTGGTCCAATTGCGAGGTATGACCTCTTCCTGGTCTAGAAGCCCTACTCTGCATACCAGTATTGGCAAATTACGGGAATAGCCCTAGTAGTCCGACCGAAATCGTCGATCCGTGACTGTGTTGGAATTATTCTCATAAGTAATCTGTAGTTATCGAAAGTTTTTTTGTACGTTGAAAAATATTCCTTATTTATAACTTTTTTCCTAATCTCTTTCAGGTACAGTCTTGCTAAATGACACCTACACCAAAATGACGTCAGATATACTTGCAGAAAGGACACTAAATGATTTCCTCTCAGAACACCCTGGGGAACTGATAAGAACCGGTAGCCCTCTCTTCGTATGTACAGTTCTACCTCCGCATTGGAGATCCAATAAGACTCTACCAGTGGCGTTCAAGGTTGTTGCGTTAGGGGATGTGGGGGACGGTACCGTAGTGACAGTTAGGGCGGGAAACGATGAAAATTATTGTGCGGAACTTCGGAATTGTACGGCTGTAATGAAAAACCAAGTGGCTAAGTTCAATGATTTGAGGTTTGTTGGGAGAAGTGGAAGGGGTGAGTATTATTAACAATGATATTGATACAAATTACATTTTGTGAATATTCTGTAGATACTTCCACTATACATAAAATATTGCCAAAAATTTTCTACTCTGTAATTTTCCATTCATAAGTCATATATTCTTGTGGTGGCGAGTCCTTACAGAAGGTTGGCCATAAATTCCGTGTCCATAAGAACCGAGATGAGAACCTTATTCAGCCAAGTCCTCGTTTTCCAACTATTTTACCAGAGAAAATATGCTGCATTAAAATATATTCGTCGTTTCTAAAATCTGTCTGAAATAAGCTGCCATTTTTCGTTCAGCCATCATTAGGATATCAGTTGGTTTTACAGCACGACGCAGTACTTCAGTGTGACGTGATCTACCCATGAAAATTTTAGCATTCTTTGGTACATCTACATCTCTATATTTTACAGCCGGTTCATCAGAGATATTATGCGTCCGTCCCTTTTCGCCATGAAGTCATGAGGACAGAATATAACATTTTACTAGGCACCTGAGAGTTTCAAATCGACATTTTTGGTTGAATAATAGATATTTTAGGATTTGGAATATGCCTCTTACAATACCGATTCTTGTCTTAATTTCTTCTTCCGGATTTCAGTTTTCCGTTAGACAAGATATTTGCTTCGGGATATTCCATCTAATGCATTTCCGTCTAGAATGATAACTGCATAACCATTACTTCTATTTTAATTTAGTCCGTAACCTCTGCTTTCTTCGTTAATCCTGTTTGGGTTACCTAACTTGTTCGCGATTATTACCATATCATCTATATAACGTGTCATTCAGTCTCTTTCATTCCTTTATCAACTCCATCTAAGGCAATTTGGAAAATGAAATCATCGTCTTTGCTACTTCTTATCCTTAATTATTGTGTTTACGAATCATTAATAACTAGAGCATTACAGTTGAACCAGTAATTTGATGTCCAATAAACATATCTCTCTAATGTTCTCAGTTTATGAAAGTCTGTTGCCCTCAAAAGAAAGGAAGTAATAAGATACATGGTTTGCTGAGTTTTGGTGAGATTCAGATCATTGATAAATATAATGAATAGTAATGGTCCTAGCTTTGATCCCTGTGGGAACCCATATTTCATGCTCTTCGTCTGACAGTATGCCGCCTCATACAACTCGTTGTCGCCTGTTTGAGAGAAACGAAGATAGCAATCTCACAGCAGCACCGCACACACCATAAGGCGTTGTTTTCCTTCCAGTATTTCCTGATCCCTGGTATCAAAGGCCTTTGATAAATCTCTTGAAATGATCTTGACTGGCTATTTTTCATTAAAAGCTTTAATTATTTCATCCATCGCTTGCAATAGCATATTTGTTGTTGACCTAGAGCTCCTAAAACCATGTTGATGTCCACCAAGCAAATTGTATTCTTCAAAGTATGCTAAGAGTTTTGATAATCTCTTCTTTTCGATAAGGGTGGCAAGATGGAAATTGGACGGTAGTTGGACAGGTCGTTTATAACTCCTTTCTTATGTATCGGTATAACTTTTGCTATCTTGAAAGCCTCTGGAAAAACACCCTCAGAAAGACACTTGTTGAACATTGTTTTGAGGGGTTTGGCAATTTCAAATGATAGGGCTTTCATAAGCGCAGCTGTCATGCCATATACAGGGTTATACAGAGCACTCCGTAAATTTTAACCATAGATTCTTGACGTCAAAAGAAACATTTTCTTCCTATAACATTTGTCGGAATTTGGCCCCGTTCAAAAGATATAGGATGTTGAAATTTCATAAAAAAATTGCATTTTCACCTGTAATATTCAAACGACAATATCAATTGAAATGATCTCCTGTAGAAGATTTATGATAACAGTCATGCATATTTTGGCATCATTAGATTCATTCCATTTCTTGTGGGTTTCTCACTACTACTCTATAGATTGGTTAAATTGCATAAAAAACAAATATCGCTTGAACTAAAGGTCCGTATCTTGTAATTCCTGGAATCATTAGTCATTTTTGCAGATAAAATCATTCTTCATCTTTTCTCCTAAATTGCACCATTCTTGAGATATTTGAAGTTGAAAGGACTTAAATCAATATAATTTTGTCCAAATTTTCTGATTTTCCCAAATCCAACTCTGTGCTGAAATGATTCAATAATCAGATTTGTTCAATGTTGCCATATTTTATGTCTTTATTGAATATTTCTACAAAAGGTTGGGGAAATCCCTCCAGTCTATGGTTCCACCACTAAACACTATAGATGAAATTAACCACTGATCAATTTTTGTCTTACATTCACAACAAAATCTAAATTGCTATTTGCTGTATTCATTATTAATGATATCTATCACCTTGTTTGATATTTAATCCAGAGTAATATTCCATAATAAATAGAGAATAAGTTTTCCATCACTCACATAGGTACTTCGGTATATGCTCATGACCGTTCAAATAGGTAATGTATTTTCTGTCAGGACCTGTTAAATTGAAGACTTGCCTTTATGAAGAGCTTTTTCTTTATAGCTTCAGACATTCAAGGTTCATCAATATATCTATTCTAACATAAGAATGCTTCAAATTAAGTTCATATGAGTTTCAAAAACTTCGAACCCAGTCTCCTAGATTTGTTTTGTACCTTTATAGAAGTTTTTTCACATCTTTATTTCATACACCGATTCAACCTGGTTCACAAACTTAGGAGATAATAGAATTTGACTTAGTTTTAATATTTCCGAATGTTTGTTAGGATGCATGGTTAATCAAAATTCAATCAATATTGAAACTGGAAGCTATAGGTTCATAAACAAGAAAGATTAGAATAGAAATGTATTTTCTGACCATAATCATTTTATATTGAATTGTAAAATTTGAAACTATCGAAATCATTATTAAAATTTTATTAAAATATTTTCCACATTTTTTATGGTAAAAATAACTGTTGACAGTTTCAAACAGAATCAAAACAACAAGGAACCACAGAACACTATTTTATTGGGAACTACCCACCACAGAGATGTTATAATAACATTTTAATGTGATAATAATTCACTCTAGTTATTCTGAAAAAAAATAATAACTTAAGATCAATAATGGTTACAGATATTATCTTTCATTTAAAAAAACTTTACCACTATTAATATTTTTCTCTCCTGGGGTTCGGTAATAAATTAATATTCTATGGTAAGGTATTAAAATTTGACATAATCTATGAATAACCATTATTCAATATTTTTGTTTCTGTTTACGTATTTAAAACAGATACTCAGATTATAAAAACCAAAAATTTACGCATGTTCAGTGATCAGTAATTTTAGTCTAAACAGAATAGATTCATTTTAATGAGTTAACAAAAAATTTTTTAGTAAAGAACTCCTAGTTGATTTCATATAATCAAATTTAAGTGATCAAAGTCAATTTCTTCAAGCAAGTATAATTGCACACCTAAATCTGGGAATACTTTTAATCTATCCAAGCAAATTGTTATTGGGATTCAGTAGAGAAAATAATCATCAAGCAAAATAACATCGCTTTGAAATAATTATTCGTAGTGACATCATTCATTGTTGTTGAAGATTTTTGAAAAAGAATTTCATGTTTTTAACAGTATGATATCAGGAGACCTAATAGACCTGTTCCCTGGTCTCTGTCAAGGAGAAGAAACTTCAGAAATATCAGTGCTTGGAAAATCATAGATGATTTTTTCTGGCTTTGAGTGACAAAAAATAGCAATGTGACAACCTCTTGCCTTGGGAGTTTTCATGATTTGGAAATTTTAAGAAGAAAATTACAAATGTATGATGATAACATCCAATAATTCTGAGGTTTTTTTTTGGAATTTCTCACTAGAAAGGGATGGTTTATAATCTTGAAGTAGAAAGAAATTATAGTAGAACAGCAAAAATCTGTATATGGTGTTGAATTTTTTTTACCAGAAAATTAGTATTTTGTATCTTCCTTCTGGCTATAGACCTCATCGGATGAAACATGAGTGAGTTAATCATTTCTTAGAGGAAAAATAATGTTTTTAAACAATTAAGATTCATGAAAATCATAGATGAATTTTTCTGGCTTTGAGTGACAAAAAATAGCAATGTGACAACCTCTTGCCTTGGGAGTTTTCATGATTTGGAAATTTTAAGAAGAAAATTACAAATTTATGATGATAACATCCAATAATTCTGAGGTTTTTTTTGGAATTTCTCACCAGAAAGGGGTGGTTGATAATCTTGAAGTAGAAAGAAATTATAGTAGAACAGTAAAAATCTGTTTATGGTGTTGAATTTTTTTACCAGAAAATTAGTATTTTGTATCTTCCTTCTGAATATGGACCTCATGTTGAAACATGAGTGAATGAATCATTTCTTATAGGGAAAATAATGTTTTTAAACAATTCAGATTCATTAGTGGATGCTGTGGAAGGTATTTTTCATTCAAACTATACTGGATTACAGAGGGGTATTTGCCCAATGTGAAAACTAAAAATGCTTATAACTTTTTAACGCAGCTGAATTTGGAAAAACCGCAATGAAACAAGTGTTTCTTTTGATCTCAAGAACCTATGGTTAAAATTAACGCAGTGGTCAAAGACTCACCCTGTATATCCTGAGTTATTTAGGTAATGCTGATAATTTCGAATTCCATTATTGGGTGAAATTCTTCTGAGTTACATTTATTCGGAGCAGAAATTTCAGAGCTTTATCTTTGGTATCAATCTGTACTCTCATATTGCCCCTCATATACTCAGTCACTGATGAAAAATAGTTATTGAAGTCTTCTGTTGTAATTGTATCATTTATTTCATGGGTTCTTTTTTGCAGTTTCTTCCATTATAATGTTCCATATTGTTTTAATTTAATTTTTTGAATTATTTATCAGTTGTTCATTTCATTCCCTCTGATTAGTTCGTGATCGGAATCGAAATGGATCATTTTCATTGGTTTCTGAATAATATGGTTGTTTGGGTTCCGTTTTGTTTTTGTACAGGAACATTTAAGAATGGAAGTTGGTCTTCCTTCTCGAGTTCAATTATGATTTGAATTAATTCTTCTTGGAAATATACTCAAACTCGTTTTCGAGTAGACATCAAACAATTTGTAAAACAATAAACTAAACATCGCTCACATAGAATGGAACCGTCCTATAGAATGTGAGTAAAATTTTCCGATGTGATTTGTTCCTTTTTTCATTGTTTTCCCGACAGTCAGGGGAAGGAATTCAAGTTGCGAAAAACAAATTAAAAAATTGCCTCTCTACCAAAACAGAAACAACCGCTCTTCCATCCGCATCTAATGAACATTCATCAAATCTCCCTCAGCTGGAATTAACCGGAGAAAAACTTTTCAAATATACTCTAATCGCGGAGTAAAGCCAGGCCGCCATCACGCAAACAGCCTCCCAAAACGAAAGAGCAAATGTTTTTTCACGCTAATCCGCCTTCGCTACTTTTATACATATACAGGCAGCCGCTCCTTCTTGATGGCATTAATGCGATATACAATATTATGCTGTCGATTGGGGATCGTGAATAATATCTCTTGAAGTTTTTGAATTCTCAAAAATAAATGACACGTATACTTTGCTCAGTTTTATTCAGTCACTCAGTCATCCATGACTAACTTTTCTTGCCTTGGTGTTGGTACCCTTGTCATAAGAAATTTCCTTGGGTTACATTGTTGACTTTTTATTCGAAATATTGAAATAATCTCTCATAAATTCCCTTCATTTGTCGAAATAATATATCTCAGCAATCAGGTATCTTACAAAGAACCCTTGAAAATCTTTCAAATGAACAACCCATTGGACCACCAAAAGTAGACAAATTTAAACAAACAAGAAGAAAGATGAGACCAAAAACGTCACCATCATTAACATCGGACATAAAATCGAAAACCACGAACATATAGGCTCGGTAATAATCATCATTTGGTAAAAATGAAATTTTAGCTGGAACAAAACGATAAGCAGATGACATTGATGGATTAATAAAAATGTTGTACAAATTATATCCTCATATACAAAAGGGATCTCTCAAATATAGAATAGAAAGACTTGGTAAGAAAGTGAAAGATATCAGCGACACAGAAAAATCAGATGAAAATGAATCAATTCGAAATACCCAAACTCAGTTGAATCAAGTTGATGACACCATCACATCATTATCTATGACATTAATATGACAGAATGGGCACCTATTCCAACACAAATGCGAAATTCGAAAACGAGCGACGAAGGAGCGAGTTTTTGGACGCATGAGTGTTGGAATTGGCTTCTTCAACGAGTACTAGACGAAACTTGCTCTATTTCAGTCGAGAATTGTGAGAAATTTATTGGAATTCAATGAAACATTCAGATTATATCTCCTAGTACCTTCTGTATTTTATTTTCGCAGTTGGTGTGACTGATACGAAAATTGGGAGATTATAGAATTTGAATATTGCGTTCAAATATCTACATGGTTCAATATTGACAATTGACATGCATTGGACGCGTGTTGACATTCGAAAGGTGTTGTCAACAACAAAACGAAAACTATAACTAAAAACAATGCTGTAATGAGTTCATTACAGCACTGTTTTTAATACTGTAATGAACTCATTACGACACTGAAATAGAGAAAAAAGAGTTATATATTAAATTCAAAAATGCTTTGGCAAGCTTAAGCACCAACCCATCTCATATTTACCATGAGAGATTTTAAATAATTGCTTCAACCCCAGTCAATGATAGTCAATACTCGAACGATCGAAATTTTTTCTACTCTTTCACAAACACTAGATATTTACAGTATGTACAAATGTTAAATTGTCGAAATTAGAATTTTCAAGTGGAACTGATTAATTTCTAGTTATAAAAATCAACAGGTAATGTCTGCAATTGTTGCTGTCTTGAGTCCCAATTCATGTGATAATAGGACCATACTACCATCCTGGGTGTTCGGGATGAGTCTGGTGTCGAAAATATGTCTTAAGTCTTCCACCCTGTAGACAAACTTTCCATCAAAAACTCTTCAGTCTGTTAGTAGGCTGAAAATTCAATTTCGGCAAATTTGTTCAGCCTCGGCAAGGTATGTTAAATTCGGTAATATTCTAACTCTAGCAGATTTGGTTCAGTTCTTCGGTAAATTATCTACTCCGGTAGGTTTTGTTCAGTTCTTCGGTAAATTTTCTACTCCGGTAGGTTTTGTTCAGGTCTTCGGTATATATATATATATATATATATAATTTAGAAGTAATCTTCTTGGGGTTAGAGCACGGGATCAAAAATTAGGATTTCATCTATTTTTTGTATATTAATTAACTACATATGTTTCGGCGTACATTGAGCCTTTTTCAAGTTTACGTGCTACAAACATAGTGACAATCACATCTGTCCAACAATTCATCTTAAAACACAGAAAATTAAAATCATGTTCATCAACGCGTTCACAACATGAAAAACTCACAACTTGAAAAAGGCTCAATGTACGCCGAAACATATGTAGTTAATTAATATACAAAAAATAGATGAAATCCTAATTTTTGATCCCGTGCTCTAACCCCAAGAAGATTTCTTCTAAATTATATATAATATAATATAGCACAAGAAAAATACATATTTATATATATATATATATATATATTTTCTTTCGAACTTGTGGCTGACAATATTTAGTTAGTAAACAATAAAGCATATAGATCAGGGGTTAGGGACGGGGTGTCACACAATTCGGCGTATCACATAAAAGCTTAGGGAAAAACCCCAGTGAAAAAAAACCCTGGCTCCCCGCCTAAGCGTGAAAGTACAAAAATAAGCTGAAATATATTTTAGGGACTTCTTTCTTCAGGAGTGGTCTTCTATTGATGGAGACAGAGACTTCTTCAAGTTGCCCACATCGAATCTGGAAATAAAAAGACAAAAGCAGAAAAAAACGGAATAAGAAAAATACGTATCATATTCGTTTGAAATTTATAAGCCATAAATAAGTCATAAGACTCTGCAACTGGACCAGATGATGTTCTGATGATTTCTCACGATTATCTTTCAGGGAAACTTCTGATATACCTGCTAGATGAATGATATATTTGAAGTCCTAATCCTGTGCAAGGATATTTACTATGATGATATATTACAGTTTTGAGTGAAAAAGTATTGTGGCTGAAATAACTGAGGAAATATTGTTACTTTGAATAGGTAATGTTTATTAAGATATTTCTTTAATGAATCTTTCACATTGTCAGGAAAAGAAGTATTTGTCACCGGCGGGTCATTTCCAATTCTTTGATAGCGTAATGTCTCAGCTTTGCGCTTTTTTTCCAGTCATTATTCTCTAATTTGCTTCTTTTCTATATGTGCCATGATATCTGAGTACTTACATAAAAATAAATAATATATATTTACACACTTCGGAAACAAAATTATGTAGTTTTAAATTTTTCAGAAATATAATATCAAACTTGATTCTTACCTGGGAAAATACCTGAAAGACTAGCACCTGTACTCTATTAGTTAGTCTTCTTTGACTGCGCAATAATATTTGAAATATGCTAAAATCCGCAAGCCATATAAATATTAGACATATATTGTGAATGTCACTTCAAGTGCACTGAAAATTGATGCCCAAATGAATATGTAGGACCATCACTACTGCAAGGTCTAGATAAGAGCGTTCTGAAATTTGGTGCGATTTCTCAGGCGAACTTGCCAAAAAATATAATATTTTCGGGGAGTAACTTTATGTTGGTTATGTATGTGTATTTTTGTGATACTTTTATCAGTGCATCAAGCATAATTTACACCTATACATTTCAATAAGTTATCAATGATTTCAAAATAAATTAATGACATTCCTTCCGAATTTTAAAATGAGCGATTCCAGTTTCCGAACACGGCATTCGGATAGACCCCTTTGCGCACACCCAGTTTAGACTATCCTACATATTCGAAGCCCTTAATGCCTATTATGTTGTCATCAAAGTTTTAATTACATTCACAGTATTGTTCTTATAAGTATAAGCTGCAAGCTTGCTCTTAACTTCACTTTGTGTACATTATACAAATATAATTTGCGATTTTTTGTTGAATTACTTGATATTTCTGTCAGGCGAATGTAACATTAGTTTCACGAATCGTGAAAATAAGTTTTCGTTTTGTATTTATAATTTTATTTTACTTCTTTTCTGGACAGAATTTGGTTTACTGTATATTAAATAATTTTATATTGAAATAAAGGATGGTAACTATGAATATTGAAACCTGGCGGCAGAGAAATTGATGAATACGCGATTGGGTCATGCCAGGGGAGTAAACCTCCATAAATATTTTGGATTTCTAATATTCAAAATAATTCGATTATTTCGAATAGACTATGAGGGTCAAATAAAAAAAGAACTTTCAATCACCCTAGCAGTAGGAAAAGCCTTTTATATGATGGAATCAGGTTATGTTAATACAAATAGCGTATAGTTACCCATACATTTCGAGGATTTTCTGGAAAATGTGAGTTTTGAAAATATTCACAGCACAACTCAGCATGAATGTAAAAAAAATTTTTTCACTAATATGCTATTAGAAAAACAAATGTACTGGGCTAATTTTTTTCCAATTCCTTGAATTAACTCAAAAATTCGGACAACGCAAGAGTTGAATCATTTCAGTGATTGATACTCAATTTTGTGTGCTTGGTCGGCTCGAATCCATCATTTTGTGAAATATCTAGAAAACTACATAGAAAAAGAGAGAAATTGAACAGCACAAAGCAGTACAAACCTAGTTTAATTCACAAAAATTCCATTTTCATCATATCCAACAAAATGAGGAACAGTTTTGAACTCAAAAGTAATCCTTGCGTTTGCGTTAAACCCCTATTCCTTCATAATATGTTGATGTATGGTATATCTATGGATGTCATAATTCACATCTTGACTACGAGTATAATAACTCTTTATAGTGTGCAGTTGTCAATGTATTTGATTAAATGTTTTTCAAAAATTAAAAAAAAATATAGGATCATTCAAAAATTATTATGATGAATGATGGGAATTACCCATAAATTATCTTTTATTATAAGCAAATATAAAACTTTATATTAACTCACCATAATTCGGCCTGTATATTATATTCGAGAATCGAAAGCAATCGGTTTTTATTCATGAGTTGGAAAATGAAAGCGAGAAGGGTTGGCCGAGCAAACAGCTTATTTTACAGAGGATTAACTTTCATAATCTGTTGACAGTTTTCCGCGATAAGTTTGTTCGGTTTTCCGAACTCTGTATACTGCGGGAAGTTTTTATCAGGGGAATCGTCTCTTTCCACTTCTCCTCATCTGATTCAAATCTTATCGGATTCGAGGCTTATTTAATGCTACTTCCAATCATAATTTTTATATTTTATTGATTTCCGATTTCATTAGGAATTTTTGAAATGTTCAGGGTGTGCTTTTGCTACTTTAGAATACTGACGTCCCAGATTTTTGGCAATTACATAAATGAGGACGGTTTCCAAATAATCGATGGAGTTGAAGTTTTTTTTTTTTGTATAGCATATATTGAAATATTCAATCTACTTAATAAAAGGATTTAGTATATATGTTTTATGTGCAGACTAATAAAAATTAATTCATATTGATGGATTCTTAGTTATGATTAGACAGTTGGGTTCATTGACCAGGCCTTTTTCAATCATCGTAAGTTGAATGGATCTTCTGTCAGTAAGTCGATCAGTTGGTTGGCATGTCCGTGTGACTAATGATATTTTCTCGAGCGGTTCTTTATTTCTGTACTTGTTACAAAATTTTGGCGGATGCGAAATTCCAACAGTGAAATAGATCACCATGCATAGACGGGAAGGTTTTATCTATCGAATTCACATATGCGAAATTTTATTTACGTCTTAAGGTTAAAAATTCTTATGTTGAACGCTAGCCAGAAACAAAGAGAAGCGAGTATTGAGTTTATCAATCAACGAATTTCATTGGATAATTTTTTCTAATTGTGTTAATTTTTCACAATTATTATAATTTTGGAAGAGATTGCGAAATTTCCGTTTCAAACGGGATATTGAACTCTCGTTCACTCAATCTCTCTGAAGCCGCCAACATCCAAGGTAAATGAAAGACTGAAAAAATTATTGATGATTGTAAAATAGAATTTCATGTTTTCGTAAGCTTTTTATTAGGATTCTGACTAAGGAAGACTAGAATCGAAGAAGGGCAATATCGAAGTGAAACCCCGTAATAATGCATAGGGGACATTTCTCCTCATTTAAGTTAACCTCATACGTCTGCTTGACCATCCCCAAGGAAACGGACACCACCTTTAGAGAAAACTGCACCATTCCTAAAAAATCCGACACTCACGAATATTGGATGAGTATAATATTTCATTTTTTTTCACTTTTTCTCCTTACTTGTGAATCTGATTTATTCATCACAATAACATCTTGTGAATAATTGATTTAAGCCCCCCAGGCACTGTATAAAAATCTAAGAGCCTCTAACACAGTAACGTTGTGTGTTATTTAGATCAAAATATTACTAAATTATTTATCCTGTGTTATCATTTTGATCAGATTCTATATAGTACAGTTATTATGGTGGTTTGAATAATATATTTTCAGTTGTTTTATATTTTTGGAAAACACCTGGCGGCCTCAAGTCATTTCTATTTAAATTTTCTCAAAACTACACCTTTCTTCACTGCAGCGTAGCCGCGAGCTGCGCCCCTGAAAATATTAACTTGTAGATATGTTACCGTATCTGTGAATCAGTTTGAAATTCAGTTTAACATGTAACATGCTGGCATGTAGGACTCTTTAATCCTCATGGAGGGTGTGGTCGGAGAAATACCAAGGCACATTAACCAATGAACGTAGTACTTTATTCAATTTATTCTTTGAATAATTTGGATATTTGATGGCTTAGCGGAACCCCAGAATTGAATGCCGTATGTCCAAGGTGGTTTGATAATCGCTTTGAAAATTAGCGATTTGTTTCGAAGGTTCAATTTCGACTTCCTGCCCAGGAGCCAATACATTTTTCGGAATTTTAGATTAATTTAATCCTTTATAGAATTCATGTATTCAACTGAGATGCTGGTCTAAATGTATGCCGAGATACTTCGCTTCGCTGTCGACTGGTATTTCCATTTCGAATATTTTGACAGAGGGACATGTATTTATCACCTTCGTGAAATTTATTCCATCATGTATCAATACAAGAAGAGCAATCACTCTCAATGAAACTAAAGTCCTCCCGCAATAAGGATGTATTCCTAATCGTACTCCAATAAGTAGAACACGGCATGAAGATCATGCCATACCATTGAACACCACTTCATCTCTGGATAATTCCATATTCAATGAACCAGGTCCACAGAAACATAGAAAAGGCAATTAATCCTAAATGAGCCGAATGGCGGCCACCCAATCAACAAATCTCCCCGAAAAAAACCGTTCCGGTACGCCGTATATGGCCGGCTGGTATGGTATGTTTGAGGTATCACACAAACCCTAATGGCGGGGTTAAACACATCAAGTGGTGCACATTTTTCACTGGAAAAAAGCGGATCCGAGAATAATTCGATTCTGTGGGGCGGACGGCCGTGAAATCAACGGAGGCTGGGGGTAGATGTATCAGTCCGACGGGTGGGGGTGGTGGCTGCATTGACCTCATAGGGAGGCGGCTGATTATCGAGCCTTTTTGGGGTTAATGTTGAATGTTTGGATTAGGGTTCTTCTGGCTGATGATCAAAGGGTTCGACTTGTTTTCGGGATTCGTTGGATTTATCAAACCAATTCGAATATGTAGAGTTCTTTCACTCATTGGAAAACTTTCGGAAGACCATGTATCCGGTTCCAGAAATTTATGATCTTGAAGTTTTGAATTACTTCCTTCACACACCTCATAATTGATTATATGAAGTTTCCAACCAATGCCCATTATAAAGCAAATTATAGAAGAGTTTTTATGCATGTAACGATAAGATTCGACAAAGATGAAACCATGATTGATCCATAAAGTTCGCAAAGAGATTTAACAAAATTTATGAAAACGCTGTGTGATATTAGGAGCTTTCGATCGTTTGTTTTCTATCTGATACTGTCCGAACACATATTTGTTGGTGAATTAATGCAGTTATACTATTATGATCATGTACTAAAATCCATCCGATGAATTGTAACTTGAAAGATCTCGAAATGAAATTCACAAACAAGAATAGTTTTGTCTAGAAGTTCACAATCTCAACATACGAAAATTTAAAATCATCCGCCATTTCATGCGGCCACTGAATCCTCAAATATTTCTACGGAAGGGACCAATGATCTGCTGCCGAACGATTTCTTCCGGTTCGATATGAGAGGGGTGCTGCTAAAAACGTATTCTCCAAGGTTTATTAGGAGAGTTGGACTTCCCGCTTAAGGGTTCTCAGAGCTTCGCAGTGTCGCTGGCGACAGCATCCCAGTCAATCAGATTATGTAAACAATATTTCCACTGACCCAAACCTTTTCAGCCTTTAGTATTTCTGTGATCATGCTTTACTCGTGCATCAGTGAGACCTATTGGATTGCGAAGTTCAGTTGATAAGAAGAAAAACGTCATGTGCCTAATATATACACTTCCATTAATGAGGGAGCAGCTTTAGTGAAAAAAGAAAAAACGACTAATGCACGGACGTAATCGTACGTTTTTGGCGCTCTTGTTCACCCGAACAGAGTACCTATCATTTTGCCCGAATGTCTGTAATTTTGGAATATCGAGCTGAAAATGCTCTCAATCGACTGGGTTCGACTCCCCGATGAAGAATCCGTGGCGAAAGTTGAGTCTGTCCGGCCGGCCGTATCCTCTCTAGCATCCAAAAGAGATAAGCTAGAGTTTTCATATTTTCAGAATAGGTTAATTGTCCAAATATCCCTGTCAAGTTCGTTATTGGGCCAAATCCGTCGGATGGTTCAGTAGTTATAATCATCTGAAATTTTGTTTCCTCAATAACTACTAGAATATCCATCCGGTCAAGTTGATACTTGAAATATTGTTGAGGGAGGCTGCATCAAATTTTGCAGAAATCGTCGCGCTAGAAAATTTTCAAAAAATTATCAAAAAAATTAAGATGTTCCTCGGATTTCAATAAAAATTCGTGAATATATTAAGGTGATCGATATCTTACTCATCCTCAGATTTCATTGTCGTAGCTCTTTTCCATCTAAGGATATGATCATTTTTTTCATTTACTCAAGAGAAAAGAGAAATGACATACGTCCCGATGATTTTCTTTGAACGATGGCCATCACAGATCGATATTCGATTGACAAATGCCTGGCTCATTAATCAGTGTCAGTTGGCGTAATATTAATCAAAATTTTTCATAACGGGAAATCATAGAGAGAGAATTCAATCTCGATGGCTGAAATAATAAACGTTGTCAAAATTCAGAAAAGCACTGACGTCAGTTTTTAGCAAAAGGGAATTGTAGCTCCGAACAAAATTTGAGGAAATTTATGAATAGTTATTTTTAATTTGAGATATAGGTTTGTTCATACATTATGCGTTCATATTTGCATCTCATTGTCCCATAGTACGGTAAAAGACTATTGTTCACCTGATCAAATGCTTATAGATTTTTTATGGTTTGAATATTTACTCGCAAGTAGCTCAACAACACGTCAGTTCTTTCAAAATTTTTTATTAGAATATGCAAAATGAATTCGCCATTTTGAAATAATCGAACGCAACATATCTGTGGTTCATCTTTATATCATAGACGTGGCTGTCTTATTCGAACTATTATATGACGGAATTTGCTTAATCTGACAATTGAGAAAATTTTTTTTATTTATCCGAATCTTTCAACTCTGCAAATTGAAGAGCTGAAAAAATAGCTTGTCAATAAAACAGTGTGTAATTTTTGTTATACAATACCTATATTTATAGATGTAGATGTAGAATCATATTCTTTTGACACAATTTCATGCTCAGATTGCATATCTGTAACAACACATTATTGAATAAAATTTAAATTCAAATTAAACAATGTATACTTTTTCGAGTACAATACATGTATTTATGAGAAAATTCAATGTATTCTGCGAATTTTCTTTCTAAGCATCATCTATCTTAATCGGTAAAATTGTCTTCCTCGATTTCATCCACAGATTGCATTGCAGAATATCTTGTGTGATTATTATATACAGGGTGAGTCTTTGACCACTTCGTTAATTTTAACCATAGGTTCTTGACGTCAAAAGAAACATTTTCTTCCTATAACATTTTTCCAAATTTGGCCCCATTCAGAAGATAGAGGGTGTAGAAATTTCATGAAAAAATTGCATTTTCACCTGTAATATTCAAACGACAATATCAATTGAAATGATCTCTTGTAGAAGGTTTTCGATAACACTCATGCATATTTTGGCATCAATAGATTTATTCCACTTCTTGTGGGTTTCTCACTACTACTCTACAGATTGATTAAATTGCATGAAAAACAAATATCGCTTGAACTAAAGGTCCATATCTCGTACTTCCTGGAATCATTAGTTTTTTTGCATATAAAATCATTCCTCATCTTTTCTCCTAAATTGCACCATTCTTGAGATATTTGAAGTTGAAAGGAATAGAATCGATATAATTTTGTCCAAATTTTCTGATTTTCCCAAATCCAACTCTGTGCTGAACTGATTCAATAATCAGATTTGTTCAATGTTGCCATATTTTATGTCTTTATTAAATATTTCTACAAAAGGTTGGGGAAATCTCTCCAGTCTATGGTTCCACCACTAAACACTATAGATGAAATTAACCACTGAACAATTTTTGTCTTACATTCACCACAAAATCTAAATTGCCATTTGCTGTATTCATTGTTAAAAATTTCTAGCACCTTGTTTAATATTTAATCCAGAATAATATTCCATAATAAATAGAGAAAAAGTTTTCCATCACTCACATAGGCACTTCGGTATATTCTCATGACCGTTGAAATAGGTAAAGTATTTTCTGTCAGGACCTGTTAAATTGAAGACTTGTCTTTATGAGGAGCTGGTTTTTTATAGCTTCAGATTTTCAGGGTTCATCAAATTATATCTATTCTAACATAGGAATGCTGCAAATTGAGCTCATATGAGTTTTAAAAACTTCGAACCCAGTCTCCTAGATTTGTTTCATACCTTTATTATCTTTATTTCATACACCGATTCAACCTTGTTCACAAACTTAGGAGATAGAATTTGACTTAGTTTTAATATTTCTGAATGTTTGTTATGATGCATGGTTAATTAAAATTCAATCAATATTGAAACTGGAAGCTATAAGCTCATAAACAAGAAAGATTAGAATAAAATACATTTTCTGACCATAATCATTTCATACTGAATTGAATAATTTAAAACTATCGATATTATCCTTCCAATTTTTTCCACATTTTTTGAAAGAAGTGACTAGTGCAAACCATCATCTTCAAGCTGATAAAATTATCCTGGAAACGGTCAGCGTGACTTCGTTGAAGTTTAGGACGTCTTCAGCGGTTTGACAATGTATCCAATCTCTGTCCACGATCACATGCGGGACGCCAGTTCGACCGGGCTGGGGCTAACCGGGTACGGTTTACCGCAGCCTCTATCCGACGGAGAAGCTCGCCACATAACCCTTCCAATCTTGCGTGATACCAATGCGTGCGCTTCAAGTCCACAGGCTTGATGGTTTCACTTTGATCGCCCAACTATTATGTTGGGAGTGTCAATGAAATGAGGCAAGAATTCAACGGGTGTCAGTGGAATTCAAGGAATAGGATAGTTGTGCAGAAAGTACAACACAACTTACGATATTTTCTTTTATAGTAGTAGATGTGAGAATGTTTATAGAGCATAATCTTATAAAATATTTGGAGCCCTCTCGAAAAACTAGAAATACTACCGAGGACAATTCTGAAAATCATGTACAATAAAAGAAAAGATTATTCATCAAATCTTATTTATGAGGATGCTAGGGTAAACTTGGAACATAGCTATAGCACTAGAAGTAAATCAAAGGGAAAGTACAGATGACAAAGGCTAAAAAAAGCATTGGAAGACAAACATACCGATATCTTAGTGATAGAGTTTACAACTACTTACCACAGATATATGAGGCAAATAATGCTAATCTACTGAAAAAAATATTCAAGAAATATATACTAGACCTTAATAGAAATTATGTAAATAAATTAATTGGAAATAAGGATTAATAACGGTATACTGAGCGCTCGAGCTTTTCATTGTGAGTTTGGGACAGGTCCTCGATGACACTTTGACATCTATACAGTGAAAATTTGATACCAATAAGAAGAACATGAGTTTCCACGCACAACTTCGGTTTTAGTGGGAAACTCGTGTTTATTCTGGGAAAATTCCGTATTCATTAGGTCACAATTTTATTTTGTACATATTGTTCTTTGAATCCTTTAGATAATATGTTTAAACTTAATTTTGAATAAACTTATATTATTATTATTATTAACAGATCATGCTATTATCATATGATATTTAATGAAATGAGTATTTATATCGAAATTAATGACGAATAAAAATGGCCATCAGGCGATGCTCAAAACTTCAGTGAAATCTGACATTTCATTTAAAATGCCGATGCTACTCTAGAGATGTTGCACGCTTGTTTTAGTTTGTTATAGTAACTCTAATTTCAGAATAACGAGACATGGTCAAAATTGAGTATGTCCGTCCAGGCTGTCCGAATACTGTCTTGTCTTCCGAATGAAATGACATTTTTCAAATTTTCAGAATAGGTTTATTGTCCAAATATCGCGCTCGAGTTCGTTACTGGGCTAAATTGGTTATAACCAATTTAGTAATCAACGTTTATTCTTAGATGAAGTCAAATTTCAATACCTACCTCACGATAGAAGATTAATTTTATTACCGAACCCTAGGAGTGAGAACATTCCATAATTGCCAATTTTTTCATATGAAATAAAATATCACTAATCATTAATAATATTCAATAATAATTGTTGGAATAACTAGAGTGAAAAATGAATGATTATTGTCATTCCATATTGGTCAATAGATTTTATTTTAACGTCTCTATGGTGAGTACATCCTAATATAATAGTGTTTTGTGGTTCCTTGTTGTTTTGATGTTGTGTGCCACTTTTGACATTTGTTGTTGCGTTCAGTAATCTGAATTCATTGGAGATTACATGGAAGGAAAAAGATCATAAAACACATTTTAATCTTTCTTGATTATAAGTTGATTTCTTTCAGTTTCAATATTGATGAAACTCTAATTGGTTTACATGCATCTTAACAAATTTTTATTTGCTGAACTGATAGAAATGTTATAACAAAGTCAAATTGTATTACCTCCTCAGTTTTGAAACGAGGTTGCATCAGTGTATGAAATAAAGATGTGAAAAAACTCCTATAAATTTTCGAATCAAATTTAGGGAACGTATAAGATTTTGAAAATCGTATGAGCTTAATTTGAAGCACTTCTATGTTGAAATATATATAATTTAATGAAGCCTGAAAGTCTGAAGCTATAAAGAAAATAAAAAATATAATATATAATCCACAGCCCTTTCACCTTTAGGTTTTCAGATTTCAAATAAAATTCATTTCAACAAGTAAACGTTGATCTATGTTCTGCCCTGTTAGCTACCAACTCTTTCACTTCTTTTGGATTCTTCATCTCCTCTGTATTTCTTTCATCATTGCCCCATCCCAAGGCTGTCGTGGTTTTCCTCTTTTTGGCTTCTATTCTATTCTCGTCTCCCATACTTTTTAAGCTGTTTCTCATCTTCCATATGCTGTTAGTGTCCCCAACATGCCATCTGACTGTTTTCCACATATGGATAATGCACAGCTGATTTCGGACGTCTTCAATCTTCACGCTGTCCATTTTTGTTATCACCTCTGTTCGCCTCAAATATTCCATCCCCATTGTCTGCAGTTGACTTTGAGTTCTTCCAGTTGGGTTTCATGTTTCGCATCCATATGTCAGAATATGATATGATGAATATTGTCTTGTACACTGACATTTTTGTTTTTATGCTAATTTCGTTCTTCCTCAAGAACTTCCCCTTCAATGCATGATAAAGTTTACCCGCTTTGTCGATTCTACCTTCCATGTCTGTATCTTGTTTTCCATTTCCATCGATTTTCATTCATTTAACAGGTCCTGACCGAAATACATTACCTGTTTCAGCTTTCATCATGAAAATACAGGTATACCGGTATGAAGTGAGCGTCTCGATAAAGAATATTTGTTGTGAACGAGCCTTTATTTTTTTGTTTGTTTGCTATGACATCTATGAAACATATTAAGTATACATCAAGTCATTGAACAGACAACATCATATTTTTTCATCGTGTTAAAAATGTCGAATTTAGAACCAGAAAGTGATGATTTGCGGAAAGCATTAATTTTTTGTTTTTATTCGAAGAAAAGTGCTGCATAGTCGCATCGAATGCTTGTCGAGCCATATGGTGATCATGCTCTATCAGAAGAAACATCCAAAAGATGGTTTCAGAAATTCAGAAATAATGATTTTGATGTGAGAAATGACGAACGTGGAAGACCACCAAAAATGTTTGAAAACGCCGAATTGCTAACGATATTGGATGGAGATGACACTTTGAATCAGAAGGAAATGGTAGAAATGATGAATGTTGCATAAGAATCAATTTATGACTGTTTAAAAGCTATAGAAAAGATCCAAAAGTGTGAAAAATGGGTGCCACATGAATTGAATGAAAGACAAGAAAAAACAATTATTTTTGTCTAATTTTCACTTTATTATAAAGTGAAAATTAGACAAAAATAATATTTTCTTTCAATATTCAAGATGGATTTTCACAAAATGAATGAGTCATCAATTCATTCTATTGAATGAAAGACAGATGGAAAACCGAAAAAACACTTGTGAAACTTTGCTTCAAAGACACGAAAGAAAATCGGTTTATTACTGACGATGAAAAATGGATTTATTTCAAGAATCCTCAATGGAAATAATCATGGGTTAATCCGGGACAACCATCAACATCGACCGCAAAACAAGATCAATTCGGCAAGAAGACAATGCTATGTGTTTGGTGAGACCAGAAATGTGTGGTGTACCACCAGCGCCAAAAACCAGGTGAAACCGTTACTACTGATCGCTACCGATAACAGGATACAATCGAAACACTTGGCTGGAAACTGCTATCCCACCCGCTGTACTCACCAGATTTGGCTCCTTCCGACTACCATTTGTTTTCATCGATGGTACACGCATTCGCTGAGCAGCACTTTGATTCCTACGAGGAGGTCGAAAATTGGGTGTCTGGTTGGTTTGCTTTAAAAGACGAACAATTTTTTGTTGTGGTATCCATAAATTGCCAAGAATGTGGAAAACAACAACTTTGAATGAAAAATGTTTTTTACTTTCCCATTTATAATTAGTGTTTTATTTTCTCAGAAAAAAACGGTCATTTCATACCGGTATACCTGATATACCTACGTACCTATGTGAGTGATGGAAATCATTTTCTTTATTTATTATGGAATATTCTATTCTATTCTATTCTATCTATCTATTCTATTTCATTCTATTACTCTGGGATGAATATTAAAAAACGTGCTAGGCATCATCAATAATGAATACAAGAACTCACATTTTAGATTTTGTGGTGAATATAAGCCAAAAATTGTTCACTGGTGAATTTCATGTATAGTGTTTAGTGTTGGAAACCATGGATTCAGGAGAATTCCTCTACCTCTCGTAGAAATAATATTTTATTCTGGAAGACATAAAGTATGGCAACATTGAACACATCTTGTTGAGAACATATTTTCAACAAGGTTCAAATTTTAAATTTGTACCCGTTCTAGAATTGAGTGCTGTCTTATGCGCCTGCGTTGCGCGCCAATGTGCGTGCCCAAGCGCTCTTTCTCTCCATTTTCAGTTAATTCTATAATAAAAAGCTGTACAGAGTACTACTTTGTCGAGAGCATAATAATCTAATTTAATATTAGATATAAAACAGAATTGGGCTCTGCCATTTAGGCATCTCAAATAATTTAAATTAGTTGTTGAAAAAAAATACAGTTCACTACTTTTATTTTTTCTTTTATGTTGTAATCAACACATCTGATTATTGGGCTCATTCAGCACAGAATTAGATTTGGGGAAATCAGAAAATTTTGACAACATTTTTTTTGATATAATTTCTTTCAACATCGAATATCTAAAAAATGAAATGAAACTATTCTAGGAAGTACAAGATTTAGTTGGAGTGATATTTATTTTCATACAATTCAGTCAATCCATAGAGGAATAGTGAGAGAACCAGGGGAAACGGAATAAATTGATGCCAAAATATGCCTTACTGTCATCAAAAACCTTCTACAAAAAAACATTTTAATTGATCTTGTCCTTTGTACAATACATTGGATAATGCAATTATTTTAATGAAATTTCAACACCCTATATCTTCTGAACGTAGCAAACTTTGGAAAGTTTCTTAGTAAGAAAATATCCTTTTCTACTTCAAATCTCTATGGTTAAAATTAACGCAGTGGACCAAGAGTCACCCTGTGTAAGGTATATCAAAGATCAAGTGTGGCACAAATTGTTTCCTATGGAGTACATATACTTACCGTTGGTTGGTTATTCAGAATAGGGAATCTGAACTCCGAACAAAAATGAGGGAAAACTGAGAGTGATTATTTACAATTTGAGATACAGGTTGATTGATTCATTATGACGTTGCACTATTCCATAATCCAGAGAAAATCTCTAGAACGTCAGTACTTTTCTGGATCTTGTTTCATAACAATTAGGGAAGAACTGGCGAAACTGAGGAGGAAATCAGGGAGATTGGATCGAACACGACAGGAAGATAACTATATTGTGAAGAGAGGGTCAGTAAGGTTGAGGGTGAGATACACAAAATTAAACAAAACTCTATTAAGAACAATATTATAGTAACCGGATTAGTTCTAGACAGCGCAGACCTGGTAGGTTCCGTGATTGCTCAACTGAATTCTCTCCTGAATATAAACTTGGTTGAGTTTGAAGTAAACAATATATTCAGTCTCAATAAGAGAAAATCAATGATAAAAATTGAATTCTTATCTTACCTGGCCAAATCAAAAGTGGTTAAAAATAGGTCGAAACTAAGAGGTACCAGAGTCTATATCAACGAAGACCTATGCGAGGAAGATCGCGAAAATTTCAAGTTGCTGAGACAAAAATTGGCCGAGGCAAAAAATAATAAGCATAAAGCATTTATACGATCTAAATGCCTGTACGTCAACGGTGAAGAATACACCATAGAACAGCTTAAACGCATGGAAGACTCAGGTCAGTGTCCAAATATATTTAAGTACACAACAGAGGAATCCAATTCCTCAGATGAAAAAACCCCGGAATCGGTAGCTGTACCTGAGAGTCCAACCCACATATCGTCGCACGAACCAACGTTTTCCAAGCACGAATATTTGCAAGAAGGTGAAAACCCCAGGATAGCCGAGGTGATTTCAACACCAAATCTGGTACCGAACAAAATTAAGGACTTTGAGGAGCTGGGGAAAACGAGATCACGTTTTCCGGAGTATTCGGGGATAGCAAGAAAAACTCGGAGAGCGGGAAACACGGGAACCAGGAGCAAGAAGGGTGGTTAATACAGCACTGAGTTGAAGTTTTTCTAAAGTTTTTGTTTTTTTTTTTGTGTTGTCCGTTGCTGCCACCGGGAAAAATCGAAAATTTTCTATTCGATGATATTGTTGATTTGAAATTATTGCGTTGTAGGTTATTTTTTTATTTTACATTTTTTCGATATGGATCAGTTTCTGAGGGATTTCCATGAGATAACGCATAAAACTGAATATTTGGAACACGTTGGGGATTTGAATAATTGTGAAGGTGAAAGAGATAATTTCAAGATATTGCATAATAATATACGGAGTGTGGAAAAAAATTTGGATGAGTTGAAGCTATTACTTGGGGAATATTCCGGAAGTTTTCAGATGATAGTTTTGACCGAAACTTTCAGAGTTCCTGACTTGGAACTGTTTAAGATAGCTGGGTTCACTTGTGTGTATAGCGATGGAAACTACAATAAGAATGACGGCGTTATTGTTTATGTCAGAGAAGACATTCCATACAATCATAAAATAATACCCGTTGGAGGACAAAATGTTGTGGAATTGGATATTAAACTACCAAGGCAGACACTGAAGGTAACTGCGATGTATCGTTCACCGAAGGTGTGTATTCGGGAATTCAACGAGGGGTTACTCAGATACATTGGAGCGACCAAGTCATGTGATTACCATGTAATTGTCGGTGATATCAACATCAATATATTGGAGAGTGATGAAAACATTGATGAATATATGAACATTTTGAGTTCTCATGGATTCAAATCCTATATAAACGATGTTACTAGGCCCTCTAGTGGTAGTTGTTTGGATCACTTCTTCCTGAAATTGGATCATCCTGTGATAGATCAGAATAAGGGATACATTATTCGTACGGATACAACTGATCATTATACAACTTTATTATTGCTTGATGTTAAAAGTACTCGAAAAAAAAGATCCAAAGGATTCAAGACTTACATAAATTATCAAGAATTGAAGAATGATCTGAATCAGGTCAACTGGAACGAGCTTATCAGAGGGAAGGATGTGAATTTTTTTGCAGAAGAATTGGTTGATATAATAATAATAATAATAATAATAAATATCTTTATTTCAGAGTATGTTACAACATTAAATGAAACAGTGTCAAAGAACAAAATATTTGATAACTTCTATAATTCCATCTCAAATTCACTTTCAAAATACTCAGTTAATGAGTATGGTTCCAACTCAATTAATATTTCCTTAATTTTTCTTTTGAACAACACAAGACTTGTTATCATTTTAATTCTATTTGGCAATTTATTATAAATTCTGATACAGTTGTAAGACGGATGTTTTTCACTCAAACTCAATCTGTGTCTTGGATAGTGTATATCAAGGGTTCTTGTAGGGTAATTATGAACTGTGGTATGTTGTAACATTATATTTTTGTTTTTAAAGAGAAATACCAAACACTCAAATAGATAAATACCATAAACGGTTAAAATTTTATTTCTTCTGAATGTTCCCCTGCATGACTCCAAAAATTTCAACCCAAACATCAGTCTTACAATTCTTTTTTGTATAACAAATATCTCACTTACTCTCATACTTATTCCCAGAATATAATGCCATATCTCAATAGAGATTCAAGATTTGCAAAATACACAACTTTTAGACACGGTTGACTTAGATAGTTTCTAAGAGATCTAATACCATACCCTATTGAACTTAATTTCATTGAGAGACTTTCTATGTGACTAGTCCATTTCAGAAACTGATCAATATAAATTCCTAAAAATTTTGTTGACTCTTCTAGTTTTATATCGCTATTGTTCAACCTAATGTATTCTATCTCATTTCTTACTTTATTTGTACTGAACATTACTGCAGTTGTTTTTTTTTTTTATTTAAGATAAGTTTATTATTGGTAAACCAAGATTTTATTTGTTCAAAAGAATCTTGTGCATTAATTTCTAGTTGTTCTGAGTCACTGGCACTAATTAAAACATTTGCATCATCCGAGAAACCAGTTATCAATCTAGGTATTGCAGAGTACAAGTCATTTATGAAAATAATAAACAGAATCGGCCCTAACACGCTACCCTGGGGGATTCCAAATTTCGATTCTAATACTTCTGATTTTATTTCTTTTCCTTCTTTCAAAATACTAACTCTCTGTTGTCGTTTTGTCAGATATGATTGAAACCACTTTCCTGATTTCTCTCTAATACCCATACACTCTAATTTTCTCAATAGAAGCTCCCTAACCAAACAATCATAGGCACTTGATTGATCCAAAAATAATCCTAGAGCTAGTTCATTTTTTTCAAGTAATTTAAGGATTTCTTCAGTAAACTGGTATATTGCAGATTGAGTGGACTTTCCCTTCAGGTAGGCATGCTGAGAATTACTCATTATGTTACATTCTTCAATAAAGTTCAATAATCTTGTGCTCATAGCTTGTTCAAGTATTTTAGAAAAGGACGACAACAAACTGATCGGTCTATAGTTTTCCATAGCCGATACTTCCCCTTTTTAAAAATAGGTCTTGAGTGACATTTTCAACTGATCTGGAAATACACCATACTTGAAAGAGTTATTAATGATAAAAGAGAGAATATGTTTGATCTCGTCACCACAGACTCTAACCAAACCGGAGGGTACACCATCCTCTCCACTTGTGAATTTATTCTTAATTTTGTTTATTATTTCTCCTATTTCTTCTGGCGTAGTTGGTTCTAAATGAAATGTTTTACTGTTGGTTGGAATATTGTGGGATGACGGTGCACCAACCAGATCACCCAGTAATCTAGGTATCTTCTCTACAAGAAACATGTTATATTCATTCACCCTTGCTATTGCATCACTACCAAAAAAAGTTTTCACGACTATCTCTATACTTATTACCATTATCACCCCTTATCTCCCTACAAATTGACCACATCGTTTGGTTTTTATTTTCAGACTGCATGATTTTTCATTATAACAATTACCCTCGCTTTACATAACAACCTTTGGTATCTTTGTTTTTCCTCATTATATTGATCTTTGAAAGCCCTATCCCTGGTTTTTATGTTAAAAGTATATCTAATTTTTTTACTCTCTTTTACTTCTTGTGTGTCATAATATTTTTGTGATCTTCGTTTATCTATGATACGTTTTAAAGGAAAACATTCCTCAAAAATGAGCATAAATGTTTGCATAAAAATTTTCCGTTGACCATCTACATCACTATCATCAACAGCAAAAACTCGTTCCCAGTCCTGATCACCCAATGACATTTTAAATTGTTCTTTCGCAGTATCATTGAATTGTCTCCCAGACACTGATTCTTTTTATTGCATGTTCTTAATTTAATTGAAATTTTCTGTCCTGTATGATCCGAAATATTTGTTGTTAGAACTTCTGCTTTCAGCAGATGTATATTAGTGAATATATTGTCTATACAAGTTTTTGTATTCTGAGTTATTCTAGTTGGTTCATTTATAGAAGGTTCAAGTTGAAATGACCTCATCAGTGTCAAAAATTCAATTCTATGCTTACTGCTTTTATCTAATAAATCAATATTAAAGTCACCTGCAACTATCACAGTTTTGTTTTCCACAAAACTACACTTAAGGCCCTCTCCAATTGTTGTAGAAAAACATCCATAATAGCATCATTACCACTTGGCCTGTACACCGATAACACTACAACACTGTCTCCGTCAATAGCACCTTCAGCTGCTGCACATTCAAATTGTCCTATTATTGATAGCTCTTCTATTTGTCTTCTTCTTTTACTTCTAATAGTTGGATGGATGTATATACCAGCTCCTCCATGCCTGCCCTGTTCTCGACATATACTTGAGACCAATCTTAAATTACCCAGTTTTCACTCATTTCCATTGTTGACATCCAGTGCTCAGTGACGCAAAGGATTTTACAATCCCTATGATTGTTGAGAAAATGCTGTACCACATCTATATTGTTTCCCATTGACTGTAGGTTATGATGTATTATACTATAGGTAGCTAATTTTTGACTAGTAGGTTTATTTACACATATATCAACTTGTTTAATTTTATTTTCCTTTGCTTTACTACCTATAAAAAACTACCACCTGGTTTGTTTTTTCATAGACCTGGAAGTTGAAACGTTTTATGCCTACGTTCTCAGGCCAGAATTCAGTTTTATATAGTTCATCCTTCTTGCTAAATGGCACCTTTACTAAAAACTTTTTCTGTCTGCCCTTTTCCTTTCAAATTCCAGTTCCTTTACTTCCACTATCTCTTCCTTGAAACCAGGTTTTTGTCTTATGTATTCCGTAATGATGTTTTCCGTTACATGGTTTTTCACTCTGTTTACAAAGAACCAGGCTTTTCTCTCTTGTCCTGTAAATTTATTTTCGTCATTAGTCGTATTTTCCTCAGCTTTACCAGTTCCTAACCTTGTAAACCCAAATCTTCGTGATCGCCTATTGCTTTTGACTTGCCATTCTTCATTCTTAGAGGATTGTATTTCCGCTGTTACTGTACTATTTGTATTCATTTTTGAACTATTATGCCCCGTAGTAGACAAAGAATTGTTCAAATTTATCACTTCTGTCATTTTCTTCGCTTGCTCCATTTGCATGTTTTGATAGAGATTCTTTGTTACCGCTTTCGAATAGTTCCGATGTACGTCACGATCATTCGTTGCGGCATCTCCTACTTCATTTCTCTTCCCTACTTCTCTTGCAGTTTCCAATGTACGATTACTACAATTAATAATCTCATCATCTGGTATGCGGTTTTTTGCCATGTTTATGCTTGATATCTGTTTTTCTAATTTGTCGATTTTCATGTCCTTGAATGCAATATCATCTTCTAGTTTGGATAATTTCTCGTGTAATAATTCCTTATTTTCGAATAGTAGTTTATTGGTTTCTTCCAACTTTTTTATTATGTTAATTAACAGATCTACCCTATTGGACTCACTATTTATTGATAGCCACTTCTGGTATAGATCGCCAACTAGAGCTGTTGAATTGGGTTCGTTTTCTAATAACCCTTCAATTTCTTCTTTTTCGCAGCAAATTATTGATGTTTCATTTAATATTTTGACGCCTTTTTGACGTTGTGCACATGATCGATGATAACTGCTGAAGCACTTTTCACATTTTACTGGTTTCACTACATTTTTTCGACAATACTTGCAGAGCGCATCGGTCGCGTCTTGTTCGCTTCCCGACATTTTGTTTAATTGGGCGATGCACGGAAAAACATTCCACGAAAATAAAACTGTCATATAGAAAATCAGGTAGGGAAAAGTGGGTCACTAATGGTCTTCTGAAGGCTATAACCAGGAAAAATGACTTATACAAGGAATTGATGAAGGAACAGTCCAATACAGATTTGAGGCTTCAATACTCAAGATATCGCAATGTTCTGCAGAAGCTGATCATTAAGGCGAAAAAAAATTATATAGAGAACAAAATCATGAATAAAACTACTAAGGCCAATTCGTTATGGGCATGCGTGGATGAACTGTGTGGCAGATCAAGGACTAAGAGAGAAATTGAAGAGATCAGGAACTCATCAGGACAAGTACTGACAGCAAAAAAAGATATAGTGGAGGAATTCGGTGAGTATTTCAGTAAAATTGGAAAAAACCTGGCTGATAAAGTGAAAGAAGTTCATATACAGGAAGAAGGAGAAGTTTATTCTGATAATACATTATTTCTGTTTCCAACTTGTAAAAGAGAGATAAAACTTGTGATAAATCAGTTGAAGAACGATGGTGCTCCCGGGGAGGACGGTGTCAAAGGTGAACTGCTGAAGAACATTCAAGATGAAGTATCAGAACCTCTTGTGCTTTTGGTCAACAAGTGTTTTCAGACTGGACAGTTCCCGCAAGTTCTCAAAATAGGTATAATCAAGCCCTTCTTTAAATCAGGAAGTGAAAGCGATCTATCAAACTACCGACCGATTTGTCTTACATCAAATGTAGCAAAAATTATAGAGAAAATATTGAAAAATCGTATTGTTGATTTTCTAGAAAAAAAGAGAATTATATCAGATAGCCAATACGGTTTCAGAGAGGGCAAGTCAGCGGAAGATGCTATTGGAAGACTTACGAAAACTATATACAATTGGTTGGATAGTGGCAGGGTAGGTCTTTGTGTTTTTATTGATCTTGCAAAGGCCTTTGATACCGTCTCCCATGAAAAACTTCTCCGTAAACTTCATCTTATTGGTTTTAGAGGGAACGCATATGAACTTATTAGAAGTTATTTATTAGACAGAACACAATATGTCAAATTAAATGGCCATAATAGTGAGAAGAGGACGACTCAATACGGAATACCTCAGGGAACGGTATTGGGGCCAATACTGTTTATAATTTATGTCAACAATCTGCTGCTAATGAAGAAAAGAGGTGAAGTTATAAGCTTTGCAGACGATACTGCAGTGTTATATGAAGCAGAAAATTGGGAGGAATTGAAGAAAGAGGCCGAAAGGGATCTACTTAAGATAAAAAATTGGTTTCAATACAATAAGTTGACCATAAATACGGAAAAGACCAAGTACTTGCCATTCTCTTCTTATCGTTCAGGACTTCCAGATATGGGTAATATTGAAGTCGATCAGGATACTTCAATCCCTGAAGCCGAAAATGTAAAATATTTGGGAGTTACAATAGACCGACAACTCAAATGGGACAAACATATCGAGAACTTGACGAAAAAGCTTAGATACTTACTGCCTAGATTTAGATACCTCAGAAAATATTTGAAGACTGTGAACTTGAGGCAGATTTACTTCGCCTTGTGTCAATCCCAAATGAAGTATGGAATAATCGCCTGGGGAGGAGCATATGAGACACATATGAAGAAAATTGAGGTTATCCAGAAGTGGATATTGCGGATCATCTACAGAAAACCACTTCTTTTTCCATCAGATGAATTGTATAATATGTCAAGGATTATGGATCCCCATCAGCTGTTTGCCCTAGAAATGCTTCTCCTAATAAGATCAGGGAAACTGTATGTATCAGGAACACAACATG
The DNA here is from genome assembly GCA_030674115.1 of Micraspis discolor. Classification (NCBI taxonomy): domain Eukaryota; kingdom Metazoa; phylum Arthropoda; class Insecta; order Coleoptera; family Coccinellidae; genus Micraspis; species Micraspis discolor. The sequence goes on along the minus strand of JARTUT010001755.1, from coordinate 52,834 downwards.
ATTATGAGACGAGAAACAAGTTAAATCAGCTTATAGTTCCCAGAGCGGAAAAACGAATAGGGCAAAGAGCATTTGCGTACCTAGGACCCCGTCTACTATCAAGCACTCAAAGGAAGTGAAGAAGTGGATATTTGAAAAGGGAAGAGGCTTCTTTCATAAATTCATTAATCAACAATGAAGCCGCCAGGCAGTGGACACAAAGGAGGAAATTACATTCACCCACCAAAAGCAGATATCTCTGGATGTTTTCATGAATTATCCATGCATTATAAGGACACTATTGTTTAAATTGGTTAAAATAATTTATTCCATGTTATTGTGTGTTGTTCATTTGTTGTTGTTCCATATAGTTATGATGTGTTTATGGTTGAGACATTTATCACGTACAGGCTCACGCCTCTGTGAGGGATGTTTATCCTGTAGAATTTCAGAATAAACTATTATTATTATTATTATTATTAATGAAGAATATGTTTTTTAGGTCAAAGTGTAATTCTTCTTCGAATAAGGTGTTTACATCTGATATAATATTAACAGAATTACAGTGACAACTGAATCCAATAATGACCTATCCGTGTTATAATTCATCAGAAATAGTAGCATCTTGAGACATTTTCGCCAGATTTACCGATCTGGACGTCGACTAAATACTTTAACCTAACAGGGGCTTACCACACCTCTAGTAGAGCCACCGCGTACCTGTCGCGGTCTTGCCTACAGTCCATTTCCACAACCCTTGAGCTCGTCGCGTGAGCCAGAAACACCATAACACGACGCGTCTGCGGTATACACACTCCTTTCCTATAAAAGAACGACACGAAAGTGACAGGTTGATTAACGGTATGTATCGCGGGATATCCCAAACAGGTGTCGTTTTTGACAGACAGTGGCACGCCAAGTTGCCATACCCGCGGTTTTTGCGTGAGTTCGTTTGATTTATTATACTGAGGGTATATATACAAAGATAAGCCATATTCGAGGAGATACTGTTCGGAAAATATCCTGTCAACTTAATATTTCCCCAATGAACGTTCCTCAACGCAATGTGTGAATTCTTTACTATTCAGATAAAGACAATATATTGGCAACGTTGACCGGGTACTTAGCTGTTTCCAAGCTCAATAAATCTCATTCGTTTCATACAGGGTGAGTCTTTGACCAATGAATGTTTTTTTCTTGAAGTGAAAATAAACACTTTTTTCCTCTACAGCGCTATCCAATTCTGAGCCATTGCAGAGTTATAAGCGTTTGAGGGATTCAAATTGGGCTAATCCACCACTGGATTCCTTTCGAGATGACACAAAAAATTAAGCCTTTGCTTTATTATAGCGCATTAAATTGCAGAGACATACTTGTTTATGCACCCTGTTTCTGTTCAAGGCCACAAAATGTAATATTTATGATACGAAATTCTAAAGTCTTTTTCCGGACCTACTCTGAAATAGTGTGATACCAAAACAACCGCCACGATGGATGGAAGTATAACTACTCAAAGTTTTTTTGTTGTTGGAGGTACTTAATTCCTACTCAAAAATAGGCATACCAATTCTATCGTGAACCTTTAAGAATATCCTTCTTCCAGTCACCTACGTTTTGTACTTTGAAAAAATTCATATATTCTAGTCCAATTTACAACTATTCTAAATTGAAAATAACCCAACTAACAGTGAACCTTTCGTTTAATTTCAGTCACAATCCTGTTTTACTCAAACTGTACTACTTCCTAATATAATCACTTGAATGGATATGACAACATAATTCTGAAAATTGATGGAGCGATAAACAGTGCCTTTCATCATCAAACTGGAATTTCGGATAGGCAAAAACTTATCTTTTGAAATATCTTATATATTCGAATTCAAATTTCATAAAAGCGATGATTCTTCGGAATCGAATTTTCTGAAACTTCTATCGAGCGGTACATGACGCTTTTTCTTCTTCTTCTTCTTCTTTATCTCAATACTATGGCTCGCTCGCTGGCAGCCCCCAGGCAGAGGATACCTAGTACCCTTGGAATCAATCAGTCCGGCTTCCAGGGCTGCAGAAGTCTAGAACGAATCTATACCGGGCTGAGGTTATAAAATTCTGTTGTGAGATTCCTTTATTACTACCGATTCGTAATAGAACACAGGTCGATTTGTAGCCCAACCCCGTGGAGAACACAGGAAGGGGCAAACAAGAGGTCAGATCTGAAAGGACAATATAAGGAGATTATAATGCTGAACTTTCGTTACAAACAAACTAGCACTACGATCTGAAAGCTAAACATGCAAGTTCGAATTTTTGAGAAAATCTAATAATAAGCTCGTTACTTCTTCTCTTGGGGAGAAGATGGCCTCGTAAATGTTAAGAGGCAGATGCAGCTTTAGAGCAGAGAGTCTGCTGTATAAAAGATCAACATTACATCTGTTGCCCTCACAGGAGAGAAACAGATGCACTAAATTGCCCAATTCTCCACAGCTGCATAAGGAGGAATTTATGACTCCTATTCTAGCCAAATGTTCTGGGATAGAACAGTGACCAGATCTTAAACGGGATAAGGTTGTTATTGATTTCCTGTTGGCGGAAAATTTACGGAACCAAGTGCCAGCCCTGTACTTGCTAGGTCTGACGAAAGACGAATAGATTTTACCCTTTGAAGAGCCTATGCTGATAAACTCATTATCCCACTCCTTCCATATCCCAGAAAGGAAAGAGGGCCAGAGGTCGCTTGGGTCGCCACTTAAACTTGATCTTCCCGTCAATTCTCTGCCGCGATTAGCCAGCCTGTCAGCGATATCGTTGTGGGTGATGTTAGAATGACTTGGCACCCAGAGAAGAGCAACCTTGAGGCCCTATCTAGCAAGATGACTGTGCTTATGGTATATATGTCCGAGTTGGAATTGAAGGAACCGCTATCCAGTCTATTGATGACCCCCAAGGAGTCTGATATTATTACTGATTTGGGGATCCTCCTTTCCAAAATCCAATTGATAGACCTGTTGATGGCAAACATCTCAGCAGAAAAAACCGATCAATGGTCGGGAAGCTTACCGCAGATCCTCACGGCAAGAGACGGGATCCACACAGCATATCCCACAGAGTCTGGGGTGCAAGATTTAGAAGCGTCAGTGTATACATCCGTAAAGCCTGGGAATTTTTCAGAGATGAGGTCGTTGAACTTCTGGAGATTCGATACAGAACCTTTGAGGAGGCCAGAATTGAGGGTATACACCCTTTCTGGCCTGATCCGATGGTCTGTCAAAAAGTATGGCAGACAAGGTGCCTGCCATATATGACCTGACCTAACTCTCAATATTTTAAGAGCTTGGATGTAACCTGGTATTGAGTTATTATACCAGAGCCTGTCCAGGCCACTTGGATTTTGTAGCACCCCTATGAGTGGGTGTGAGATCAGCCGAAAGAGCTTTGAGATGAACTTTTAAGAGAGCCACAAACGTCTATATTTGAGAGGAAGTTCACCGCTTTCTGCTAGAAGAACTGATGTAGGAGTTGACCTCATGAGTCCTAGGGATGTCCTTATCGCTGCGTATTGCACTCTGTCCAGTCTAGAAAGCGACGCCTTAGAGCACCTTCCATAGAGGATGCCTCCGAAGTCCAGGTAAGGACGAATGAGACCCTTATATATCATGAGGAGAGTGGTGGGATGTGAGCCCCATGATGGTCTGCACAGACTCTGGATTATTCTATACTGAGACATGGCCCTGGAGCACATAAGAGTGATATGTGAATCCCACTTGAGTTTGTGATGGAAGGTTACACCCAGGTATTTGACCTGTTGTTTCCATTGAATGATTTGTGACTCCAACGCTATGTTGGAATGGGAAGGAGGTTGAAAATGTTTGGTGAAGACCATCGCCGAAGACTTCCGTGCATTGACTTTCAAGCACCGACCCTCGAGCCATTGACACAATCTGTCAAGGTTGGAATTTAAACATTGGATTATTGACTCCAAATCACCGCCAGAACATAACATAGCAAAGTCATCAGCATACCTGAACATCACGATATTCGAATCCAACAAGTCAGGAGGGTAGTCAGTGTACAGGTTGAACAGGGGAGCACTTAAGACAGATCCCTGGGACAGGCCAGAGAAAACGCTCTCGACAAATTCAGAGCCAGATCCGCTTCGAATCAAAACCCTACGACCACAGAATAGATGATAAATTAAATTAGCTATATTCTGAGCAATTCCACACTCTAACATGTCTGTCCACAAGATGTTCAAATCGACGCTGTCGTAAGCACTCGAAATGTCCAGAAATACGCCCACAGAAAAGTGTCCTCTTCTGAAGGCTGAGTAAACATGGGCCGTGAGAAGGGTGTGACAGTCCGTTATAGATCTGCCCCTACGGAAACCAAAGCATGACGGACCAACACGCTCTTCGATCTTTTTCGATTCTCTCCTTTAGAATCCTTTCCAAGATTTTGGTGACGCAGGGGGAAACGGAGATGGGGCGATAACTCGTGCTAGCTTCGACAGGTAGGCCTTTTTTCAATAATGGAATGATGTAAGATGTTTTCATATTCAGAGGCGGAACTGCTCCCTTGAGAAGTTCATTGAACAACCCCAGCAAAAGAATCTTGGTTGAAAGAGGGAGATGAAACAAGATGGTATAATCAATACCATCCAAACCCGGGAGGAATTAGTTCTCTTTTTAAGGGCAAAAAGGAGCTCCTGTAAGGAAAGGTCTTCCACAGGGGTCAAGTAATGCAAAGCGAGAGGACTATGCAACATGGGGGGCAATTTGTTCAGAATCTCTTGACAGCACTGATCCGACACTGGTTGAACTCTATTCTGAGCGACTTGACCAGAGAACCTTTTAACAACACTCCAGAAGCGGTTTGAATCTTCTATGGAAAGATTTTCGCAGAAATCCCTGAATGATTTCCTTTTTTCCTTTTAATAAGTGCTCTTGTTTTCGCTGTTTGATTTTTGAATCTAATGAAATTCTCTAATGTGGGGAACGATTGTATTTAGATAGGAGAGTTCTCCTGCATTCAACCGCCTCAGAAACCTCATCATCCCACCAGTGAACGGAATATTTCTCACTATGTCGAGAATTAAACTTCGGAAGAGAAGCTTCCGCCGCAGCCTTGACGTTTTCGATGAACTCGTCTATGTCATTCACCTGGTTAGACCTGAATCTTTCAATGGTTTGTTCTGTAAACCTGCGCCAATTCGCGTTCTTTGTTCTGAACTTACGGAGAGAAGTTCTGATAGAGAAAGGAGAAACCGCGCCAGCATTCAGTTTAATCAAGATGGGAAAATGATCACTTGTTCCAATGTCCCGACCCACTGACCATGAACAACGAACCAACAGATCCCCCGTGCAGATGGACAAATCAGGAGCGCTTGGTGGGGAGCCAGGGGGGACAATTCTAGTGGGAGAACCATCATTGAGAAGGCCAAACCCGCTGTCTCTCAAGAATGATTGAACTACAGTACCGTTGTGATTCAGACGTCCGGAACCCCAATGGGGGTTCTGAGCATTAAAATCACCCATAAGTAAGCTGTTACGATCGGCGAATGAAACCAGCTGATCAAGTACAGAAGCAGTCAAACGTACGTCAGGTGGGACATAAACATTGAAGAAACTATATCCAGCGCAACGAATACCGGAGAGTTGCAATCTGTTAGGTAGAGTTACAGATTGTAAATTTATTGAGTCGTAAACCAGTGAATTACGGATAGCAAAGGCTAATCCTCCGTAACCATCACTCCTGTCATCCCTTAACAAAGAGTATCCAGACAAGGATACGTTAATATAGGAGCTTAAAAATGTCTCGTTCAGTGCTATGATGTCCGGGTTAAAGTCTTTTATTAGAATCTTCAGGTCGTTAAAGTTAGTGACAAATGATCTGATGTTCCACTGGAGAATCTTAATTTCCATAAAGAAAGAAAAAAAATCACAACAAAAACAAAGATGTAAGTTGGAAACACAATATGGACCTGAGGAATGATAAGTACTTACTAATCTGTAACGTAACTAATTATAAGTTAGAGGACGACCCATATTTCAGGTAGTCCTCATTGTAAGTTATTCTTTGTCTATTAAAGTATGAGTTTTCATCGATTGATAACTGGTCGTTTATGCTAGTGATATAGGAGCTAGCCTGAGAGGTAGGTTGAGTTAGAGAGAAGTCATTTGATATATTTGGAATGGGTGTAGGCAATTTGTTTGAGACTATCTCCTGAGGAATGGAAGGGGTAACTTCCATAGGCTGGGAGAAACTGTCAAATAAGCAAGCGTTGTGTGCTACCTTGTCGTAACCTGTCTGGGGTATCGCCCTCCTTTTAGGGCGCTGTCTACTGGGAGAAGATGAATTGGATTTTAATACAGGAGATTTTGAACGAGAAGTAGCGTTTGCATAAGTGAGATCTCGTTGAATGGAGGAGACGGAGTCCTTTGAAATAACTTTTTTTTGCAAAGAGGGAAACTCTGCTGGGGAGGGGGTGGTCTGTCTCTTACAAGCTTTATCTGCTTCATAGAGGGAGACATTATACAGTGCCATAATCTCTCTCATTTTGGTTTGTCGCAAATATTCAGGGCAACATTTGTCTGTAGCTACGTGACCTTGGAGGCAAAATATGCATTTAGGGTCTGAGTCGCATGGATTTTCGTCGTCGTGGTAAGAACCACATTTGTAACATCTGAACTTTCCTCTGCATAGATTTCTCACATGGCCGTAACGCAAGCATTTATTACATTGAACTACCGGAGGGATATACAGTTCTACGGGTAATCTAATAGAGTATAGTTCAAAGTTTTTTGGGAGACTGGTGCCCTCGAAGGTGAGAACGCAAGTGTTGGTTCTGACAAATACATTTCCACTCTCAGTTACCTTTCTTCTGTTAAATCTACGAACTCTTATGACCCTGACACTCGGATCTAGTCCTCTACCTAAACTTATGATTTCATCATCAGATATGTCCTGACCAACATCACGTACAATACCCATTACGGTCACAAACCTACCGGGGATATAAACATCATATTCAACTGGATTGAAATCATTATATTTCACAAAGCAATTAGCCTGCTCTGCTGACGCAAATTTTACTCCTACTCTTTTCAACCCTTTCCGATTGATATTAAGAATTTTATAATCATTGTATTTTGAATTATTGAAGATAATTTTACCTATATTGAGAGGGTTGAGATCTCTGATTTCACCGCTGGAACTTTCAATAACAACCTCAAAAGGGCCCTTATCTCTACTAGAATAAAAGCAATGTGTCTTTCTTATTTTAGAACTGCCTTCACTTATTTTAGCTAGAATATGATTTATTTTATCAACTATCGAAGTTTCATCATGTTTAAGTGCTTCGGACTTAATAACTGACAGTTCCTCTTTTAATAAACCCACATTGATAGAGTTCCAAATCTCTTTATCCAGCTGAGTTAAGGCAAAATTTGCCCTGGGAGATAAGGCAGCCAGAGCCCGAGGCCAAGCCTCGGGATCTGACTCATTCATGTTTAAAAATAAAAAGATCCTACTTTAACGAGCTTATCTTAAGATCCACTCAAAAATGAAAATGTAAACACTAGAAAAAGTGAAAGGTTAAATAAAGTGAAGCCGGCCCAGGGGCTCAAGCATAAACTAATCGAGCTCAGCACTAAATAATGGAATATAACAAACTCACCGGAAAAGAAAAACAAAACACAAAGGCACAATGAAGGGAAAATTCAGGTTTCAATTTTCACCAAACCCAGATATCTTGCCCTGTCAACAGCCGTCGCGAAAGTCCCATGACGCTTTTTCAGAGCACGAATTTGGCATGTCAATTCTGACAACCTTCCATTTAATCCAATTTTTGTGTTTGCTTGCCTTGAGTATATAAAAGAACATTGAAAAAGGATAATGAGTTAAACCGCAGGAATGCAGAAAATATGGGAAATGGATAGAAGGTACTTGCCGACACGTCTTTCTGCTTATTGGCTTCTTCAGGGCAAGGCAACCAAGAAACTAGGATAGGGATGGAAATGAATGATGAATAGAAAATATAAACGACAACAGGTGACCACAACCGGAGCGAGCATCCAATTTGTGGCTTCAACCCCTAGATACCTCCGGTTTTGGAGGCTAAACCGAGCATCGCCACGATGGAAGCATAAGCAACTTGTGTGATGCGACCAAAACCCAAGGATACAATTAAATTCAAAGAGAAGATAATGCGGTGAAATTAGATATTGAAAGAGGATAATGGTTTAAACCGCTGGAATGCAGAAAATTTGGGAAATGAATGGAAGGTACTTGCCGACACGTGTTTCTGCTTATTGGCTTCTTCAGGGCAAGGCAACCAAGAAACCAGGATAGGGATGGAAATGAAAAATGAAAAGAAAATATAAACGACAACAGGTGACCAAAACAGGAGCGAGCATCCAATTTGTGGCTTCAACCCTAGATACCTCCGGTTTTGGAGGCTAAACCGAGCATCGCCACGATGGAAGCATAAGCAACTTGTGTGATGCGACCAAAACCCAAGGATACAATTAAATTCAAAGAGAAAATAATGCGGTGAAATTAGATATTCAAAAAGGATAATGAATATAATTTAATATAATATAATATAATTGAAGCCACAAATGGGATGCTCGCTCCTGTTGTGGTCACCTGTCGTTTATATTTTCTTTTCATTATTCATTTCTATCCCTATCCTGCTTTCTTGGTTGCCTTGCCCTGAAGAAGCCAATAAGCAGAAACACGTGTCGGCAAGTACCTTCCATCCATTTCCCATATTTTCTGCATTCCTGCGGTTTAACCCATTATCCTTTTTCAAAATCTAATTTCACCGCATTATCTTCTTTTTTGAATTTAAAAGAAAATTTATATCTTCTGGTCAAAGAAAACTACAGTGAAAATTGAGAGTAATAAATACATTAATAACGTCTTCACCTGCATATTTTTAAACGTATATATGGGATATGAAAGAGTTTCTCATCTTATTCCGATGGTTCTGGTGTGCATACATCAAACACTCATATATGTCAATTGAAGGGAATGTTATTCAATGTATATGTATACGTATATGTATATTCAATTTAATAAATGCCTTCCTACAGTCATCCCTATAATTCAGATTATCTATCAGCCTAACTGCTCTTCTTTGTAATCAAAACACTCTTTCACGGCCAGAGCTGTTTCCCCCAGACCTCAACACAGTATCTCATATGTGTTTCTATAAGTGAGTAGTAAACAGTTTTCAGCATTTTCTTCGAGACAGAGTCTGATAAGCTCCGCAGCAGAAATATTCCTTACTAACTTTTGCACCACCACATCAATGTATGATCTCCATGTCAACGTAGGATCCAGATAGACTCCCAGAAATCTTACTGAGGCTTTACTGTCTGCGTGAGTTTAGGCTTTTTAGGGGAACATCATATTCAACGTCTTATCTGGATTGCATTTTAGACCGTTTGTTTGGTACCACTTTAGGGCTTTACTTTCCATTTCAGCTCCCAAATCTTTTGTGACATTAACATCATAACCATCCACGGTGAAACCAGTGTCATCTGCCTATAGGATATGTTCAGAGCTCCCGAGAAAATATGAAAAATCATTCACAAAAATGATGAAGAAGAGAGGTCCCAAGACTGAGCCCTGGGATACTTTCATCTCTACTTGACCCTCCTCTGACCATCTTCCATCCATGTACACCCTCTGTCGTCTCCCCTCAAAGTACTGTCGAACCAGACACAATGCCGAATCACCAAACCCATACTTTGCCAGCTTCCCCAAGAGGAGTGGTGGAGAAACCAGATCAAAAACCTTACTCATATCAAGAAATATGAAGAGTGCGAATAAGAAAAGACCCCTTTATTTACATTGAAAAGTGTCGCGTCTGTAGCTTAGAGCTGGTCGATTTTAACGTATTGAGCTGGCCCACTCAGGTCATAAAAAAATGTTCATGTTGCCAATTTGAGCAAATAGTAGGTTTCTCTATTCCCCTATAATTGTGAATAAAAACTTTTTCTCCAATTTCCATTCAAAACATTGTATAAAATTTTATATTTTGAATTAAAACTGTCTTATCGGATATATTCTCAAGAAGTAAAAGAAAAACGTTAGTTGATTCTGCTATTTTATGTCAGAGACCGCAGATGGAAAGAAATTCAGATGAAAGTCAAGACAACGCTGCCGCATTCTGTGTTTGACAATTTGAAGGACCCATGATGTTTAGAAGACACAAGTTGCCACCTCTGTATCGAAACTAAATACGCAAATTGAAGAAAATTTGTGAGAGTCAGTATTAGGTTTTCCATATTTTTTCTTATCACTTTTCATCGCACTAAATATGGTTCATAAGTGTGAACGTTGTAGTAAAGACAGGAATTTCAATACGAATTTATCGTTCCATAGGTAAGTGTATTGTTAAAAACGAAGTATTTAGTTATTTACATGAAAGTTTTAATAAGGAAGTTATAGAATAAACCACTTTTCGGATGCTTTAAACTTTTGAATCATTGAATGGATTCGGCCTGATAAAGAACTCGTCCAAGATATTCTCTCCTCCGTTCGGACTTAATGGTGCCCACGGACCGACGGAGGGACGGACATAATCGATTTTGACCACGGATTCATCATCAAGAGTCCTTACAAAACGATCGCTACCACTTTTACCCAAATATTCGAAATACGCAGACATTTGGGCGAATCTATAAGCACTCTGTTCAGGTGAACAAGTGCTTTAAAAACAGTAAACGTAATAAGATCAGAGCTCCGAAAATGTATAGCAAAAAGCGCCTGATATCCCCCGGAAGTCAAACAGGGTCACAGAACTCAATCGATTATGTAAACTTGAAATTTATTCCTCTGACCGCCTCGACCAGTGCCGCGGTAAGTTGACATTAAGCTTGATTTACGCCAGTGAAAAAAAAAACCCCGACGGTTTGGCTGGTCGACCGACGGCCACCGTAAATGGAAAACTGGAAAATTGAGATTGGATAGGCGATATTTCTGGTTCTCCGTTGACGCGGTCGGAAATACGAGCTGCGATAATATGGTGAAGCTATGTTTGACAAAATGATTGATTGGAGTGGTGATGTTGGAAAGTCTTGTAAACGCTGATCTAAGCATTAAGTTCATCGAAACTAGGGACGAGAGTTATTTCACAATCAGCGACGATTTGCAGTAATTTCAAAATTTTGTTAATTTGCAATCAATCCAAAAAGGAATCAATCATTTTGTTATGATCGGAGATTTTTTACAGTGATGTTGAGAATCACTCCTATTTGACCCAAGGTAGAGACGGGCAATATTTATTTCACGGTCGGTGATTATTCACTGTTATTTAAAAATGTTGGATATATGGGTTCAACTGGGCTGATGGTTCACAAAAACACAAATTCGGTTTTAAATCGTCTATTCAACCTCTAAACTCTAATTTCTCTAATCGACAACCGTCTTCTCTTAGCTCTGGGAATTGTGTAGACAGATCATTAGGTTATCTGTCGATATATCACCGTTTCTGTCTAAGAACACACAGAGTTCTTTTTCTTCTCTGTATGGTCTCCAACTCCAAGGTATTTATATTAGTCAGATGATGTATTGTTGGTTGCCGCTCTAGGAATTGTCTCGATGATGTATTGTTGGTTGCCGCTTTAGGAATTGTCTCGAGGAAGTCATACTCTAACACTCCCTTCCTTCATCGGACTACAACTAGCATTCTATCCTTTAAGGTAAATTTGAAAGCAAAAATAATCAGTTTGCATTCTAAGATAATCAAAACATAAGTTTTTGAGTCAGTTTTTTATGAGCGTCTGATGGTAAAGGTTTTGTCATTATGTCAGCTATATTCTCTTTGGTTGGAATCCACCCCACTGTAATTTTGTTGCCTTCAACATATTGTTTTATGAAATCACCATGTGTTTCAGCCATATGTCGCCTAAGTCCAGTCCTATCTCTTAGTAGCAGATCGTCACTTATTTCCTCTAGTTGATCATCGAATACCTTTAGTTTGTGGCTACCATCCTTCTTGGTGCAGTCTCCAGCGGATTTATTGTCACACCAGACTGTTACAGGAAACATAGTTTTCCTATCACAAATCAAAGTACCTTATCAAGAGATGAGCCGTTCAGTGCACACATCGATTAACTCCATAAAACGAAAAGTTGAGAAACGCGATGATGTAATGTATATTGTTTCTTAAAATTCCTGTGATAATATGAATTCAAATAGATAATGTAGAATGCAGAACTGCAGATAAAGCTTTCATCTAACGGTATATAAAATTAATAAAAAAGAATAGCCAACAAACAATCCTCAGTAATGTTACAGTTTCTATGTGACTGATAGAGTTAATCGATTTGGCTACTGAAAAAAGTAATAAAGTTAAATTTAGCTTTTACATTTTTAAGTTTTTCATTACAAAAAAAGTTAGTTATCATACAATTTTATCACAGCTTTTCCATAAAAATGGATGTTGGCAATTCTGTTATAATATAATTTTTGTAATTAATTCATAGCAGCTTTATGCTAGCGGCATTATTCTTTGAGATGATTCAGCAAACTACCGTTTGCATTGCACTTCTTTTTATCTGGTTACCGATGCGATTTTGTTACGATAATTATTAACAGGGAGGGAGCATTTTCGGCTGTTTAAAAATAAATAATCGTCGATGCACGGCCAGAACAGATACAGCGTTACTGAAACGATTTACATTAGAGTATGGAGTTAATCGAAATGGCTTCTGAAATAAATTGCTTATTATTCAATGGCCAAAAAATTTTGCCATTTAACGGTGCTAATCTTTATTATTCAGGAAAGTTATTGTAAATATAAAAAGTTATGACTATAGGAAGGGTTTTGACACTTAAATTTAATATTTTTCAAAAAGTGGAGTTAATCGATGTGTGCACTGAGCGGCTCAGATATCAATGCCGCTGTAGGAATTGTCTCGATGATGTATTGTTGGTTGCCGCTTTAGGAATTGTCTCGATGAAGTCATACTCTAACAAAAAAATCATCCAAGCGATGTACTATGATCTCTAAAATATTGCTGAGTGCACAGATAAGATTTCGTTTTAGGAGTTTTGGCGACAGAAAAACTTTTTCCTTCAAGTTACCACAAAGTATTTACGTTGAACTAATGAGTCTAGTATCAATTTCGTGATTCGAATTTGAATATTTGAGGCTAAATACACAAAAAAATTGCGATATCAACAAAAATCGCGTCAAATTCATATTCGGAACGGGGCGTCTGAAAGGAGCGGAGAGGGGTTTGTGGCGTTTGCCATTTTGTGGAGTTTTAGTCTCGATAGAACTGTACTCGGGGACGCATCGCGCATTTTATTATCGTAATGGTGATTCAATAGTGACTGCTCAACGTCTCTTTTGTGCGGAATATCATACACACCACGCTCCAAGTGACGATATCATTAAGAAATGGATCAGGATGTTCGAGAATACAGTTAAAATTCAATACTCTGCTAGTCCTCGTTTTGTTTGCCATGAAGAAACAATTAAAGAAGTTGAGGCGTCGGTTCGTCAAAATTCGTCTTATCCATCCGAAAGCGAAGCTAAGCGTTGAACATCAAAAAAGCGTTTTTATATTCGATTTTAAATAAAGACTTACATCTAAAGGATTATAAAATTCAATTGATTAAATCATTAGAGGATGCGGACTGTGACTGAATTTCGCGATTTAACAACAAATTTTTATCTGAATGGTCATGTTAATGAGCAGAATCGTCGGTACTGGGCAGTGGAGACTAAAGCATGAACGACCCCTTCATAGCCCAAAGGTCGTGGATTGGGAGCTGCTATATCTGCTAAAGGCATAATTGGTCCTTATTTTCATGAAGATCAACGAGGCCGAGCAATTAATGTGAATGTCCCAGAGTTGCAGGAGTTTGCAGGTTTCAACTCAAGAACGTGGATAATCTAGATGGGGCAACTTGCCATACCTCAAATGATTCAATGGTAGTTTTTAACAAATCATTTCCTGATAAAATCATATCGTGAAGGGCTAACATCAACTGGCCTCCCACAAGACCCGACCTTCGCCCGCTTGACTATTTTGCATCGGTATACCTTGTATGTAAGGTTCATCAAAAAAATCCGACGAATCTAACCCAGTTGAAGCAAAACATCAGTCACAAATGTCTGCAATATCAATAGCTATGTGTCAACGTGTTCTCGCCAATCTTCGTTCCCGTTTAGAAGAGTGCCAGCAACGTAAGGGTCATCATTTGGATAACAGCATATTTTCCAAATAATTCTCCAATTCATATATTAAAAATAAACCATCAACTTTCTTATTGCTCATAAATATATTTTGTTTTATAGAACTTACAAATACTCTATACTATACCCTTTCTGGACCCTTGTATTATATTGAATGAACTCATATCTATATATCTATGTGTATAATATTTCTTATTCTACGTGGCTCCTTCACGAAAATATTATCAGAAACAGTCATCGTTTTTTCTATACAGTTGATTTAGATTCAGAAAACCACTGACGTGAGGTTGGAAGCTAAGAAACTCATTTCTATTAGCCGAACTGGGTTTATAAAAAATTTGAGGTTAACCAAAGATGTCAAAAAGGATCGTTAGAAGGTGGAATCAGTTACTGGCCAAGTTCGGCCAGCAACGACATGAGATAAGTATGGAAATTTTTTCATCGCTGATTTCAAAGGATTTTAGTGTGAATAAATTTGAATAATTATGGTTTATTCAAGTAGCTATGACAGCGATTGGTAATTTTCAGTTATGATGAATGAGTTCGAAGAAGAAAACGATTCTGAAAAGTTGATCAAGCGAAAGGTTTATGAAGGACGCGTTGACCACATCACTTTTGATTGACTATGAATTTGCATATTGGTTTCGACTGATCCAGAACCTGTCCCTTAATCATATCGAAGGCATAATAAAAGTAATAATTCTAAACATTGCTTTTTTATATGCATACGACTCAAAAAACTCCTCTCACTGATTTTTCAAACATTGACTATTGACACTTTTTATCCATTCCGAAAAGCTACCTAGTTCGAAATTATTTTGGATACAAAATGAGACCATTGAATATCTATCTCTATAATTCAATGATGATCGTAATATTTTTCCTTTTTGACCTTGATTCATCAACATCGAACTTCGTCATAATTTTCGGCACACAAATAATATCTTCTATCTCTATCGTTGGTTTAACTAAATTAACCGCTTCTTTACCTACAGGCGGCATGTAGATGCCAGAATGTCGTTCATGTTTATTTAAATATAAAACCCTTTTCAAAATATTGTGTTGTAGAACGCTGTCAACTAGGATCCTAGTTGACAGCGTTCACAACACAATGAACATGATTTTAATTTTCTGATTTTTAAGACGAATTGTTGGACAGATGTGATTGTCACTATGTTTGTAGCACGTAAACTTGAAAAAGGCTTAGTATACGCCGAAACATATGTAGTTAATTAATATAGAAGGAAAAAAAAATAGATGAAGTCCTAATTTTTGATCCCGTGCTCTAATCCCAAAAAGACTATTTCTAAATAATATATTAATAAATTGAATAACTTAAAGAGTGATCTACCTAAGATAAAAGTAGACCCTAAATGGCTAGAAAATACAACAAATCAAACTATACCAGAAGACATTAAAGAATTCATATCATTGGGTCCTAAATTTGATTTACCAACAAATATATGTGATTTTTCGATAGCCAAATTACTTTCTGATTGTGAAGTTATAATAGAAAAAGAAATTCCTGAAAACCAAGACCTCCTCAGAGCACAGATCACAAACACAATAACAAATTATGTTCATAAACAGAAACAATTAGGCATACCAGAAAGAGGAATAAGCAACAAGACTAAAACTTTTTTCCAAAATAATCCAAATCTATTATTATTAAGGTCAGATAAAGGTAATGTATCAGTAATAATGAACAAAGAAGAATATCATAGATTATCTATAGATATTCTTCAGGATGCCAAATATTATTTGGAACTACGTAACGATCCTACATCTACTATTGAACAGAAAGCAAACAAACTTGTAATAAAATTATATAATAATAAGAAAATTGACAATGCCATAAAACACAAGTTAATTCAATATAATTCTGTATTCCCAACATTTTATGGACTACAAAATTAACAAGCCTATACTATCTTTAAGACCTATAATCTCTTCAATTGGTTCCCCAACTAGTAAAATTGCAAAATGGCTCACCGATATTCTTACTTGTGCATATAACACAGATAACCCATATTACACTAAGGATTCATTTCATTTCGCTGAATTTTCCAATAATTTACAGTTATCTCCTGAAGAAGTTTTAGTCAGTTTAGATGTTATTTCATTATTCAGTAACATCTCCAAACAAAGAGCTATTAACACAGTAAAATTACACTGGAATTCAATAAAAAACCATTGTCCAATACAACTCAAAGACTTTTTAGAACTTTTATGTTTTCTTTTTGACAATACCTATTTTGCATATGATGGAAAATTTTACAAACAAACATTTGGAACTCCTATGGGTGCTACTATTTCACCAATTATAGCACAATACATCATGGATGATTTAATATCCGAAATATTAAGAAATATTTCATTTAAACCAACATTTTTAAAGAAATTCGTTGATGACATCATTTGCAGTGTTCCAATAGACAAAATAGAAGAACTTCTCACTTCATTCAACTGATATGATACTGAAAAATATATTCAATTCACAATTGAAAAGGAAGATTGCAATAAAGCAGTACCATTCCTGGACACGAAGTTAATAAGAACTGAACAGAACAAAGTAATATTAGATTGAAACACAAAAAATTCAAGTTCTGGAAGATATATCAACTTCTATTCCAATCACAATAAAAATAAATTTTATACTTGGTATGAAGAATAGAATTTACAGAATATCTCATCCATCAATTTACCAGAAAAATATCAAGAAACTTTTCGATATATTTTTAAAGAACTCATACCCCAAAAAATTATTGAAAAGCTTATTATATAACACACCAATCAATAACCAACCAACAAATACTTCAACAATCAGAGAAGATGGACAAAACAACATGTTTTATGCAGTCCTTCCCAAGATTGATCATCTAACTGATAACCAAGATAATCAAGACCCAAAAGTAATGAACAGAAGATCAGACATCAACAACCTGAGTAACATCTATTCATATTTAATTAAAACAGATCTTGACCTGTTAAATTTGGCATTCTTCAAAAATTCAGAAATAACAGAATCATAATCACTCGACATAGTTAGATTTTAAAATTGAAATATTCAAAAAAATTCGGAATTCCTCACAAAATTTCTAAAATATCTATGATTCATACATTGTTATGATGAATGTCATGATTATGACTATGTCAAATTAATTTCATAACTTGTGAAAGAGAGAAATCCTCTTCTCATCACGTTCTGAAATTTGTTGGATGTCAGTTGAACCATTTTAAACCTCAATTCAAAGAAACCCAACATTGTGTAAGTTATTCATTCCATTTTGCAGTCATGTCTAGCCTTAACTTTAATTTATGTAACTTACAGATTCTTTAAGTATGTACTTTTTTTTAGATGTTCTGAAGAAGCAGTTGAAATACTGCGAAAGCTTAGCATTTACAATAAATGGTATAACAATTGAAAGACCAACAATCTCTATTCACCAATTATATATCAATTCTTTATATATATATATATATATATTATAATGAAATTTATTTGGGTATTCGGCAATGTTGGGAACTTTTTGCAGTTCTTCTTCAGGATGCTATAGAGGAAATAATGAATATAAGAAATTAAGCACACTATTACAAAATAACTAACTTATACAAAAGATTATTCGAATAATTGACAAGAACTTGAAATGTCTAAAGAATGTATGTATTCATAGATAATATTTAAATTTTTAATATCTGTTTTTTGTTGATGTTGTTCTTATCTTCATTTATATAACACATTTCTAGAAATAGTCTTTTATTATAGTCATTTTTGTTACATAAAATTTTTATACCGTCAAAATCGAAAGAATGATCGAGTGTTGATGAATGGTTTGCACACCTTTCAGGTCTCAATCTGGTGTCACTTTTGTGTAAAGCAATGCGTGTTTTTCAAATTTTGTGACGTTTGTCCAATATATACCACATTGCAATCTTTACATGAAATTTGATAAATAAGGTCTGATTTGGAGAGTTTATTTATATTATCATTTTATTATTTTATTAAATATGCTTCCTACCATTAATGGATTGTATTTGGCAATTTTTATGTTGTTGATGTCTTTGAAAATATTCGTTAATTTTGGAGTCAGGTCTGGAAGGAAGGGTAAGCTAACATATTTTTCTGCTTCTATGGCTTCAGTTGGAACAATATTATTTGAGACGATGGTATTTAAACTAAGTTCTTCATTATTGATATCTTTTATGATAGAATGGAAACATTTTTGAACAAAAGATTTGGGATAACCATTATCTTTGTATACAGGGTGAGTCTTTGACCACTGCGTTAATTTTAACCATAGGTTCTTGAGATCAAAAGAAACACTTTTTCCATTACGGTTTTTCTATATTCAGCTTCGTTGAAAAGTTAAAATAAAGTTAAATAAGCATTTTAAGTTTTCACATTGGGCAAATACCCCTCTGTAGTCCAGTTTAGTTTGAATGAAAATTACCTTCCACAGCATCCACTATTGAATCTGAATTGTTTATAAACATTATTTTCCCTCTATGAAATTATTCACTCACTCATGTTTCATCCGATCAGGTCCATATCCAGAAGGAAGATACAAAATACTAATTTTCTGGTAAAAAAAATTCAACACCATAAACATAGATTTTTGTTGTTCTACCATATTTTCCTTCTACTTCAAGATTATAAACCATGCCTTTCTAGTGAGAAATTCCAAAAAAACCTCAGAATTATTGGGTGTTATCATCATACATTTGTAATTTTCTTCTTAAAATTTCCAAATCATGAAAACCATCATTTCTATGAAAACTCCCAAGGCAAGAGGTTGTCACTGTGCTTTTTTTTCACTCAAAGCCAGAAAAAATCATCTATGATTTTCCAAACACTGATATTTCTGAAGTTTCTTCTCCATGACAGAGACACCAGTCTATGAGGTCTCTTGATACGATTAAAAATATGAAAATCTTTTTCGAAATCTTCAACGACAATGAATGATGTCTCTACGAATAATCATTTTAAAGTGATGTTACTTTGCTTGATGATTATTTCCTGTACTGAATCCCAATAACAATTTACCTGGATAGATTACAAGTATTTCCAGATTCAGGTGTGCAATTATACTTTCTTGAAGAAATACCTAAATTTGATTTTGAAAAATCAACTAGGTGTTCTTTAATAAAAATTTTTTTGTTAAATCATTAATATGAATCTATTCTGTTTAGACTATAATTACTGATTACTGATTTTTATAATCAGAGTATCTGTACGTAAACAAGAACATAAATATTGAATAATGGTTATTCATAGATTATGTCAAATTTCAATACCTTACCATAGAATATTAATTTATTACCAAACACCAGGAGAGAAAAAATTAATATTTGCAATGTTTTTTTAAATGAAACATAACATCTGTAACTATTACTGATCTTTAGTTATAATTTTCCTCAGAATAATTAGGAGTGAATTATTATCACATTAAAATATTATAACGTCTCTGTGGTGGGTAGTTCCAAATAAAAAAGTGTTCTGTGGTTCCTTGTTGTTTTGATTCTGTTTGAAACTGTCAACAGTTATTTGTAGTTATTTCTTTCAAAAAAATGTGGAAAATATCGAATATCGATAGTTTTGAATTATTCAATTCAGTATGAAATGATCATGGTCAGAAAATGCATTCTATTCTAATCTTTCTTGTTTATGAGCTTATAGCTTCCAGTTTCAATATTGATTGAATTTTAATTAACTATGCACCATAACAAACATTCAGAAATATCAAAACTAAGTCAAATTCCATTATCTCATAAGTTTGTGAACAAGATTGAATCGGTGTATGAAATAAAGATAATAAAGGTATAAAACAAATCTAGGAGACTGGGTTCGAAGTTTTTAAAACTCATATGAGCTCAATTTGCAGCATTCTTATGTTAGAATAGATATAATTTGATGAACCCTGAAAGCCTGAAGCTATAGAAAACCAGCTCTTAATAAAGACAAGTCTTCAATTTAACAGGTCCTGACAGAAAATACTTTACCTATTTCAACGTTCAAAATATATCGAAGAGTGATGGAAAACTTTCTCTATTTATTATGGAATATTATTCTGGATTAAATATTAAACAAGGTGCTAGACATCATTAACAATGAATACAGCAAATGGCAATTTAGATTTTGTGGTGAATGTAAGACAAAAATTGTTCAGTGATTAATTTCATCTTTAGTGTTTAGTGGTGGAACCATAGACTGGAGAGATTTCCCCAACCTTTTGTAGAAATATTTAATAAAGGCTTAAAATATGGCAACATTGAACAAATCTGATTATTGAAGCATTTCAGCACAGAGTTGGATTTGGGAAAATCAGAAAATTTGGACAAAATTATATCGATTCAATTCCTTTCAACTTCAAATATCTCAAGAATGGTGCAATTTAGGAGAAAATATGAGGAATGATTCTATATGCAAAAAGACTAATGATTCCAGGAAGTACGAGATACGGACCTTTAGTTCAAGCGATATTTGTTTTTATGCAATTTAACCAATCTGTAGAGTAGTAGTGAGAAACCCACAAGAAGTGGAATGAATCTATTGATGCCAAAATATGCACGAGTGTTATCAAAAACCTTCTACAAGAGATCATTTCAATTGATATTGTCGTTTGAATACAGGTGACAGGTGAAAATGCAATTTTTTTATGAAATTTCAACACCCTATATCTTTTGAACGGGGCCAAATTTGGAAAAATGTTATAGGAAGAAAATGTTTCTTTTGACGTCAAGAATGTATGGTTAAAATTAACGCAGTGGTCAAAGACTCACCCTGTATATTGAATAGTTTTCTTTGGGCATTGTTTAAAAATTCAGGATGGCAAATATTTCTGATTATTCGAAACATTCCTTTCATAAGATTTGTTTTTATATTTCAAGAATGATTGGATTTGTAGTTAATATAACGACCTGATGAAGTTGGTTTTATATACCAGTCTAATTTAATCTGGTTACCTACAGATCTGACTACTATTGTCTCAAGGAATAGGATACTATTGTCAGTTTCTTCTTCAACTGTAAATTGGATGTGTGGGTCAAAACTGTTGAAAATTCTTAAAGTCTCAAGAGTCATGTGTTCAGGATGTTCAGGCGATTGGAACCAAGAAGGGTAGTATTGGGATGCAGTGTTTTAGTAGTGTTGACATGGCAATCTGGGCAAGGATGGGACTGAGTTTGCTACCCATTTAGCATCCGAAAATTTGGGAATAGAGGTCTCCTCTAAACACAAAATAGCTGGAATCAAACAAAAATTTAATGATGGACATGAATAAAGTTTTATCAATGGATGTGACTTGACTTATGCTGGTCCACTCATACTGAATAATTCTTGAAACTAAATCAATAGAGATATTTGTAAATAAAATAATTTTATCAAGATATGTGAGTTTATATCTTTGGGGTAACATGTAATTGTTAATTTTTCTGCTAAATTGAAATGAATCAATGAATCATTAATCAACAACAATGGGTTGTTGATTAATTAATGGTAGAAACTATTGGTCTCAGAGGAATATCTGATTTATGGATTTTTGGAAGTCCATAAATTCTTGGTGGTACTGCTTTAAATGTAGTCAAATGTGTGATAACATCTATATGACCTTTGTCTTTCCATTGTTTATCTAACTTATTATTTTCATTTTGGAATTCATTAGTAGGATCTTTTCTGAATAGGAAATATTAAATATGTTTAATGAAATGAAAGATAATATGAATAAACTCTCCAAATCAGACCTTATTTATCAAATTTCATGTAAAGATTGCAATGCGGTATATATTGGACAAACGTCACAAAATTAAAAAAAACGCATTGCCTCACACAAAAGTGACTCCAGATTAAGACTTGAAAGGTGTGCATTAGCAAACTTTTCTTCAACCCTCGATCATTCTTTCGATTTTGACGGTATAAAAATTTTATGTAACAAAAATGACTATAAAGAAAGACTATTTCTAGAAATGTGTTATATAAATGAAAATGAGAACAACATCAACAAAAAACAGATATTAAAAATTTAAATATTATCTATGAATACCAACAATCTTTAGAAGTCACTTAATCTATGATCTATGATATTGAATTGTCAAATTTGATAAATCCAGTTCTTGTCAATTATTCGAATAATCTTTTGTATAAGTAAGTTATTTTGTAATATTGTGCTCAATTTCTTATATTCATTATTTCCTCTATAGCATCCTGAAGAAGAACTGCAAAAAAAATCGAAATATAGATGTTTTACAACTTTGATTATCAATCATTCCCAACATTGCCGAATACCCAAATAAATTTCACCAATAAAATAAACGGCAAATCAATTGTGCACATTCTACAGGAAGAACTCCAATACCTTGTCACCTGGCTAGTCACTAATACTGCTTTCAAAAATTTATCACATAGGTATAGCATTACAAACTATAACATATAATAGAAATAGAGCTAAAAACGATTTGTTCAGCAATTGTATCATTGAAATAAATTTTTTTGCAGGTAAAAGCTTCACGTTAACAATAATGATTTCTTCAACACCTCCACAAGTAGCAACGTATAATAAAGCAATCAAAGTAACTGTTGATGGCCCGAGAGAACCAAGATCAAAAACAAGTGAGTATGTTTATTCTTAAATTAGTTCATGTTTTTCATAAAATTGAATCTCCCTTGCAGAGAATGAGGTACTGAATCTGTGATATCAAAAAGGGACAAGACTTTATTTTGCTGTAAATGAATTGTGATTAAGATCGAAAATTATTTTTATTGGATCGTCAAGTAATTTTTGTATTGATGAGTAGATGTGCATTTGTAATGCCAAGTCAAATACTAGTATTCAATTTCATTGAATTGGATAGGAAAGTCATAATTAAGGTTTTTGAAAATTTTGATGTCTTTGAGAATCTGACAAATTCGCAATTTCATTTAAAGAAAAAAACGCTAAAAATATATTCGATCTCGGCCATATTTTTCCTGAAATGCTGACGGGTTCATTTTATATTTCAACTATAACACTGCCGAATTCATTGAAGGTTCATTCCTTTCAACGTCGAAATGTGAAATATTCAGTCTTCTCATGACCACACAAGAAGAACAAAGATTATAAACACGGTCTTTGAGATAAAAGGAGGCAGAACATAAAACTGATGTGAAATGAATCTCACTCAGAGTTCAGAGGGAACGCTGGCATTCCCAGATTTTATGTCCCGCCGGAAAGGTTCATTGAAGTGTCAGGGAGCGTCTTGATCACACCCGGTTCACATTTATGTATGGGTTTCAAAGGTTTAACCGCTCTATTGATACTTCCTTGAATGTGAATTATATTAGAACAAATAGCATTATTTCATCAGTCTTTTGTTTTGAATTGATGTCGTACAGATCCTCTTTTCCAGAGTATTTTTGATGAAATTTTAATTTTCTGAAAAAAAAATTCTTGTATTGGTGTGTTTTTTGGAACACCGTCAAATGTTATCTGATAAAGCGTGTCCCAACTAGTGTTTCGAAATTGAAGTAATGATAATTTGATATCGGAGACGTCAACTGTCATCGGAGAAGTGTCACATATATAGTAATGAGTCTGACATTTACGAAATGGGTCGTTGTTCGCTTGAGGAAAGTTGTTTCGCTATGCGAAATTTGAGAGAAATATTTGACAAAAAAGATTCGCCATCGGAGGCATATGCGCAGCAATTTGTTAGTCGTGTGCGTGAAACTGGATCACTGTTGGATAAAACAACACGTAAACGTCCATTTCCAGCAAGGTCAACCGAAAACATCGCTGCGATGGAACAAAGTGTTCGTGAAAGGCCATCCACATCAATTTGTCATCGAGCGCAAGATTCGGACCTTTCTTGATCAACTACGCACCGAATTTTGCGCAAAGACCTTGTCCTGAAGCCAAATAAAGCTCAATTGGCCCAACAGATAAAGCTAATTGATCATCCGAACCGTCTACGGTTCGCAAAGTGGGCGAAAGATCGTTTGGTGATTTTTATCGAAAAATCATCTTTTACGTCGAGGCTCATTTCCACCTCGGCGGTTATGTTAATAAACAAAACTGCCGTATATGGGGCACAGAAAACCCGCACATCGTCGAGGAAAAACCGATGCATCCACAACGAGTGACTGTTTGGTGCGGATTTTGATTCAACGGCATCATCGGGCCATTTTTCTTCGAAAATGATGAAGGAACCGCCGTAACTGTCAACGGCGAGCGCTACCGCGCTATGTTTGGCTTTTCGGTCAAATGGAAGAGTATGATTTGGAAGATATTTGGTTTCAACAGGACGGGACCAGGACGTGCCATACAGCCCATGCTACGGCCGATGTTTTGCTCCCCATCTTCGAAAATCGCATAATCGGCAAAAATGGTGAAGCGAATTGGCCTCCAAGGAGCTGCGATTCGACACCGTTAGGCTATTACCTTTGGGGAGCGGTCAAAGACGTTTGCTACACCAACAAGCCAAGCACGATTGATGGCTTGAAACATGATATTAAAATTGCCATTGCTGCCATAAGGCCGGAAAAATTGGAAAATGTACTGAAAAATTGGACAGGTCCAATGGGCTACTGCCAAGTGAGTCTTGGTGGACATTTGAACGAAATATCTTTTCACAAATAATGTCATGAATTATGCTTTCAAGTAAATGTTTGATCATTGAAATCTATCGAGCCGTTCTCTATTTATAGCCCTAGGTTCCGTGGGACACCCTTTATTTATACAGGGTGAGTCGTTGACAACTGTGTTAATTTTAACTTCTGCTTCTTGAAGTCGAAAGGAACACTTTGTTCCTATAATAATTTTTTCAATTCTGTCCCGTTATAGACGTTATAAACGATTTGAGGTTTCAACTGGGGCTGAGCCACCACTAGATTTTTAAGATTACACGAAAAATTAAGCTTTTGCCTTATGACATTCAATAATGTTGTTGGAACATACTTGTTTATACACCTGATTCTGTTTGTGGCTTCGGAAAATGTCACATAATTTTCCATGAGGAAATACTCATCTTTAATTAGCCCTCCCAATTCTGTGAATATTTCCAATCCTATAGTATAGATCTTAAAATCACTATTGCCGTGTTTTTTTATTTTACATAGCTAATTCTATCTATGTTTTTTTTTTTTTATGTCCTATTTTGAAACTCTGAATTCAAAAGTTTCTATAATTCACAGAATACAAATGTCAGAAGTTATTATGATAATCAAGAAGTTTCTCATGTTTTAAAGTCTCAATACAAGTCCCAACAGAAAAACCAGATTGATGAAAAAATGCAGCATTGTGAAAACCTCGTCGGAAAACATTTTTGAATCAACTTCAACTCTACTGGGGATAGATAAAGAAATTCAGAATCATTTTACTACATGAATAATTTTTCTCAAAATTGTTTGAAACACCCTTAAAAGCTCGAAGAAACTTCAATTGATATGTCATATATTCATTTTACCTTTGAATAAGGCAAGGATAATAATACTGGCTTTACTTTCTTTCTGAAGATGAATTCAATAAGGTACATTTGGGAATAAAAATAGCATTATGAATTAAACGTTGTCTTTTTGAATCACCTTCAAGATTATCAGATATTTCATATATTTTATGTTTCATATTTCATGTGATTTATTTGTACTTATTGAATGGGAACGCTGCATGAAAAATTCAAATACGATATTTCATTTTTATATTTGTTTGCAACAAACTACTTCGAAAGTAGAAGATTATGGTTTGGTCATAGAATAGAATCTAAATTGTCACCGAATGAAATATTCATAAGAATTTCACATAAAATATACATTATTGCACATTAAAGAATTATTACTGATCAAATAACATACCGAGTATTACGTTTTGATTCATTTTGAGAATTAATTCTGAATTTCGTTTTTATATTTGGTACATCATCCTTGTCAGTAAGTCTGATTCTCTTGTTTTATTATCAAACGATAAATAATAGTTTACTGATCTGTGACCTAACCTACGCTACGATTAATTTGAATTTGAGAAAATTATGGTTTCCAATAACATATTCAAATATAAATGTAAATGTTAATGCTATCGGATTCCAAATGGAAGAAATATTCACGCTTAATTCACAATTAACAGGAAATTTTTTCCGTATATCTACTTAATGTTCATCCATCCACAGAAAAGTGAAAAGTTTTTACATAGGTAGCAAAATTTTCAACACAAAAAGTGTGCTAACGTGGAATTATTTCGGCTCAGTGATTTTTTCCAGTCAGAATCGGATCCAGGAAAAAAAAATTTCCTCAATTTTTGTCTAAATTTCAAATCATTCTATCTTAAATATTTTGGAAACGTTTCATTTTAGGGAGATAACTGCGAAATAATAAATTCTCCTAAAATTTTCAAGCATACGGAAAATGCTAGGATATGTTCAGCAAGTGGTTCCAATCTGAAATGTGTGATACATCCATTTGAAACCTCCTACAAAATTTGAATTCATTTGAATTATCTACTACGAAGACTTAAGAAAAATTAATTTTTTTAAGAAATTTCAACACTATGTATCTTTTGAACGGGACCGAATTTCAAGAAATGGTACGGGAAAAAAGTGTTTCTTTCGAAGAATATATGGTCAAAATGAATGTAGTAGTAAAACACTCACCCTGTATTAACCAAATGTGATTTTGATTTCCAAGGTTTTTCATTCTTTGTTTTTGACCTAGACCTCTGCATGTTTTCTCATAAACTTGCAACGATTTGCACACCACTGACGTTATCACGTACGCGCAAAAAGATATGTTATATGCCGATTATCTGTGTTCGGGGAAGCTAACCTCGAATGGTCAGCGTAGTTTTTTTCTCTCTGTCGAGATCAGATGCCGGTCATCTCTGTGTAATTATTGAAATCAATATCTAAAAGTGACTTTTTTGGGTTAGAGATTTGCGAGAAATACACAACTATTCTCGCTCCTCCTGGGGGCCAAATTATATCCTATTACGAGGCCAAAGACATATGCTAGTTCAAGATTGAGATGCATTCCACGATGAGAAATTGAATCATATCCAGTCCCTGCTTCGAGCAGTACATAATTGGTGCTTGTGGCATAACCACCTTGCCATGGAGCACATTCTTCAACTGGGATGAAAACTGGAATCATCTAGTCGCTGTCTGGAACATCTGTGTGGAAACTATACAACCCGTTTCTGGTCAACTGGCAGGCCATACCCTCTGGGACTTTTATTTTGTATCTGGGAGCTGGGAGCAAGATATCAACTCACATAGCTCTAAGATAAGTCCCTAGTGTTCTGTTTCACTTGGGAAATTGGACATTCCTTAAAATTGTTATTTGTAAATTGTATTTATACACTTCAATATATTTATCAAAAACCGAGAGGAGTTTTGTTGCTGGGAAAATTGACCCGTGTGAAGTTAGCAGCCGAAATTTAGCAGCTGATATTGAAATTCTGGCTGCTGGGTCGTAGCAGCCGGAACTTCGTTTATGCGAACACCTTTGGAAATCTCCACTTGATTTTTAAGAAAAAAGAACTAGAGGGGTTTAGATCTTATTGTTTCATGCGGAATATGTTCCTCTGAAGTCTTTTCATCAATTTAGAGTATTTCTATTTTGAATATTGGCGAGTCAGAATTATTATACAACAGATTCTAAGCGAATATAAAAAAAATGTTGTAAATCCATAGGAAGATAATAAATAATTAGAATCATGACTTGGAATTGAATATAATTATAGGATACAGCTACGAATATATATTCTCTCTCTTCCGAACTACTTATTCAATAATATTTCGGACAATTCGTACTTTTACCAATTACCCTTATACGTCGAAATGGATAGTGCTCGAGTTCAAAGCTGCCATAAGGGTTGAAGAAAAAGATGTTTCACCCTGAATGTTTAGTATGTTGAAGGAAATGAAATGTTCTATTCGAAAAATAAGCCGAAAATCACTTACAAGCCGACGGTATATCGGAAAATTCGTACTTTGTTAAATTAGCATCATACGTCGGAATGGCTAGCCCAATTGAGCTCATCCTCAGAGATTTAAGAGTAGAGTCTCATGCTCATTATTTAAAGTGGCACTTTGTCATGTTAGAAACTAAAAATTTGAGTACAAATCAATGAAATGAGATGCCATATACTTAGAATTGACTGTTTTGCGTTGTTCTAGTGGTATGATTGTGAAATGTCCACTGTTCACTAAAAAACAGGCGACCTTTTGCTTAGAAGTGCTTCGTGCGCGAGCAAGTTTTGTTAGATTTAGCTCATCTTGAAACACCCATGCAGTCGACTGATGTTTACATTCGGACTCTTACGCGTAAATCCACGATTCATCACCTATCACGATGTCATAGACGTTCTTCAAAGCACCGCTATCGTATTTTTGGAGTATTCCGTTCGACCAATGGATACGAGTATTTTTTGAGCTATCGACAAATTACTTGGGATCTAAAACGAACAAATTTTTTTGACGATCAAATGTTCATGCAGTATTAAATATATGCTGGTACTCACGATAGATCACATGACGATCTTGCAATATTAGTTAGCGCACAGCATCAATGGTTTCGGAACAACAGATGATTTTCGACGATCTTCACAAAATTCGTCTTAGAGTGAACTACGACCTCGATTGAATTCACCATACCATCGATAAACACTGGTCCTTGATAGAGCTCTTTCGCCAAAATTGAATTAAGTTCATCGATCCATTGTTGTTGATTTAATCCACGTCGAAAGTTGTAAAACATAATCGCACGAATGTTCACGATTAAATTTCATCTTCTGGGCGAGATGATTCTTTTAAGTTACTGTAAACAACACAAATAGCACTAATATGTCAAAATGTTCTTACGACGAATAACCTGAAAAATGACAAGCTTCACGAGAAAGCTTTCAGTTGGAAGATTGCCACACTAGGGTTGTCCCATCCCGAAATATAAAAGGCAAAACTCGGATAATAGCAACTGCATTTTTGAGTACTCAAAACATCTACTTGAAGAGTCATCCACCATATAGTCCTGACTTGGCACCGAATGACTTTTTTTTCCCCGTACCAAAAAAATTGAATGAGAGTTCAACGCTTTTGGACACATAAAGAAGCGGTTGGTGCGTTCAGAATGCATGTTTTGGAGATACCTCAGTCAGAGTGGCTAAAGTGCTTAGACAATTGGTTCAAACACTTACAAATGTTGTATAGACGTTAATGAGAATATTTTGAAAATCAATAAAGCAATTTTTGATTATTAATATTTGTTTTGTTTTCAAATAACGAAATATAAAAGGCAACCCTGTTTACGCCATATCATGATTTTTATTCGTATTGGAATTATTTTCTCAACCAGCAATAATCAAACAACAATTTTTATAATTATTGATTTCTATGGACTACAGGTGTCCAGAAACGCACTTTTTCTGTAAGCTTAAGAAAATTTACAGATTTTCTTACAGATGAAAGCAGAATACCACCGAAAGTGTGAATAGTTACAGTAAAATTGCAGTTTTTGTACAATCTAAAAGAAGTTTCTTTCCAAAAGGATATTTTTGGCGCTCTTGTTCACCTGAACAGAGTGTCTATCATTTTGCCCAAATGTCTGTGATTTTGGAATGTCGAGCCCAAAATGGTCTCAATCGATTGGGTCCCACTCCCTGATGAAGAATCCGTGGCGAAAGTTGAGTCTGTCCGGCCGGCCGTATCCTCTCTAGCATCCAGAAGAGAGGAGCTTTCATATTTTCAGAATAGGTTAATTGTCCAAATATCTCGGTCAAGTTCGTTACTGGGCCAAATCCGTCGGATGGTTCAGTGGTTATGAGCATCTGAAATTTTGTTTCCTCAATAACTACTAGAATATCCATCCGATCAGATTGATACTTGAAATATTGTTGAGGAATGCTGCAACAAAACAGTTCGCAAAATTTCGCAGAAATCGTCACACTAGAAAATTTTTAAAAAATTCCCAAAAAAATTTTTTTAAACCTCACTATCTCATAAGATATTTTTTGGATTTCAATAAAAATTCGTGGTTATATTGAGGTGATCGATGTCTTACTTATAATCAAATTGCATTGTCGTAGCTCTTTCTCATCTAAAGATATGATAATTTTTTAATTTACTCAAGAGAAAAGACATACGTCCCGATGATTTTCTTTGAACGATGGCCATCACAGATCGATATTCGATTGACAAATGCCGGGCTCATTGATCAGTGTCAATTGGCGTAATATTAATCAAAATTTTTCATAACGGGAAATCATAGAGATAGAATTCAATCTCGGTGGCTGAAATAATCTACGTTGTCAGAATTCAGAAAAGCACTGACATAAGTTTTTAGGAAAAAGGAATTATAGCTTCGAAGAAAACTTGGGGAAAATTATGAGTAGTTATTTTTAATTAGAGATATAGGTTTGTTCATTCATTAGGCGTTCATATTTTCATCGCATTGTCCCATTGTACGGGAAAAGACTATTGTTCACGTGATCAGAGTGCTTATAGGTTTGTTATGGTTTGAATTCTTCTTCTTCTTCTAACCGTTCCTATCCGTTTCGGATGTTGGCTATCATACATGCTATCTTAACCTTGTTAACTGCTGCACGGAACAATTCTGTAGTATTCATGCAGAACCAGGTCCCGAGATTACTCAACCACGAAATTCGTCTTCTACCAACACTTCGTTTTCCCAATACTTTTCCCTGCAAAATGGCCTGCAACAAATGAAATCTGCTTTCATTCCTCATTATGTGTCCCAAGTACTGGAGTTTCCGAATTTTTACTGTATTAACCACTTCTTTTTCCTTGTCTACTCTTCTGAGAACTTCGATGTTTGTCATATGGTCTGTCCATGGTATCTTTAGGATTCAGCGGTACAGCCACATCTCAAATGCTTCCAGTTTTTTCGTTGTGGCATCAGTGAGTGTCCATGCTTCAACCCCGTAGAACAAGACCGAGAACACGTAACAACGCAGGAGTCTTATCTTGGTATTCAATGTTATACAATGGCTTGTGAACAGATTTCTCATTTTATTGAAAGTAGACCTTGCCTTCTCGATTCGGCTTCGTATTTCTTGTGAGTGATCCCATTGTTCATTTACATTGGTTCCGAGGTAGGTAAAGCTGCTCACTCGTTCTATAGGTTTTTGATCGATTGTAAGTTGACAATTGTTTACCTTTTCTTTGCTAACGACCATTAATTTTGTCTTACTGATATTTATATCCAGACCATAAAGCCGGCTGCAATGTGTCACCCTATCCATGAGCTGTTGTAATCCTTCCAAGCTGTCAGCGAAAACGACTGTATCGTCTGCGTAACGAATATTATTAATTCTTTCTCCATTTAAAAGGATTCCGGATTCTGTGTGTTCAAAAGCCTCTCTTAATATGTATTCTGAATACACATTAAATAGCAATGGCGACAGGATGCAACCTTGCCTTACACCTCTTAATATGTTCACCTCCTCCGTTGTCTCACTCCCGATTCTGACCGAAGCAAACTGATTCCAGTACAGATTAACTATTATCCTAATGTCCTTTCCATCTAAGCCCACACTCTTCAGGACTTCTATCATTTTTTGATGTTGTACTCTATCGCAAGCTTTCTGGTAGTCAATGAAACATGCGTACACTGCACAGTTCATGTCAGTTCAATTATAGCTTCGAACATAACTTGGGAAAAATTATGAGTAGTTATTTTTAATTTGAGATATATATTGGTTCTTTCATTAGGCGCTCATATTTGCATCACATTGTCCCATAGTACGAGAAAAGACTATTGTTCACCTGGTCAGAGTGCTTATAGATTTGTTATGGTTTGAATATTTACTCGCAAGTAGCTCAACAAGAGCGCCAATGCAATCTGACCTCACGTCAGTGCTTTCTATATATTTTAAGTCTATTCTATGATCAATCGAAATTAGTCGAAATATATATTGTTATGTTTATAAATGTGATTATCTACTCGATAAATCATAATCAACAACGAACCAATCATAGGTTGGTTCCCAAAGTGTTAGTTTCATCATCTCCCGAACACAATTCGCATCTTCAACCCCTACTCCAGAATTCAATTACGAAGACACGAAGAGTTCAACACGAGGAACGGATCTGCCCTCCAAGTACGGGTTAATGATTTCACACTAGAAAGATAATAGATCAAATTCTGCGTGCCGAAACTATTCTGCAATTGATGTAGATCGACTATTCTCGATGGAACGAATAGAGGCAGTTGGGAAAGGAAGTCTAGGGCCACGCCAGATGAGCTGATGGTATAATTAATTAATCAACCAATCCAATTCATTAGTTCTGTTCGAGGGCTTTTAAGCATTCGTGGAAATTTGCCAATGATGAATATTCAGCCTTAGTGGGACCTACCTGCTAGCTGTGCCTTTTTGTGGGGTTTTTGTCCGTCGTGTGTGAATGGTTCGATAGGTTAATTTGAGATGTAATACAGAGTGGACGAATATTGAATGAAAGGGTAGGAATGTAATTTTATTCACTGTTTGGTGATGTTGACGGTTATAGAAAGGAGAATTGAATACAAGGAATAGAAGGGAACTTTTCAAACCAAATTGGCGTCTTCAATTTCAAATTTCCATCGATCCAATTCTAATTATCAATAACTTACATCAGTATCGAGACTTCTCCAAAATAATTATATTATTATTATAATTATTATATGATTTTATATTTTTGTTCTAGTAGAACAGCGCGCCATAATTTTGCCCAAATGTTTGAAATTTTCAAATATCGAGGTAAAAATGGTCTTAATTGTGTTTAACTTCCTGATGAAGAATACAGATTCGAACTCGAAAATGTACGTCCGTTCGGTCGGCTGTCAGTATACTATCTATCTGCCGAAAGTGATAAGCTTGAGTTTTCATATTCTCAGAATAACGAGTTTATTTGTGAAAGTAAGTACATTCTTCACCTTCATAAGGTGTGCAATAGTATATTATATACCGCGGGACTGAAGTAGTACATTTAATCCTGAAGGTGAAGTTTATGGCCCGACCGCAGGGAGGGCCATAATTTACCTGAAGGATTAAATGTACTTCAGTCGCAAGGTATATACGATACTTTTCGTACTTCCGGTATGATTTTATTAATTATTTCAATAATTTCAATCAGTTTTTTCTCTCTTCAACTCATTTAATAAACTGTCTTTAAAATAAGTTACCATAGTAACATTGCGTTGTGACAATTATAATTCAGAAACATTGTCATTACTAGTGTCATTGTAAAGAAACATTGTTATTGATAATTATTGGTATCATGAGTGAAGAAGCTGTATCTGATATTGATGAAAGAGCAGCCGAAGTAGGTGAAGAATTGTTACCACCGAAATCTAGAAAACTATACGAGCAGCAGTACGATGCTTTTAAAAAGTGGTGCCGCTTAAAAATGTGAGACAACCTACTTCAATGATAAACCAAAAGCGGTTTGTGCCTCAACTCTCTGGGCACATTACTCAATGCTGAAATCGGTTATTAACATTAGAGAAGATATTGATATAAGTCAATTTCCAAAATTATTAGCTTTTTTGAAGAGAAGAAATGAGGATTTAAGCCAAAGAAGTCAAGAATTCTCACGTCTGAGCAGGTAGATCAGTTCTTACGGGAGGCTCCGGATGATAAATATTTAATGCTTAAGGTAAATTTGGAAATGTGTTTATATTCAGAAATTTTAAGAAATCAATTTTTTGTAGGTTGCACTTATTTTGGGCGTTGCAGGAGCTTGTCGTGGAAAAGAGTTGGTTGATTTAGAAATCGTCGATGTGAGAGATTTTGGCGATTCCTTCCTAATTGCGTTTAGAAACGCCAAAAATAAAATTGACCGAAATTTTGTGATCAAAAATTCAGAAAACAGTGCCATTAGTTTTCTGGCGATATTTCGAAAATATGTGGCATTGCGAAAGACAGGGACACCTCATTCAAAATTTTTGTTCAATACATCAACAAAGAATATACTACGCGAGTAGTAGGAAAAAACATGTTTGTTACATTTCCGCGGCAAATAGCAGCTTTCTTGAAATTAGAAAATGCGACGTCTTATACGGGACATTGTTTTAGACGCACATCTGCGTCTTTGTTAGCTGATTCGGGAGCAACAATAGACGTGCTGAAGAGACATGGAGGATGGAAATCCTCCAACGTGGCCGAGGGATATATTGAATCGTCTATTAAAAATAAACAAAAAATTTCAGATAAAATATTTGGTCAAGTCGCCGATTCGTCCACTATAGTTATGCCACAGTCCTCATTCTCGCTTCCTGTTTCTGCAGGATCTTCGAAACAAACACCAGTTCAATATGATAAGGATCTATCTGTTACTCGTCAGTTACCTGCTGCATTAACCCAGAAAAGACTGGTCAATATGATGAACTGTCACGATATTAATTTGAATATTAACGTTAATTACCATTCTAATTAATTGTATTTTTCAATAAAATATCCCTTAAATTCGTTTGTTTGTGATTTAATCGTTCCGGAAGTTTCGTCAATATTTAATCCCGGAGAGATTAAATGTGACACTTTAGTACCTGTCACAAGGGAGTGAAGTTGTCACTTTAGGCCCGGAAGTACGAAAAACATAATATAAACATTATTGATATCAAATAAATTGAAATTCAGCTAAAGGCGAACCTTGAATGCGGGATCACACCACAAAATGACTAATATCCTAATACACAAGTATGATTAACGTGAAGTATAAAATATAACATTATAAAATGCAACTCAACCGAAACTCATATGCAACCCTGGGTGTGAAAAAACACAAAACATAAACATAATTAACTAGTAATAGGAATTTTTGACATCAACACATTGGGCAACCAAAGTCTAGGTTTTTCAGTCAACCACCTCCTCATCCTTGTCCTAAACAGTACAACCGAGTTGTATCTCTTATATTCCGGGGGAATCTGCGAATAGAACCTTGGCTGTAAATATGTATGACACCGCTGTATAATAGATTTCTCAGGTCTTGGAGTAATGGCAATGTTACCTTTATGTCTAGTGTCATATCTGTGTTCCATATAGACTAGCTCGGATCTGTATTTATGTTTTCTAAAAGTTGCCACGAGGAAAAACAGCTGTCTGGTGTCAAATATCTCTGTTTCCAAGTGAAGTTGGTTGCTGGGATATCCATGGGATTTTTTGTAGATGATCTTGAGGATACAGTCTTCTCCAATTCACTTACATACACTTTCAATGCGGAACCCCACGCTATAATTCCATATCTCAGATGGCTTTCCAACATAGCGCTGTATAATATTCCCAGCTGATCCAAGGTGAGCACCTGAGTCAGAATAGGTCAACTGTCCAAATATCTGTCAATTTCGTTATTAGACTAAATTTGTCCGATGTTTTATGAGTTATGAGCATCTGAAATTTGGTTGCTTCTAATAGGTTGCCAAATATCTCCCTTCTACCTTTCTGTCTTTTGAATTTCGCGGCTATGTACAAAGCGCTACAGAGCTCGTAATTGGCAATACTATACATAATTTGAAAGGTCTTGACATAACCTACAAAACGACGCTATGCATGATTAGTTTGGATATTGCCTTCAACAGTTTGCTTCGTTAAAAGCAAATTCGCTAGAGAAACGTTCCGTGAGATTAATGGTGTTTTGGGGGATGGTACTCTATCAGTTCAAATCGCAGAGGAATGGTTTCGACGATTCAGAGCCGGTGAAAACGACACCATGGATAAGCCAGCCGGCGGAAGACCTGTGACGACAAATACCGATCAAATCATGGAATGCATCGAGTTAGACCGGCATGTCGCATCTCGTGACATCACTCAGGAGATGGGAGTCAGTCACCAAACCTTTTTGAACCATTTGCAGAAGGCTGGATACCAAAAAATCTTGATGTTTGGGTGCCGCGTTATTTGACGCCAAAAAACTTCTCAACCGAATCCACGCCTGCGATATGCTGCGGAAACGGAACGGACTCTGCCCATTCTTGAAGCGGATGGTGACTGGCGACGACAAATGGATCACATACGACAATATCAAGCGAAAACGGTCGTGGTCGAAGACAGGTGAATCGTCCCAAACAGTGGTCTAGCTGGGATTGACGGCCAGGAAAGTTTTGCCGTGTGTTTGATGGGATTGGAAGGATAAGCTGCTCCCATATGACGAGACGCTTAATTCTACCATCTACTGCCAACACTTGACCGCTTGAACCAGGCGATCGACCAGAAGCTTCCAGAATTGGCCAACAGGAAAGGTGTAGTGTTCCACCAGGAGTACTCCAGACTACGCACTTCGTTGATGACTCGTCAGAAGCTACGGGTGCTCGGACGGGAGGTTTTATCGCATCCACCATATAGCCCGGACATAGCGCCAAGTGATCACCACCTGTTCCTGTCCATGGCGAACACCCTTGGTGATGTAAAGTTGAACTCAAATGAGGCTTGTGAAATGTGGCTGTCCGAGTTCTTTGCGAATAAGGAGGGGGGCTTCTACGAGGGAGGTATTATGAAGTTGCCGTCTAGATTATCGAACAAAACGGAGCATATGTGAACTAAATCCGATCACTGTAACACTTTTTATGAAGCATTGAATAAAGAGCAAAAAATCGGAACGGAGATAATTGACAACCTATTATAAGTCCAAGAATATTGATCAAATCAAGTCGTAATTTAGACAATATTCTAATTAAGTGGTAACCTATATGCTTGTAGAAATCTACACGCTAGAAAAATTTTCAAAAATTTCCAAACCAATGCACTTCATATGATATCCGGCATAAATAAACAATAATTTCTGTAGGTATGATATTGATATCTTACACATTCTCTAATTTCTATTCGTTGCTTTCTTTCACCAGAAAATATGATTATTTTTTCATATTTGAAGACAAGTGATCGCAAAAGTTAGAGTTAATGTTGACTAATTCCTTTGACATTCACGTTCTTTGTCGACTCTTGGCTTATTACTACATTAAATTTCCCATATCCTGGAATCCCCATTCTCTCTTTACCTATAGATGAAGTCTCAATCGTGTGAAATTACGGATTTGTCCTAAATAGTAAGGGCGAAATGTGAAAAAATCCGTCAGAAATTTCAATACTCGATGATGTCGCAGAAAAGTATTCAGGTTGAACACATTTATTCAGATCCAGGTGGTGGAAAATTAATTTTCTTTACTGTGTTATAATATATGTTGTTCAAGATAACATGCCAAATTCGTTTTCTCAAAAAGTTTAATATAATGCTAATATATATATATATATATATTCTTTTGAACTTTTGGCTGACAATAATTAGTTAGAAAAACAATAAAGCATATAGATCAGGTGTTAGTGACGGGGAAAAACTAGGAAAAAACCCCAGTAAAAAAAACCCTGGCTCCCCGTCTAAGTGTAAAAATACAAAAATAAGCTGAAATATATTTTAGGGAATTCTTTCTTACAGAGTGGTCCTCTATTGATGGAGACAGAGACTTCTTCAAGTTGCTCACGTCGAATCTGGAAATAAAAAGACAAAAGCAGAAAAAGAACTGAATAACAAAAATACCTAGATATCATATTCGTTTGAAATTTATATCTTATTCCAAAAATGACTCGGAAACATCATGAATAGCCCTAAAACCATCTTGAAATTTATATATGGGACAACTATTGATGAGATGAGGTATTGTTTCTTCTGCTTTTCCACATTCACAACTTGCGCTAGACATTGAGTTCCATCTAAAAAGCATGTTATTAGTACGACCATGACCTGTTCTCAAACGATTAAGAACTGTCCAAATTTTTCTTGGAAGATCGAAACTTGGAAATTTTTCAGAAGAATCAGAAACGAGATACTTATTGATCATTTCGTAAGAGTTCCACTCAGTCTTCCAGAATTCTATATCACTTATGTTGATATTGAAGAACGTATTATGCCATAATGGTTTACGTGACTTCAATCTGGGAATTCTTTTTCAGGAATATTTGAAATAATTGAGAATAAATTAGGAAAATAATGATATTTGCTCCAAGAATTCAGAGCTGCAGTCTGTCTTCGAATATGGTTAGGGACATTGGTAACCAATAAATTATTACCACTTTCATTATAGAATTATGAACCTCGAATATTTCCGCCTCAATATCATTAAATTTTTGAATAATTTCATGAGCCTTATGGGCAAACCGACATCTCATTGCTCCACTAGGAACAAGCACCGAAAAAGCACGGCAACACCTAAAAATACATCAGTAACAGATTTTCAGTTAATGAAATTAGCACGTAAAAAATAAAAGTCCCCAGTCCTGAAGGAGATTGTCCGCCACCGACACGCCGTTCGGCAGGAACAAGTGTCTGGATTCTCACCCTAATCTAATACATGTCAGCAGGAAAATGTCCAGCTGTCGCAAGAGTTCGACCCCCCCTGTCCTGCTACGTTTGTCACCTCCTGCTGATACCGACTGCTACAGACGTTAATTAATATATACTCTGGCGCAGGAAATAATTACATTTCCTGCAAAACCGTCCTGCTGCCTGGCTGTAATTATTTTACATGGTTGATTATGTGTCAGAGCTGCGTTCTGAAATTTTAATGTTGTTTCGGTAAAACAATACGAGTTAGCCCAATTGCGTTGTTTAAATTGGGTAGAACATGGATTTTACAGATATGCCATGAAAGCCATAGGTAACATTGAGCGGCTGAGATTTCGAATGGTATTATCCTCCTGAAAAAAATGACAAATATTATTATTAAAACTTACTACAACACTCAAGTGTGAATGACGCCATATTCAAAGATTTCGATATTTAATGTGATCATCTAGCAACGGTCGGATTCTACGTTATGTTTAAGTGATAATTCAAGTTCGTGATAATTGAGATTAGTGAAAATAGCTGGGAAACAAAGATGGTAAATAAAACAAAATGGTATAGCCCAAACAATCTGCTCTTTATTCAGGGCCTACAAAAGAATGTAGGGAAAAAGACTAAGGCATAAAAACCTCTGAACTATTATATATAACACTACAAGGTCAAATTATCGGATCCGATCTATTCAATAATAACTGAATTAGACCATATAATCATTGTAGGGGTAATTCTAGGCTGATGAAAGCATAAGCCTAGATATCTAAGCTTAGTTGTGACATCGATTAAATGTGACTGCTTGCAGATCCATCGTAAGGGCTGCAGATGCCCATGAGAAACTTGTGTTACTCCAGAGTAATCATATTCTCCTAAGATAAATGATAAGCGTGGAGGGAGTTATTATACGACATCAAAGCTGTCTCTGGAAAAACGATAGAAAGTAGCACCGTCAAAAAAGTATATCCTCTCAAGCCTTATAGCCATGAATGATTCCGGCCTGTACCGGCATTCATGGCTTTCGATTCAGGTAGCTGAAAAATCTCATACAACAATGTAGGAATGATCCACAAGCCCGAGACCCTAAAATAGCAATATTATAGAGTACAACCATATAGTAAAATAGATAGCAGTATGAACCGTAGAAATAAATAACGAAAAAGCTCTCACCATTTGATGAAACAGTAAAACATAAACAATCAACAGTAAGGAAATATAAACATAAATAGCAACATCAAAACACACATGAATAATAATGAGACAACTTCTACAAAGATCACAAAAAATCCTAGAAATAAATATACGAAGGATCTCTCACCACTTGATATAATAATGAACATAAGTGAATAATAATCAGAATAACCGTAAAGAACATGAGCATAAATGTAAGGAATATACATAATCGACAGTAAGAAATATACCTAATGGTAGCAAGAAAACAGAAATAACTAAACGAATGCTCTCTCATCGCTTAATATAATAATTAACTTCCACAAACTAATTATTGGCTAACTACCTTACTCGATATAAAGCATATTAACTAATAACTAATGTGTAGCATCTAATGTATTCCTATCATTGAACGATAGATCCAGAACTTTATAATCTCCGACAAGTTAAGCTGCAATATGAAGTATAAGTACCCTAGATTTGTCTACCACAAATAACTTTATAGGTTCAACTGAAAGGAGACATTATTAGTCAATTCGAGCTAGAACGCTGACGTAGAAGGAAATCTGCAGCTGAAAGGAAATAATTGCATGGCTAGAAATAATGATTTATATACTCCTACGTGGTAGAACAAACTTGAAGGTACTCGATAACCCGTTACAACCATGATACACTTAATATGTAAACCAAACAATTTTTTATCGACGAATTCTACCTATAAAAGGGTAAATTCATTATTTGACTCACAGGGAACAATAATGGATCATGCTGCATGCTGAAATAACGTTGATATTTTTTACATAGGGTCAATTTAAACAACACATTCAAGTAAATCAATATAACATTTGATTATTCTTTTACCAGAATAACTAAATAGGGCATAATTATCAAGCTTACCAGATTTAATACCATTTACTATTCAAAATATTTTCAACTGAACTCTAAAGATCCT
Organism: Micraspis discolor; assembly: GCA_030674115.1. Classification (NCBI taxonomy): domain Eukaryota; kingdom Metazoa; phylum Arthropoda; class Insecta; order Coleoptera; family Coccinellidae; genus Micraspis; species Micraspis discolor. The sequence continues at coordinate 12,245 of JARTUT010001755.1, read as the reverse complement.
TCCACCATCTAAAATTACCCAAAACTTACTAAGACGTTTGATCTTGTCTCTACCAATGCTTTTAATTACCTAACAATGGCGGTTCACAACAAGGGATTCCCTTCTTCTGAGGTGTAAGTGAGCTTGCGCAAAAGTACATCCGAACAGAACTACCCGGCTTGGTTCATGGTATAAAGGAATGTCCGAAAATAAGTCAGAGGCGTATCAAGCGTAGGGTGAAATTGAATTTGAATTTTCGAGCTTCAAATTTCTGGGATTCCTGGGATCAAACTTCAATCAGAATCTGTAAAAATGCTAAAAATATATCAGAATTACTATTTCTAGAATTTAAATTTAGACTTGATAATCTCATGAAAGCTAGAAAAATTCACCATAAAATGAAAAATATAAGTAAAAGCACACAAAGACCTTGACACTGAAAAAACAAAGTTAGGTGAATGTTGACGACAACATGGTTTTTGATGTTGGCACTCGTGTAGAATGGCTGTTTTCACCAGCAATTATTGAACTTTTTTTCACTAGCTATCGTTATCAAGGTTAATTTTACTTTGAATAATTTGGTGTTTGATAAAATATTAAACATTCATTCAATGCTTCTAAAACAGAAAAATTAACGCACATAAGATGCATGGAAATGAAAGTCATGTGGAGCTATCGTTAAAAAAAATTTTCCATATACAGGGTTCTGTAATTTATTGATACGTATGAAGAATTTTCAAGCGATTTTCCTCAATTCTTTCAGAAGTCACACCTATCTTTTTTGCCGATGATGCTGTCTTATTTCACTACCACATTCAATGAATACAAAAAATACTATTTCAGCAGAAATATTTTTCTATTATCAGTAGTGATGAAATTAATAGAGCATCATTAGTAGGCCGAACGTTTAAATATACTGAATGATTTATAGCACTTTACTGTCGAATATCTATTTTTGGTCCAGCCTATATAAATTGAAAAATGAAGAAACGAAAAATTAAAGGAGTCTCTCTATAAACGGTAAAAACAAAATTCTTCAGTGTTCAGAACTATACACTCATGACTCTATTATTGGGGCTGTACATTCAAAAATGAGAGGAAACATCAAATACCTATTACAAATTAAAAAGGGATCTTTGGCTTCGTTAGCTTTAATGCAAGCTTTAAATCAATTGAAAGGATATTCTAGGAGTTATTGAAGAAACCAGATCTCAGATGCTCATAGCTAGTGATTTATTCGATGGATAAGGTCCAATAACGAACTTGACTGAGATATTGAACAGTTAACCAATAAACCTGTTATGATATTATTATTAGTTAAGCTATTCTTAAAATTTGAAAACTTTAGCCCATCTCCTTCAGCTGATAGAGAGGATACGGCCTGTCACGAGTTGCAAAGAACGGGACCAAACAAAGTATCTTGAATTGGACTCAAATATTTGCGCTAAAATAAAAAAAATTATCTCAACATGTAATTTTTGACCAAGGTGTTCTTTTTTTTCTTTCTTCCCTTTCTCTCTTTTTGATGCTGTTCCGTAATTTCCGGTTGGCTGCTGTTGAACTATTATACAAAGAACAAATAATTTACAGGCTCACTGCGAATGCTATACTTCAACTTTCCATAAACTTTGCTAGATGTTGGTTTCTCCGAGAATGTAAGACGGAAACCTATGTTGAAAATTGTGGTTTACGACTTCTCTCCTCTGAAACCCAGCAACTTTGTTTCCATAATTCGCTGTGCACATTTCCACCGCTGAATATAACACATCGGTTTACGATATTGTTGCCATGTTCACTGGTAATTAGTTTTATTGAGTAGACTTTCTGAAAGAACCGAAGGCAAACTGATTAAGAACTTGCAAATTCTATCCTTGCGAAGAATATTGAAAAATTTGATGTTCCAAGTGAATTTCTTTGAGAGCTGTGGATTATCAGAGGTTGTTGAAATTTACATTGAAGATTTTCGATTTGAATAGAAAAATATTCAATTCAATTAATTGTTTTTCTTCTCAAAAAATTTTACTTTACCAAGAAAATAAAACAGTGCTGCATCATACATTCAAGACAACGTCTTTTATTTAAGCATTTTATGCTTGCATTATTAGTGTTTCTGTTCAGTGGTCAGGATGTGAAGGTGCCCAGCAAATGAGCCTAAATGCTGATGAAAGTGGTTTTTCTGTGTGCGTAGATGCAGTTATATCTTTGAATGAGCTTGGAATCACATCTGATACGAATTTAACGGCATTGCTTTGACTAATGGAAAGTATTCGTACCTTCTCTAGTACCTCCATATTATGTTTGTGAATAATTGCCATATTCTTCCTTCATAGTAATATAAATTGATTTGCCTCTAGATGGGATCACATTTTAAAGTGCTTTGACAAATTTTGAATCTTTCTCGTGACTTACAACTTTTCTCCCGGAAAAAGAGTTGCTAAAATGACTCCATTCCTTCCGCTGGCTGCCAGTGAATGTCCTGAAAAAATTGAAACTGCTATTTTAGAGGTCAGCCTAGATAAAAAGAACCCAAGTAACATTTTGGTAACCGGAAGATTTATAAATTTGAAATTGGTGTTATTAGTGATTCATAATAGGGGTGCTAAATACCTGAGGTGTTTTAGTTCATATAGGAGTTGCAAAATTATTGATTCTCAAATGTTTCTATAAACTATAGATTATCATAGTTCATAAAAACTTCTGGTTCTAGAATCAAAGGGTTCATAATATGGGTTTATAAAGGTGACAGGAACCAGCCTATGAAACATCAGGAGCAAGGTAATACAACAGTTATTATAGGACGTTCTATAGAAGTGTTTGTAACTTCGTAATGTAACCGATAGTGTTCAGTGTTTTCAAGTTTTTATCAAGTCTTTTATATATATAAAAATCATGTTTTTCTAATAACTGAGTACCTTTATAAATCAAGATGAGAATAAGTACAAATAAAAAGTCATTTTTAAATAAAATTTCATAACTACTTGAAAGTGTTTAACATCACTGCATCTTCATAGTTTGCAGAATAACCCATAAAAATCATTAAATTCACACTCAACAATCGCGGAAGAAATTTCTTTAGGTCCTTATTGAAATTATTTATTGTCAAGATTGAGAACAAGAGGAGTAAATGGCCAATATTGAAAAACAGTTATTGTTTCAAAAGGAGAACTTTTCTTAATTTACCAGTTGTTATGGTGTCAACAAAATCCTTTTTTTCCAGGAAAATTCGTTGAATGATGTATATCACTGTTACTATTACAGCATTGTATACATTTCTTCTTCTGCAGCCTTGTATATCAAAACTTTGTCTCTCTTCTTAATACTCGGATACTGTTTCCAGTCATTATCAGGCTTTGAAAACGGATTTCGTACTGCACTCGCTGTATTCCTTGATTTGGGCCAATAAAGGATGCCGTTTTGTTCCCAAGCTTCAGGAACAATTGTAAGAGAAGGAATATATCTTCCTGGTTCTTCGGTTTGAACTATTTTGAAAGACATGTCCACACCTAAACACCATTATTGAAAATAGTACACAATATCTTGAGTGAGAACTTGAATCAAGAATATTAGCTTATGTTTTCATTCAGAGAGCAACACCTTCAAATGACCAGTAGTTCTTACGCATCCGAATTAATTCGCATGAGAACTACTGGTCATTTCAAGGTGTTTTGTTACCATCAGTTATAATGCACGGATGGTGGTGGTGTAAATCACTTAAAGTTTATATAGCTGCTACTTTTTTTATTCAGTAATTTTTTCACTTAAATTGATGATTATGAATATGTCAAAAATTATTATAGAACAAAAAGGCAGTGTATTTACATTAGGGATGTGAAATAATTTATGAGTCCAAGTGTTGAGCATGACTAAATATCCGACACGGCCATATTGTTATTGAAAATTTCGTGATTTTTCAACTTTGTGAAAAATTCAGAACAAAGAAAAAAAGTTGAATTTGGATTGAAAATGATTTTTTTGTTAATTTTAAGATACTATTATTCGAAACTTAGTGTTTGTATTGAAAAATTGTTACATTTAGAAAAAAATAATTGAGTTATTCTCAAATTTCTCATCTTGAAATTTAACTTAATGAAGAATATCATACTATACGGATTCATTTCTAAGGGCTTATTTGGTATACCTAAATTATCATTTTTCAATTTGTATCTAAGGATTTTAATTAAATCATATATTAGATTTCCAGTTGAAAAAAACAAATCAGTAAGTAAGTGAATAATAGTATTATCATATTCATCTTTGAAAAATTTAAGTTAAATAAATAGATCATACAGTGACAGAGATTTTGACGGAGACTTGGCTGAAAATTCATAACCGATGAGTCACTCGAAGTTCGTAGCATAGAATTGAGAACTGTTAGCGTTCGTTAGGTTGAACGAAGGAAAAACCTAATAAGTATTCTTCTTTTAATTATATATTCTCTGTGTTATAGATAAACGAATTATAAATCATAATTCTGTTATCCGAATGACACCAATGGGATCACTATAAACGACACATTGATAAACATTCAACATTTGTATGAAATTATTTGAATATCTATCTATATTATGAATTTATCAAGTTCAATAGATCTTAAGTAAAGCGCTGTTTGAAAGAATTCGATCCTAACTAGTGCCGTAACTGACTATTCAGCACTCAACTGCTTAACCGAACTCAGCTGCGCTTTATTCGGACAAAAGCTTCGTGCAGGAAATAGTCTTATTCCTGAATTGTAGGGAAAAAGATAATATGGCGAATATGATTGTGTGCAATCCATTAAAAATTGATATCGGTTGGATGTTTCCTCTTCAATGGCAAAGCACTATTCTTATCATTTCAAATAATTTGGGATACTAATTTCATGTATATCTCATTGAAGTTTTTTTTCCAGGACAACAGCAACAATTCCATTTCGCCTTCGGCCAGAGACCGTTTCCATTTGCTACTTCCGACCCATTGTCTACATTTAGGATGCCACCAATTGGAAATTGCAATAGTAAGTGTTATATACCGGAAAAATTCATGAATTGATATTTCATTCGTGAATTTTTTTTTTTGAAACAGAATTATTGACGCAAAAAAACATTACATATCTTTTGAGTAATCTAGATTATTTTGGATTTTCAGCATGATAGCAATAAATGCATGTGTGCTTGAAGATATAGTGGAGATCATTATTAATGACGATAACTCACTTTCATAGATTCGAATTTCAAACTTATATCAAAAGCAGAAGCTGTGTTATAAAATTATTATTTGGGATATTTTTGCCTACGTTTCTGTATATATCTTCTAACTTTAATTTGCTTCGAAGAAAGTAAAAAAACGTAGTTTCTTTTTTCCTGAAGCTCAAGCTCTTGAGACCCTTTATTTTATCTCTTCTTCAGGAGCAGTGTGAAAGTTTGAATGATTACTGACATCAGTGGTTACAAAATTTTTTCAGATTGTAATTATTCGTTGATAAATTGTATTATAACTTGAAGCTGCTCCTGAAGTAGAGACAAAATAAAGGTCTCGTTTGAGCTTAAATGAACGGTTGGTTTGGAGAGTGGTCAGTACCTTAGTAGGGCTTTCGATTGTGTGTCGCATATAACGCTTTGTGAAAAATTGGAATCATATGGAATCAGGGGTGTGGCTTTCTCTTGGATTCGGGATTATCTGTGCGATAGGCGACAATGTACAAGCATGAATTATTTTAGTGGGAGTGAACTTCGTGATGTATCTTCGCACGTTTCGTCAATGAGTGTTGGTGTTCCATAATTGGACCTTTTCTGTTTGTTTTGTATGTGGACGATGTCTCCATGTGTATGAAAGAGGATTACTCTGTATGCTGATGATTTTGCTTTTGTAGTTTCGGTCCCTGGCGATGATCGACTGGCTGACAGAGCTAATGCAGAGTTGAGGAAATTGACGAGGTGGTTTCATTCTAACTCATTGTTTTTGAATTTGGGTAATACTCTTTTTAGTAGATTTCATAATGTGAAAGAAAGGAAGGATATGAATCTGAATCCCACATAGATCAGGTTGGTAAGGATCGTTTACCTAGTTTGGGATGTTTGGGCGTCATCATTGATGAAAATTTGTGCTGGCACCAGCATTGTATGTCGATCACCTTAAGGCTGAGCTCAAGTTCATACTCAGGGTTTGAGATCGGTGTTGCCCTTAAATTCGTTGCTAAGTTTTATATCATGAGCAAGTGGCTTCTAGGATTCGCTATGGCGTTTGCTTCTGGGGAAACTCAGCTGTAGTGAGATTTTCATTGCTCAGAAAAGAATAAGCATAATAATGGGTGTGCGGGGTATTGCATCGTGTAGACATTACTTCAGGGAGCTGCGAATCCATACTCTTTGTGGAGTATACTTATTGCAGAATTGTTTATATGTTTATAAAAATTAAATTAAATTTTTGACAAATGGCGGTATTAATAATGTGAATACAAAAGGGCAAAAGGAAATGAGGCTACCCGCTCACCATCTTGAAAAAACTCATAAATCTTTCATTGTAACGAGAATAAGAATTTTCAATAGGTTTCCATAAAATAAAAGAAACCAGTCATTGCTTTGTGGCTTCAAAAAAGGTCTAAATGACTTTTTGTTTCATAAGTAATTCTATTCTTTGCAAGAATATTTTGGTGTAACTTGACGGCATATTTGTGTATACACAGGTTGTTCTGATTTGATTCCGATAAACTGAAATGGATGATAGATCACAGTTCCTATGAACATTGGTCCGGAAATGCTTCGTTTCCGAGATTCATGGTGTTAAAGTTGCAAAAATAATTCGCGTTTTCTTTAATATCTTTTGACTGCTTCGAAATCCTTCCATGAAATTTTGTATACAGATGTTACGATAAATTCAAATTTGTGGTTGCTTTAGTTGTATTTTCTAGAGGGCACCACCGGCAACCACGTCAACCCATGTAAACCGTTGAAACTTCTTTGTGCTTCCCTGTACACCGCTTTGGACTCAAAAAATAGATTCTCTCATCCTTTTTACTTAAAAAAGGTATACCTCATACCTCATCGAAGTCGCTAGAAGTGAACCGTTTCAGAGAAAAATGCATTTAAAGTCAAAGGGTAACAAAACTCCTCTGAAAATTATTCCAATTCAAATACACTGCTCAACAATTGATAGGGATCACTTACTTTTCTGAATTCATTTCTGAAATATTCGCTTCAAGATTATGAATTTAGTCAAATATCAGAGTATTTTCAGTTGATAATACGGTTCACTTGAGAAAAGAATGAAAAAATGGAAAGTTGGAGAGAAAAAAAGACTTTATTAGGAACACTCAAAATTCTGTGTTTGAATAACATAAAAATTTTATGATGAAACCACAAGAAGGCTGAAGTTTCGGTTAAGCTAGTACCTAGTTGGTCCCCCACGAGCTCTTCTCAAGCATTCTACCCTACGAAGCATACTTTCAATCAAACGATTAGAAAGGCCCTCCAGGTTATTGATCCGTTGTTCTAAGGTTGACAATTGTCTAGACATCTCAGACCAGACATGTTCGATGCAATTCATGTCTGGAGAGCGAGCTGACCAGTCCATCCTATCAATAGCATGAGTTTCTAGCGCTTCATTAACCAGACGACTTCGGTGTGGACGGCCATTATCGTCAATTGAAATGAAATTTTCGCCCAAGGCAGTCGCAAACGGAACAATTATGGGTTCTATAATCATATCGTGATATCTCTGGCTGGTCATTGTGGTGTTCTGCCGAACAACCAACTCTGTGCGTTGGTTCAAATAAATGCCTCCCCATACACATATACAACCTCCGCCAAAAGCTGTTGTGGGTACCATAAACTGTTCTGCATACCTTTGACCTCTTTCCCTCCAAGCAAGAATACGTCCATCGGAATTGACCAAACGAAATCTAGACTCATCCGTAAATAAACATCGGCTCCAATCTTCAACTGTCCAATTGCGGTGCTCCTCAGCCCATTGCCGTCGATGAACCCGGTATTACCTATTCAAACAGGGATGTTGTACCCTCCTACGTGCTCTCAAACCACGAACATGTAGTCGTCGTCTTACAGTCTGGTTCGAAATTAGAACTCCTGTTGCAACTCTCAGTGATCTATTGAGCCGCGACGCCGGGTAAGTGGGATTTCTCCTAGCATTGAGAATCAAAAGACGATCTTGGGCAGCTGTTGTAATGCGCTGCTGACCTCCCTCATGAACATAAGCTACTGAGTCGTTTTGGATGAACCTATTCCAAGCCCGACTCACGACACTTTGCGAAACATTCAACCACCGGGACACTTCTCGCTGGGACAAACCTTCCTGTATCCACCGTATGATTTGGTCCAGTTGCACAGGATCCAAACGTCTTCTCGGTATGACAGATAAGCTGATATTGTTCTCATTTCTTCAATTATTGTCACTTTATGTGTTTGAACGAGAGAAAAAACAGATTTAATAACAAATACCACATTGCTTTTCACTCCACCTGTAACAGCCTACAGATAATAATCGATTTTGTGAACAAGAGCCGATGAAGTGAGGAAAAATTTGATATAATCAACTCAAAACATCTTAATATAAGTGATCCCTAGCAATTGTTGATCAGTGTATTTAATTTAAGATTATTACAAATTTGTTTCTACATGTTTTAGAGATAACAGTAACATGGATTTGGCTTGGAATGCGTTTTTCTCTGAAACGGTTGCTCCTAGCGACTTCGATGTGGTCCTAGCGACTTGAATAATGTATACTATTTTCAACTAGAGAAACCAAACCAAAAGGTTGCAACGGTTCAAGGAGGACAAATGATTGCCAGTGGCGCCCTCTAGAAAATACAACAAAATCAACCACAAATTTGACTTTCTCACCTCAAAACACCTCTATGTACCAACTTTCACGAAATTATTTGGAATCAGTGAAAAGATATCAAAGAAAACGCGAATTATTTTTCAACTTTAACACCCAGTATCTAGGAAACGAAGCATTTCCGGACCCATGTTTTTATGAACTTTTTTGCTTAAAAAGATGTGATCTATCATCCATTTCAGTTTGTCGGAAACAAATCAGAACACCCTGCATGTTATTCTTTTAATTGCAATGTTTTCAAGTTGTAATTTGTGTTCTTTTGACGTGTTCCGTATATTATAGAAGATCAGTGGAAATTATTTATTATTCATGGAAAAGAATAATTGTCTTCTCTGTCTAGCTTCCCAGAAAATATCTCAATTGTGTTCTGGAAATAAATATTTTCCGAGGATTGTGAACATTTTGGTAAGACGATAGTTGTTCCTTTAGTTACAAACATGCAAAAAACGAAAGTTTAAATCGATTCCAAAAAGCGAATATCTAGTATGAACGGGGTGGCAAAGTCGTAGGCCGTTAAACATTCAAATCCTCAACATTATCAGTCTTATTAAGCGTCTTGAATTGAAACTGCTTCATTTGGCTGCCCCAGCTATCAACGGAAGAATAATGAATGAGTTTTTGTGCTCACCCGGGAGAGAATTCCCTCTTGGGCGGTAAAAAGGGTTAGACCAAATTAAGTACTCAGATTTAGTGAGTTTCACAGCCTATCAGGATGTAAGAAGCGAAAGGAAAGTGAATAATCTTGGTGGATTACTTCTAACTTCATTAATGCGAACACAAACGGAATAAATTCGTCTCAAAAAAAATTGGGGTGAGAGGAAGTGTTAAGTTTTCATCTACATGAAATTCGAGGTGGGGTTTCTCAAGGGTTATTTGAATTTTCTATAGTGAAAAGATGATATGATTTTTCTTGTAGTTCCTTTTATTTTTCTTTCAAGAACTGATTGATCTGTTGGGAAGTCTTAGGTTTATGAAACGAAAATTCGGAATAAAAATTTGGAAAACCACTGAAGCCACACTGTAAAAATAGTTCCTCATCTCAAACCATATTAATTTGTCTCAAGTACTCCGTACGTTTGAATACAGCCAAATGCATAAAGTACTTGACCCTACCGCCCTCTACGGTTGAGAATGGCGTTTACCCTAAATAAAAGTTTCTTGAGTTAAGAAACTGATTAGTTTCAACCAAGCTCAGAGTTTTTGACTCAGGTGGTAAAAAATTTGATCCAACGGTAATATTAATTAGTATGTAACTATTGATACTTTTCGTAGAATAAAAATTTTGGTTTCATGTAAATAAATATTACATTTCACTGAAACTCGATTTGTAGTTGAATGGGTCGAGAATTCAGTCGATAAAAATGATAATATCTCTTATGTCAAGTGAAAGTTTCTTGGGTTAAGAAACTGATTGATTTGAGCTAAATTGAAGGGTTTTTGACACTAGCAAAGGAATAATTTGATAAAACAAAAAAACATTTGTATGTAATCATTATTTTTCTTCACAGAACAATAATTTCTCTTTTATATTAATAAATACCGCAATACCGCGGCAGACCATGAATATTGTACGGAATGGGAAAGGCGTCTAGAGTTTCGTTGGTAGTTGCAGAGAGGGAGTGAGTATACCTCAAGCGTCAACCGTCTGCTTTTCCAAGACACGTCGTAAAGACAACCGTTACCATCACGTCGGGGACACCAATGTAGAATCGAAGGAATTCATCCCTACTTATGCGTTTCGTCCCTGGCGCACACATTTGGACTCATCAGTATGGCTTGTGTGCGCCATGCCATAGACGCAGGGGTTAGAAGTTTCAAGGGAGCCGCCGGGAGTTGAACCCGGCATCTAGTACCTAGTCGGTGTGAAACTTGAGCGCAAACCTCTAGGCCACCGAAGCGCTGTGAACTAAGCTATGCGTGGCTATATAGAGTGCCGCCAAGAGATCCCTATACACTCCCCTGCCGCTGACACAGTGCCGCTACAAAGCTATAGTCCAGGCAGTGGGTTATCATCTCATCCCTGTCATCGTCCAATACCAGATCACCCGGTTCTCCACCAACACAAAGATATTTGGTTTTCTCTAAGTTGACATTTAAGCCCCACTTCTCGTATTCTTTAATTAGCTTGCGCATCATGTATTCCATGTCATCTTTATCACCGGATACAACAATATTGTGAGTAAAATGCACAAATAATTGCATTTAAATGGGATATATTCAATATGAAAGAGATAGAGTTTTGATTTAATTGCAGCCAATATAAAAATTGCTACAATTATTTCGTTTTATTAAATCAATTACGCAATATTTTTTTACAAATGTCACTTCATATTGCAACAATTATATGTTCAATTTTATTCAAATATTTAGAGTTTTCTTCAAGTAAATGAGGCGAATAATATAATCTCGCGAGATTCTTGTCTCAAGAAACTGTAGTCGTTGCATCAACTGACAGAATTTACGACAACCGTACCTTCGTTCTATTGAACAAATAAAAATGAAACGAACGAATGGTTTCATTAAAACCTATTTGGAATAATGTATTTGTATCGATCAATTATGGATATTGAGACAAGTGCATAAACAATTTCTTGTAATTGTATGTTTATGTTGAATCAGTTGTTTCTTTCATTTCGCTGAAATATAAAAAGTTTCAGGCGAATGTTTTAGCTGTTCTCTATAATCAACTAGGTTGTTTTAATCAAGAAAAATAGTTCATTCGGCGTAATCAATTTTAGATTAATTCAAATTAAAATGGTTTGATTGAAAAAAATTCTCAAACTCCTGAAGAGTTTGAGCGCAGAATTTTATTTTTACAGTGCAGGTAAGGAGCTTTTCCGCACTTGTTCTTGAGTCTTTTCCCGTTTCCTGGAAAAGTGTTATACTAATACAACCGCCACAATGAAAGAACAAACCCATATCTCAAATTAAGAATAACTACCCACAGTTTTCCCTAAGGTTTTGTTCGATGCTCAAATACCCTTCTCCTAAACACTAATCAGAAGTAGGCATCTCAACTCCGTCAAAAACAATTTAGAATATCTTTCTTCCACTTTTCTCCTGCCGTTTGAAATACCTTGAATGTTCAAGTCCCAATTACAAATATCTTGAATTGAACATAATCAAACTGAATCAATAATCCGATCGGTGTCAGTCGAACACATAAGTTTGTAGTGAAATGGAGGGTGCCAGTAGATTTGTTTTCCATGGCCGCTCCAGAAATTCAATGAACCAAGAGTCGACACTGAAAACAAGTAACAGCGTAATTAATTATCATTAACTTTAACCTCTGTGATTGCTCATCCTAAACAAATAAAAATATAGTATAAAAAAACTAAAAATAAACACGCTTATAAAAAATATCGGGATAAAAAAGTTAGAAATAATTTTAACAATTAATTTATGACAATAGTATATGAAACATACTAGTGAAA